>BSQZ01000024.1:7260000-7465000 GCA_033239005.1 Lamellibrachia satsuma
GAGGTGGACAACACACGCTGCCGCCGTACACTGGGCTGACTGGGCGCAGTTAGCCGACTTGTCTGTGTCCACTGCAAGAGACGGATGAGAAAACGCCCTCACTCGGGATCAGCATCGCGTCGCCCGTCTAATGAAGTTGGGCGCACGGCCGCCGCACGCGACCAGCCTCGCTAAAACAGTCGCATATCTTGCCGCGCTCAGGCGCGTTGATTAAATGTCCAATTTATTAACCGTTTCGCACCGTTACAAAGAGATTATGATTGCGACAACGCACAGACGTGCAGCTAATACGGCAGGAACAGGAGATCGATACTAAACGAGCTATAGATGACACGATGGACGATCGGCGGGCACAGTAATAGGCGGTCTATTCCGGTCTATGGTATTCAGGGCTGATCCGCCGGCACGATTGCTATCAAAAGTGAATGCGTCGCCGGTCGACAAATCGGAAGTTAAAGAATTAACGAGCAATCGGCGGCGGCTGTGTCGGGATGGCATGCGGACTCACCGGGCATGGATGGACATCGTCCTGCTTTGGCAGGACGGCGGCACCTGCAGTGGGTTCTGTCGTTATTTTCTTGGACATTGGGGGCGGATTGTTAGACTGGGGGTCGCAGTGGGTGCACGCGGGACTAGAACACGTCGTCCGATATAAACCCGCGGCCGATACAGTCACGTAGAGCCGCCGCGTAGTGCCAGGTGACAGCGTCTCACGCAGCGTTCGCTGAATATGTTGCCGTCCAATCTGGCTTTTTGTAGTTACGGTCGAATACGTCGTTTGATTTACATTTGATAGAACTGTGCGGCGCAGTTAATGAGCCAATGCATACTGAGTACTCGTCAGCACCGGTCCATAGCAAATGAGAAATTCACCTACGAATAATAATGTCTACACATGAGGCGGGGCGGGGCGGGGCGGGGCGGGGCGGGGCGGGGAAGATAAGGAAAGAAAGTGTAAGCTTGTATACAATGTGTGCATGCGTGCCTGCCTGCGTATCCATGCATGCATGCATGTTTGTTTGTTTGCACGTATCCATATACATGTTTGTGTGCATGTTTGCATACATACGCATGTATGCTCATAACCATTAATACATGAAATTTCCCATGCATGTTAATGCACTTGTAACATTAACTCCCACATGACCGCCAGTCGCACTTCAGGTGTGATCCGGTGATCACGAGGTAATCAACTCTCTAGCTTGCTGTCGTGACATGTCAACATGTTGGTGCTGGCGGCTGCTTTACTGTCTCTGCGCCGATATCATAATTCATTTCACTGCGCTGAAGCGCAACAAAAGTCTCAGGCGCTCGAAACGGGTGTGAATAATATCTCATCGGAGGCGAAAACTGCCAGGAGATTATCAATGATATATTCGCTGAGAACACACGATATCTGGCGAGTTGCAGACACGAGTCTCGGCGACACAGCGAGCTGTAGCCGACGGATAAGGCGTAGCATAGACGGCGTGCCGTTTCTGAAAAAGGATCTGCAGCTGGCCGTAGCGGTTAGCTGATGTTATTTATGCGTCCGTGGAGAAAATTGGAATCACAGGTGCCAAGACACCAGAAGATGCCACGGCATTTTCAAACTGGAATGCCAAATATTTGTCGTAGTTGCTGTTGAGGTTTCGTCCTGTAAGCCACGTCGTGTGCTGCACGTTGCGCAGTCGACGTTACAGACTAGGGTTTGGCATTGCCAAACTTTTTGTATCGCAATGTGTCGCTATGGAGAGGACTCTATCGCAATATAATTTCTGGTGGTTGTTTTGGTTAAGATATAAGATGATTCAACCTCTTATGTTATATTGTACTTTAACATGTGTGACTGTTATTTATATTAAATAATAACTGTCGCAGCAATTTTGTGTGATTTTAAACATAGTTAACCGGTGTTGTTAATAAGGAAAATATACTGTTTAATGATATGCACTGCATTAAGTCAATAGTTAAGCACACAGAGACGTCGTGTCTGGTATACATGAACTTACACTCTGAGAATTACTCAAACCTGAATCATGAACAATTAATAATAATAATAATAATAATAATAATAATAATAGCGACTGGACTACTCATAGTTATTAAATAAGCTCACTTTTGACAAGTTGGAAATACAAAAATATATAGTACATACCGGTACGTCGAAGGCGTCCATACGTATTGCGCAGAAAAAAATACAGCGATATACCGGTATATCGGTAATAGTGCACAACACTTACAGACTGTGGCGAGTGCTAAGTGCGGAGATACGCCGTTTGACTCGCTGCCCACATCGCGTCGCGTCGTTGTGAGCTTGATGTGTCAGACAGGCAGTGCAAGCTAGGCGAGTGGAGGAAGCGACGTCGAACATTTAGCAGATCATGTGCCACAGCGAAATGGATATTTAGTACCGTTGTGAGTGGACGCAATACGAAATCGACCACGCACGTACTGACTTATATAGAGATGGTCTGCACGGTGGTCAGGGGGAATCAACTGCCAGTTCACCGTGGACACGATCAATAAGGACTGTGTTTGAAAACAACTGCACCGGGAAACAACCAAACTTAACTACGATGCATTTCGAGCATACAGTGGGATGGAAGAGGGAACGGGAAGAGAGGAAGGGAAAGATAGAACAGAGAAAAGAGAGTGGGATATGTATAGCGTGGGTGGGGGGAGAAAACCGAAAAGAAACAGAGCGAGACAGCTGGAGCGCGGGGGGTGACGAACGCACCTGGACGCACACGCACAAAGAAGCAAATGCCAAGGCCAAGGCAGGCACGCGCACGCGCACGCGCACGCACACGCACACGCACACGCACACGCACACGCACACGCACACGCACACGCACACGCACACAAAGAAAAAATGCCAAGGACGGAAATGATTGTCGATATGATGACGAGCAGTTTATTGTAACACTTCACAAGTGTGATGCTATATATGATGCGTAAACATAAATCTAGGTTCAATGATGCATACTCGTGCAATTGACAAATATTAGAAATTGTGGCAAACCAAAATGACTTAGGAATAACCATATGCAATGATCTAAGACCAAGCACTTTACATATATTACATTTAAGACAAATCAACGCATTGGTGTTTTGAAAGTAGACACGTTTTACCTAATATGGTAGTTTGTCAACGTAGTAGGTGCCACCACTTTGAGTGAAGCAAGGCATGCTCCCATGCAGATATCTGTAAACACGTCTACATATATCGTATAATTTATTTAATCCTATCTGCACCTACTCAAGGCAGCTTCAAAATGCTTCCAAAGATTTACTTAAAATCTACCACATCTGGGATACCACGCAGAATCGTGTCATTACGTTAAAATTGTCATGAAATCATCTCAAATCACCAGGGCAAAAAATGTGGGTAACCAAATTGGACCCTATAAAGAAGATGAAAGAAGAGCGAACTCAGAATGGAAAGACCGAGGAAAGGAAGGATATGAACGTGGAAAAATCACATTTATGGTCACTCCCTTATGTCACAGGAATAACAGTACATTAAAACATCACGAGATCGTTACAGCACGCAGACCACGACTAGACATCAGGAGAATACTAGTGCATCCAAAGGTTAAAGTGGAAGCCAGTATAAAGACAGATTGCGTAACCAGATCCCTTGCAAGAACTATACTCACACCTACATTGGGGAAACAGGGAGAACAGTTGGAACAAGACCCGAGGAGCACAAAAAGGAGGTTGAGACCATCACAATCAGACGGTTTATCCGTAAATAATATGTGTGTGTGTGTGTGTGTGTGTGTGTGTGTGTGTGTGTGTGTGTGTGTGTGTGTGTGTGTGTGTGTGTGTGTGTGTGTGTGTGTGTGTGTGTGTGTGTGTGTGTGTGAGAGAGAGAGAGAGAGAGAGAGAGAGAGAGAGAGAGAGAGAGAGAGAGAGAGAGAGAGAGAGAGAGAGAGAGAGAGAGAGAGTGAGAGAGAGAGAGAGAGAGAGAGAGAGAGAGAGAGAGAGAGAGAGAGAGAGAGAGAGAGAGAGAGAGAGAGAGAGAGAGAGTGAGAGAGAGAGAGAGAGAGAGAGAGAGAGAGAGAGAGAGAGAGAGAGAGAGAGAGAGAGAGAGTGAGAGAGAGAGAGTGAGTGAGTGAGTGAGAGAGAGAGAGTGAGTGAGAGAGAGAGAGAGAGGGAGAGTGAGAGAGAGAGACATTGGGGAAACAGGGAGAACAGTTGGAACAAGACCCGAGGAGCACAAAAAGGAGGTTGAGACCATCACAATCAGACGGTTTATCCGTAAATAATATGTGTGTGTGTGTGTGTGTGTGTGTGTGTGTGTGTGTGTGTGTGTGTGTGTGTGTGTGTGTGTGTGTGTGTGTGTGTGTGTGTGTGTGTGTGTGTGTGTGTGTGTGTGTGTGTGTGAGAGAGAGAGAGAGAGAGAGAGAGAGAGAGAGAGAGAGAGAGAGAGAGAGAGAGAGAGAGAGAGAGAGAGAGAGAGAGAGAGAGAGAGAGAGAGAGAGAGAGAGAGAGAGAGAGAGAGAGAGAGTGAGAGAGCGAGAGAGAGTGAGAGAGAGAGAGAGAGAGAGAGTCAGCGAATGTGGAGCATAAATCAGCAATCACACACCACGCAGACAATTGCATCATTAACTGGGAGGGAGTAAAAATGACGGACAGAGAAAGCAATAAAAACGCGAGATGGATTAAAGAGGCCATATGGATAAGAAAGACGATTCCAATCATGAATCGTGACGAGAGGGGACTCAGTCACGTATGGAACGGCCTGCTTGTCATGCCAACTGGAGAGCAGAATAAGAACCAGTCGTCCCAAGTGGCGTAGTAATATTATACGTTTCTTCGCAGAGCCAACTGACCCGGTCATGGTAATGTGCAGTTTTTAAATAATTATGAACACCAAAAGTAAAGTTCACATTTTATTAGATATGAACTGTGAAGACGATGCTAATGCAACTAAGAAAAACTACCCTAAAATGGCGCTCGTGAATTCAAAATCATATAAACAACATTAGAACGAACGTTCAAGTACACTACAGCTAATGTACCGCATTGTTGAGTGGCGTCACCTGGGAATTGCACATTTTCTTATTGATTCAAAAAGCCACGTTTGCATCACAAAACATGTTGTGTGGTATATGTTACATTCTCGAAGCGAATATCGTTTCGCAAAACCGATTCGCACGCTATTATTCTCAGTCGCGCGACCAAAACAGTGCCAGCGCCGCCTATCGATTGAATGCTACACTTCACAGAAGACCGCCGTTGTTTATACGTTAATATATTACTTGCTTGTCTGTGAAATACAGGCCAACATTAATAATGATTTGACTCTTTTCTACGTATTTAATAACAAATACGCTACAAATTACTAGCATATGAAAGCGGAATTTGCTGATTGTTAATATGTTGGTGTTATCCGCTTGACGGGTAAGTTGAACGTCGATTTTGCGCTCCCCAGACCTGGTGCTCGGGTGCAAGTGCAGCCTCTGTTCCCGGGTCACTATGCAACGACTCGTCCTGGAATTCACTACCCGATGAAGACTATCAAATGTAGCATTGAATAAGTTTATCTCAATACTTGTGATTAGAAGAAAACCGTTACATCATTATGACAAAACGAACACATGAATAACGGCACGAGGAACTGACGCACCCATAGAACATATCCAGCCACTGGCAGATGTTCGACTGACGTCGCAGAAGGCATAGGAAATCCCATCGGAAATAGCCATGATCCTCGCGTACCGGACAGCCGAGACTATGTAGAACCAACTGTCAGTCATTCCTCTGGCACAAAATCATTACAAGTTTGTCAACGAACGGTTTCCAAAAGAAGCCAGTTGGTCTAATGTAGATTGCGCCAGGTGGCATTACTGTTTTGTGGCATCACTGCTTTACATTTGGCATTTCTGAAGGGTGAGTATATACTATATAGAAATATTTTGGCGCAGTATTATAGCGTTATCCAGTTTGTTGTTTCTAAATATACCCTGATTACGAACTGCTGTACAACAAATCGATGTGTTTGATATCAGGCTCGTTAACAAATGCAAATGCATTTGAAAGCGTTTTGGAATGTTGAGCATTTGAATGCGCATTCAAATACCTCCATAACATGTTTAATGCATTTGCTTTTGAATGCTTACCTTAAACATTTGCATTTGCATTTGAATGCTACCCACAAACATTTCGTTTATCAAATGCACAATCAAATGCACAATCAAACGCATGCGTAATTCTTTGAACAATTATTATTGTTAGATTCACTTTCACAAGTTCACAACATGCCATTGGAAAAAGTGCTCTGTAGTGAGCAGTACCCTCAGCAAATAATTAAATCATTATCTGACCTGTGGATCCACTTTCACAACGTGCTCTTTGAAAAAGTGCTCTGTGGGTCAACTGGTCAATGCCTGAGCTGTTATTCATACAACATGAAAAGACCAACTGGTCTATAGGTTGATGGCTTCAGAGATTACCTGTTCATTGAAACAAATCAAACAATGCAGACAAATGACTCACTTGTGTTGGCGCTGTTGGGGTGGGTTGGGGTGGCAGCTCATTGGAGGAGTAAACATTAGCAATACCAGCCCTCAATATTTACAGCCAGAGAGAATGATTAGTGGTAGCTGTAATTATCCACCAGGTTATCTTCCCAGTGACTCCAACAGTTGACATTCTATTGTCTTCCCCTTCCACGAAGGATTAGCCTTTCATTCCCTGCCATGGTTCCCAGTAAACTGTCAATTGTCTATTCCTCCCAGAGTAGAGTCATACACTGTATGTAGTGGTACTTAGTGGTTATAATAATGTATTTACTTGTTTCGTGCTGTGCATCATCTCTGCCCAGTGTATCTGTCGTCGCTAGTGATTCCATACACACCCACCCGAACACTGAGATCCGCCGATCAACATCTATTGACTATACCGCGGTACCATCTCGAGCGGTACAGTCGTCGGGCCTTTTCTGTGGCAGGGCCGACACTGTGGAACGCCCTGCCTCCCGCAACTAGGCAAGCCAACTCCGTTGCGGTATTCAAGTCATTCCTGAAAATACATCTCTTTCGAGAAGCCTTCCGAACACTCTGTTGACATTTTAATTACTCGAACATTTTACTTATTTAACTTATTATTTATTTAATTTGTTTATTTAACTTATATGATTAACTTATATGTTTATCTAATGTATCAACTTAATTGTAGTTGTTTATTTTAACTTATTTTTTATTTTAACTTAGTATATTTATTTATTTAACTTCTTTACATAACTCATTTATTTAATTAATTTATTTAACTTATGTTTACCTGTCTCTTAACCACATTTTATTTTAGCTTTTCAATTTATTTAAAATTATTTAGCATTATCTTGTTAGCGCCTTTGAGCATGTTTTTAACCCAGATACACGGCGCATTATAAATGTATAATAATAATAAATGTATAATAGTTTATTAAATAAATTAATAATGTGTATGTATACATTACTTTGCTTTTTCTTCAAATGATACAAATCGTTAGTATAAAGCCAAAACATTTGAAATTAATTCAAAACGTGTAACCAAAACATTTGCATTTGCATTTGAATGCGACACCAAAGCAGTTACATTTGCATTTGAATGCGTTCCTGGAAAATGGCATTTGCATTTGAATCAAGTGAATCATTTGCATTTGCATTCAAAAGCGTTGACATGCATTTGTTAACAAGCCTCTTTGATATTAACATTTCTAACGTAACGATTTACAGTTGATATTCGCCGTTTCGTTCAGTAAAAACGCCTCAGAAAATTTCGACTTAAAACCAGCCTCGTTGTTGCTTAGCCGTTGGTATTAGATAAATCACCCGTCTCGGCGCTTTCACTGTCAACGTCAGCCAGTGTAGCTATTCCGGGATGTATCATGTAGTCGACTAACATTTAGAGATGATCAAAACGTCTTGGTGCGTTCTTGCAGGCCATCAGGATAATGTCGACGAGGACAACAGATGAAGCTGGCTCCGGTTACGAACAGATGAAGGCTTATTTATCCGAGCCTACATTTTCTCGTGCACGCAGGTGGAATACAAATTGCAGATGGCGGGGATGTATATTGATGGACACATGACAACTGTACTGGAGGCTATCGGGTACACCGGCTACCGCATCGTTGGGTGAGACACGTGCATCATTATGTATGCGAACTCAGGCCCGTCTTCGAGTTTTTGACAGGTTTTTTTTTGGCACAATCAGCCCGGGATTTCTGGGGTGATGTCTGAAATGTTACAGTTAAAAAAATTCTCCCAAAAAGGAGGGTTTGATCGAACCTCCCCCACCCCCCCGATGACCGACACTGGACTAACTTATAATTAGTTGATATATCTTCATTATTAAGTTCGGCGTAGAGATGGTTGATCGTTAATTTCAGCGCATATTAATAAATTGGTTGCATCGGGGGATTTTTGGAGCATATTATTGATATTGTGACACTAACTATTTAAAGCAGAAATAAAAATGTGTTAACAATTTGTTGCAATATATACATGGCTGTCATAAGAACAGTATTGCAAATATACGCTAGCTCTATTATAGCTATGCACGTTTGTTCAAGCAACGTCTAGCTTTGTGCCACACTTCATAAAATACGTCTGCTGTAAAACATCAGTAGTGACACCTGGTGACCACAACTATTAATATATATCGGAGACAAACACGATGTAGGCTATACATGCAAGTAAATGGACCATTGAAAGCGGCTTTGTTAACCAAACACAAATGCATTTAATTGTGAACATTTTGATGCAGCTTTAGTATGAATTAACGCAATGTGTGTTTCGCCACTTATTCAAATAATAACCAGAATGCAAGAACAATAACCTTTGTAACAATTGTGACGTCACTGTACACCATACAAATAACGAGCGATGTGTTGAAAAGGGCCGCGTAGAATTTCGTGCAACAAAATCCTTTCTTTCTAGTCATAACATGACGTCTACGTATTTGAATAAATCACTGGGCTCCAACTTTATAACCCTCGCCAGACAACTTTATAACCCTCGCCAGACAACGCGCTAACCGAGACGTCACATTATCCACCGGCACCTAGTCGGTACGCAATGCATTTCGGGAGATTTCGGAAAGGAAAGCAATACCTTGAAATAACCGTGATCAGTTGTATAATATACTTTTACATTAGACGAACGATCAAGTTTCCCTCTTAGACTGTAAGCCTGAATATTATTGACAGTGGGTATTGAGTATTGTGTAGGAAAAAGACATGTTTGAACAGTACAACAAATGTGACATCATAGAATCGTAAAAACAAGATGTCGCCTGTAGCATCGGAGGTTCGTAACAAACTATGCCGCCTTTGCGACTCCACGATGGCGTGCACAATAGTCGTGCATAGATAGTTATTTACAACTCAAATTTCACCTAGGATGAGTGAAACGCGCCTTCTAAACGCTGTTGTTATTTAACAATCGTGTTTTATGATCCAAACGTAAGCAGTGATTACAAATGTTTCTCCTCCTGTCTAAACTGTTTAACATTTAAGTAATCACGAGAAGTATATGTACAGACAACAAGAACAGTTGTAACGTAGTCTAGTGACAAAGGGAAAGATCGAGGAAAAAAGAAGCAGAGTTCTGCACAAAAAAAATCCTTTATGCTCTATCAACCTGACGACAATGGTGATGTAAGACAGTGTTTGAGATACGTATTTTAAACGAAAAGCAACGATTGGTGGGATGCTGACAACATTCAGAAGGTAATCAAGAGTCATAGTAAAAAAATATTTACACATACAACGTTGGACAAATTATATTACTAATAGCAACGCCTACATAAACCAGTCAATGATAAAATAAAATCACTGTGATCGTCTTTTAATCACCGTATGTCTATAGTTATATGTTGCGCTGTTAGCTTTCCATACTGTCATCTTTTTCATTGTGTCAATCCTGGCTACTGTGTGTATTCTTGATAACTGCATGCCTTCATCGAACCAATTTAATAATACATTATGATCGTCACTGTCTTTAAATTACGGTATTGTAGAATGATGAGACATAATGTTGCACATAGATACACATGTCGTCTACAATTACAGGCATATATATATATATATATATATATATATATATATATATATATATATATATATATATATATATATATATATATATATATATATATATATATATATATATATCTGAAAAACATTTATTTATATTAGTCATGTTTCCAGCTATTTAGTTTGCTGGTATGCACACGTGTTTAATAAAACAGAGAAAGATTCTGGATGAAAATAGGACTTCAAACATCATCATAAATAATACATTTTATCTTTATTTTAGTAATTAATTAGCGACCGTGACTAGAATAGGTTATAAAAAGTGTAACTGCTGCTGTCCAAACAATTTAATTAGTACTTCCCTGGGTATACTAGTAAACGTTTCTTAGAAACCATTTATTTACATTGTTTTCCCTTCTGTATTCTGCTTTCGGGAGAAAATCCTTGCATCCTTCAAATTCTATTATCACTATGTCAGATTAATTTACTCTACAATACTGGCGCAGGATTACTTTATCAATCTTATACTAACGATGTGTAGTAACAATTTGTGCTTATTTACACTGACAACATACTACAGACAGCCCTACGAGTGTATGCCTACAGCAATATTCTTGACATTTACCATAACATGTTTATGTTTGTAAAAAGAATATTTTGTTCTGGTAAAAACATTATGAAGAACGTCTCGCTGCTAGATAATACAATCCCACACATACCATTTCACTGCAGATTTCCCGGCAACATTCGACAAAGGCAACTAATCCTCGACGGAAAATCGCATCGAAACAGTATCATTAAGGCAATATTGATTGGGCCGTAGAATGCCCGATTGTGAACCAACAGAGGTTCAGCAGTTATTTGGCAAGACTTTTGTGTTTTGTCGATGAACGCATCGCGGGTGACCGCCGGCTAGAGATCGCCGGCGTGTTTTGACGGTTCGACCGTAAGGTAGGCAGGAGGTAGCCTGCGCCCAGCCTCGCCGGTTTCCTCTCCGGCATCGGGGCGGGTCTTCAACACGCGCAGACTCTTGTAGCCGCTATCGTCTCCTTGGTCCTTGACGGCGGCGAACTCGTCGAACGTATAACCCTCGACGGCGGTCGGGTGGTCCCCGGCGCAGTTGAACACGTGAATGTACTCTGCCGTCGAACCGTCAACACGCGCCTTCTCGTGGCACACGAGAGGCGGATAGTGAACGAAGTCCCGCGGGTCCGGCTCCCGCCCGTACGGCAACTCGTCCACGCAGCTCGTGCTGGCCAGAGGCGCCCTCTGGCGATTACTGCAACGAGTTGAAGTGGATGAGGTGTTTCATTGGATGGAAGCACGAAACAATTTTCAACCAACATAACAAGGTCAACGCAGAGGTGCCAAGTTAAATAATTACAAGGAAGAAGATTCTCAGCCCCCTCTCACAATACGATTTTTGTTAAATGAAGATCTCAATAGGGCACTTTTATGCATTTGTAACCACTTTTTTATACAACACGTGGAATTGTTTAAAATAGGAGATTATTTGAAAAGGAAGGCGAAGCGGGAAATGTGATAAAATGTGCAGTACAGAAGGGTATCTCCGTCTCAAAGCAGGAGACGAGACTTTTCAACGTACAACATCACATTCTCGTTACTATATTTAATAATACTACTAACGCACTTTCTTAGCACACTGCCTTCGCGTGCAGCAAGTGCGGCATAGACTGCCATGTCAGAGTGGGGCTGTTGAGCCACACCAGGCGAGGCACAACACTGCGCCACCGGCGCACACTTTTGTCTAGTAGCACAGAAGAATATCGATGATGAAAGCGTTATAATATTATTTCATTTTAATTCTATATAATTACAGTGGTTATAACAATAATATTAATTGTTATCGTTAAATTGTCCTTGTGTATCCATAACTTCTACAATAACACCAGTTAATGGCAACACCTATGAATATAATCGTCCGTATCTTTACGGTTGCCCGGTATTAGGATCGACTGATGTAGTAGACGACTGTCCCTCGGTGCCGCAGCCGGTCATAAAGTGAAACGAAGCCACTTATGGTTCGTCAGCGTGTCGTCCTTGTGTAGAAGGCAACGGCGCTGGCGAGACGCAGGGCTAATTGCGTGTGTGAAGAGACGTGACTAGACGATGGGTGTACCCATGAGGATCATCTTCGCCCACTTAGACACGTTCCGCCGGCATGTGAATGCACCCAATTAGAACGCTGCATGCAACTCTCGCCAAGTCCTTTTGTCTCGGGTCTGGTCAGTGTTGTTGACGAGAAGGAACAGGTCTTTTGTAACGGCGACGTGTGAATGACGTGATTACGCGCGCTCGGCGCTGGTTCTCCCACATGCTTTGTCCCCCCGAAACAAGAAGATACACAGAAGGCTCGCATGTGGCATGATAAACACACAGGAGTTATCGGAGGCGTGTGGCGATCGAACACTGCATGAAATTGTCTCCCTTGTTCACGTCTGTCTGTTATCACGACTAGTCGAGTTTCTTCTAAGATGTCGACATCAACACGGACCTCAGAGTAGAGGATTTTGCCTTTTGTCACTTCTAACGCGTTCGCACTTATCACATTTAGACGTACGTTCTGATGGCGTTGTTTTGTCTGAGCTATTCTACGTCATATCTCGTGTATTTTTTTTGGTCCGACCTTGCTTTGAGTTCGGGCTTCAACATCCAACGAACAACACGTTTATTTAATACATTTTGTTTAAGTGCTGTTGTGTTACTTACTTCACGTACCGCCCCTGTAGTATTAATGTAGAACAACTATCCTGTAAGCAACAGACGTTAAGCTCATATTCTCTCTTCGTTTCGTCGCGACGTAATATTAATATAGAACAACTATCCTGTAAGCTAAGCTCGTATTCCCTCTTCGTTTCATCGCGACGTAATATCCAGCACAAGGTATATAAGGCGTGTAATCGTACAAAATTGGTGTGAAGGACTGGAACAGGGACGGGATGGAAGGGGTGACGCCCCAGATGGGGCACCACTAGGGACACGGTCAGGCATACAGTGTGCGGTTGTTATGTGATACATAATTTATGCATGAACAAATATACACATATATACATAGTATGGTTGTGCTGTTACGCCCGCACTCACGCACGCACGCACGCACGCACGCACCCATATAACTCGACAAGATTGAACAAGATTGTCATCCAAGGCAAAAGACCCAGATGGCGAGTGGACAAGAACGCCATTGGCTTATCGCAATTGAATGGCAGAGAACATCATCGCTGACCCTTCTCACCTGTTCCTCAGTAGACAGACCGTGATGAGCATGCACCCGCCAACCACGGCGCCGAGTAGAGCGCCGATGGTCACTGCCAGAAATATACCTGAAACACACGAGCCGAGTATGTTGTATTTCGATTGTCCGTAAGACATCTGAGTGCTTGTGGTACGTCCCAAACCCCATCACTTTCGAACACTACGGTGTTGTGTGTTAGCTCTGTAAGCAAGCTGAGCATATTATTTCATCATCATCCTCATCATCACCGCCGCCGCCGCCGCCGCCGCCGCCGCCGCCACCGCCGCCGCCACCGCCCCCGCCACCGCCACCGCCACCGCCACCACCACCACCACCACCACCACCACCATAAAATCTGATCATTGATACCAACGCATCGAAATCTTACTACACATCAAACGTAATAGCCAATTGAGTACAAACATCGTCGGAAAGAACTGAATCGGCTGCCACCAACAGGATGTCTCGTCTTGGTGACACAGAAAAAGACGTTGATGTTGACATATATGAGTTGACTTTGATGGAGACTGAAATTGCCATTCACAGCGTGAAGAACAACACATATTCTGGTAAAGATGGCAACTGCCGAACACGTTCTGACAGCGGTCGGACTAGCCATGGACCGGGTCGCGTGGAGCGAAACATCAGTTCAGGAACCATAAGATCAATCCCGCTTTTACTAGGCTAACTGTTCGTACCATTGTACGTTACTGTTTGCCCGTTAAATAGTCTACCAGCTTTGATTTTGCGCTAGTTAAAATGTTTTTATTGTTAAATAAAAGCTACGAGAACTGCAGTAAGCTCTTTTATTTTCGCCAAAACAAAATGAAGAATTATACATCGTTTAACATGGTCACAATCACTGTCTATGTCTTCAGCATATGCTGCACACACCCGCTAAGCTTGCCCTAAACCTATTTGTCATTTGTCATTTTTAATCAGTGTCCATCTCTTCGGCATAATCCGAGCCCATCTGCTTAACTTCCACATCACTCATATCTGCTGCGGTTTGTTCTATGTCAAGATGCAACGTATTAAATGTATATACATCACGGAGCCGTTCGACGACTTTCCCATGACGAGTATAACAAATAGTTGCGTAAATTTCGTCCTAAAAAGTGAGATTACATCAACCGTCACCAGTGTGTCGCGCTAGTCAAATCGCACATCATTATGTTGTCGTTCTTCAATCTGCGACGCATCCAACCGGAGATCAGGTTATCAAGTTTTATCGTCGTCAGGCGAATTCTTTGTGACTCGCCAGATGGCAGTTGCAGCTAATGTAATTAAACATCATGTTTGGCTGACGGCGCAGCTCGAACAAAAACATCGCCGATGCATTCATCGAAGGGGCAATTCATTTGCTACATAACAATTCAGGATCATGGATGAGATGTGTTTGACACATTTGCTACATTAGAATTCTGGATGAGATGTGTTTGAAACATTTGCTATGGGTGAAAATAAAAAAGTGGTCAACATGACGATGCCGGAGGAGCTGCAAAAGCCACAGGCCACGTGGGCTGACAACCTGACGGACTCAACTGGCCAGACTACAAAAATACCGGTCATTGGTCGCCGGGCAGTTGCTATCTTGCTGTCACGAGTGACAAATTAACGATGATAATAAATAATCACAAGCCACTATTTAATAGATACATACAACACAACCAAGGCACGCGTAATGATAAAAATGTAATACAATAAAATGTGAAAAACAAACTAAACGTAGCTGGAAGTAGCAGATAAAGCATAGTCCAGTCGACTGCAACTGATGTAAACATGTGTAAACAAACTCCTTACCACTCATCGTTATGCCAAATCTTACCATGTTGGAACGTGTTCCCCGGCCGATTCTCTGGTGACGTCAGCAGCTCACGTGACCCTGCATCAGAAGGAACACGTAAAGCCCACCATATACATACCGATTTTTAGTCGCCAACTGTCTGCCGACAACTACCCATCGGCCGACCTTCGGCCGACAGCCAGCCGATCGATTTTTTTAGATGCCAGATGTCCACAAAAAGTGTCGCCAACTGTTAGTGGAGAACACACACATAACGACTCGATTGAGCTGCCAATTGAAAAGTAGTCACCAACATGTTGGCAACTAAAGAATCGTTATAACTGAATCGTTATAACTGAATCGTTATAACTGTTTTACGAGACATCGCGACACTGAATTTATTAGTATTTATAACATATTGGTTAGTTAACGTTTTGGCGATGAAATTAAATATGCTAGTTTTATAATATATATATATATATATATCGATACAGGTTTATTGCAATTAACGACAAACCAGTAAGTCTATGATGATTCGTCAAATGATTTGTCAAATTCCCGTTTTGTACAATTTTGACGATAAGTATACTACAGCAGTGAATATTAAAACATATAGTATAGCATAGCTATTTAAAAATACAGTACTTAGAGATCGAATAATTCTGACGTTTCAAGAATACGAAAACCCCCAAAAGCTCTAGGTAACCAATAAAAATCGTTTTACGTTCACTTTAAACTTTGTGAAACTCACGAGAAGTGCAGTTGGTAGTGGGTTCTCCGATCCACTGTCCGTCTTTGCACGTCATGTACCACGTCTCTTGCGTCGAGTTACACACCACGACGGCGTTGTCGTCATGACGTTGCATGGTGGCGCCACGCGGCGGCCGAATGTCCACGCAGCCAGACACTGCAATATTCAGTTGTAGAATTTAAGTTTGTAAGTTGTGCTAACAGTGTCATTATACGGAGACAATTGGTGACATGTTTCTAAGTTGGTCTGTGTATGCAATGCGTGCGTGATTTTGTTTGAAGAACGTGTGCACATTATACTGAGGTCACGCACACCAATATAATTTGCACGTACTAATAATAGTAATAAGGTTTTACTTCATACAACAAGCATTATGTCCATAGAAACTATTTAATGCACGAATGTTTTTACCGTCGTCTCACTGAGACTTTACTAAGTGTGAAGCGCCAACACGTAACTGTTGTACTGCTTTAATCGTCATTGCATTCGCTGTTTGTATTATGTTTTCAGCAGGGGTGTCGCAACGTTATCAAGCCAATTAATGGTACAATGATATTTCCAAATAAACGGCTATCATTTGTTTCCAAACGTCTCTTCCTTTTAATAAAACCAGTACCTTCTTGCTCCGATAAACACTTTGCATAGATTGGCAACTTTCATGAAAATCCTGCCACAGCGAGGACGTTTTTAGAACGCAAACCTTAGCATACATGCAGAGGGCGACCAATCTGAGCGAAGAAGCCTTCTGGTGCCATCTAGTGATACTATTTCATTCCCATTCTAAACTTACAAAGGCTGGTGGGCAAGCTTGATTTTCATATTTGAAGAACTCAGGTCTCCATCTCGGATCTGTTATTATATTACACCGTCTTGAGAAAAGAGAACAGTTGCTCTTCAAAGACACCAGCAGCTTTCCTCCTGACTTCGTTTGGACTGTAGGTCCAAAAAGGGATAGGTTGTCCCGCGTGATGGGATCTGCGATGGATTTTGTTTGATTGACAGGGCGCTTTTTGACACAGGTGCTGTACTGATCTTGTCCTAGCTTCTCTATCCGGCGGACAGTGTCTATGACAGCAGGATCGGCAAGGTCTCGAGTGGCCAGCATAACGATGGTCATTGCTGTCATCACTGAATGGATATCCCATCTATTCTAATACCTGTCCGCGATTTTATACCTCACACAAATGTCATATGTTCATGTTGCGTCTGCTCATGATGCCGGAGATCTGTTTTATTTTTCTTCTCAACTGAGACCTCTCAGGATCAGATACGATCCGGCACCGTGGGACTGAAGGATTCCCAGTGTTCTTCGAGTGTTGCCATGTCACGAAGATGGACACGACTCTACCTAGCATAATTGGTGTGATACGATTTAAGGCAAACAGCCGTGGAACAATCTTTATGCATCAACGTATTGCAAAAAATATGTCTCTCGTATTGCAAACATCATCACCTCAAGCTCCAGCTGTAGGATGATGGACCATATACAGGAGTACATACTGATTACTAGCTGTGACTTGATGAACGCGTCGAGTGGGTGCTACGGGGGAGGCTTTCAGGAACGAGCTGCTGTTCCAGGCGTTGCAGCGCCAGCTCGTACGAGTACATTGGTCCACCCCCGTCCTCTAGAAAATCGTCGGATGTCTCGAGAGCTGCCAATGTGTAGGTCGCCGAACATCACAACAAAGTAATCTTCACCTGTTGGCCAGCTCCACGGGATGTGCTTTGTTATTGTCAACAATAGCCACTGGTCCACAGTGTTGATGGGCGTCACGACATTCATAGAATGACGAATCGTGGCCATTGACTAGGCTTGGTCGTAAAACGGGGTAGAAGAACAATGGGCGCCGTGTCCAAGAAACTGTCTTATTCTCATTCTGGGTAGAAGAGTGGCGCCACTATCACACAGGGTAGTTCTTAGGGGAAATGTTGACGCGCGAGTTCTGGCGTGATTCGCGCAGAGACGATACTCTATGATTTGTTTGATTATGCCTTACGCAATTTTTTTCCATAAATTTATGTATACATTTATTAGCTAATGTTGGCTCTAGTTTCTAAGATTTTCGTTGACTTATTATTTATTATTATTATTATTCAATAAACATCAATTTTTATTATTCTTTCAAACTCTGTGTAGCCACCATGGTATTATGGGGCATGGAACATCACTAAGAATGTCCGGGAACATATATGTTGAGACGCAGCACGCATTACATTCACTGTATGACAGAATTCAACCATGAGTTCGCAGCAGCCATCTTGGAAAATGTAGGGAAACTTAGCGGTGGTCGAATACCTGAATTGTTTTCCTTTGGTATACTCTACAAGCCTATCAAATGTCATGTTTATATCACCAAAGTCGCAATTCCACCCAAATTGTTCACATACCGGTTGTTTACAACACTCACCTTTGTAGAAGAGCATCCGGGCAACATCGGGATCGGTCTGTTTTTCATCATCTGCACATATCTGTACCTCGTGAAACGACGATTTGTACAACATATGCTCCCTCGCTCCGTATTCGCACACATTAATTCGTTTTTCTCCGCCGTTTTCCTTGATCGTGACGTGACGCGGACAGAAAGTCGGGGTTCCGCGTCGTTTGCTTGGAGCTGCCGGGGCACCGAGACGTAACAACGTTACCTCGACTATCTGGCCGGGTCTGCCCCGAATTGTCCAACAGCAAGTCGGTGTTTGTATTGCCCGGGAAGCGAGTCTGCGCAGCGCCAGATATCCGCTACTGGGGCTGGGCTGGGTAACGTTGTGACGTAGGCATTCGTCCATGTGCGACACTGAAATATTTTGAAACAGCAGGTTTCACTTTCATAGGTGTCAACATCGGCTAGTAAAAAAATTAGAAAGCGTGAGAAACACCCTACCCAATCAACTTTCGTCATTTCTTAGCGTTTTCGTCGTTTTTTTAACGTAGATACAATATTGTTTTCACGGGTCGCCATTTTGATGTGTAGTTTTCGTTCGCGGTGAACGCACAGGCGAGAAAATGTGAAATCACTTGAGACCAAAGAAATAACACGTGCTTAGAATGGCTTTGTGTGCAACGAATTGGTCGGTTCTTCGTGGAATTTTGTTTGTTTCTGAAAAAAAAAAAAACGGCATTTCCCGCTCGAAAGCGGTAATGTTGACCCCTATGCACTTTTGTCGTTGGCGTCATCAACATTGTTGTTGGCGAAATTAACATTGTTGTTGGTAATAACCCCGGTAATAAATATGGACATATTGTATTGTTAAAACGAGCATAAATACACAAACTCTGGACGGGATAACTTGGTAGTTCGTAAGTGACTGTCACGATAACTTGGTAGTTCGTAAGTGACTGTCACGATAACTTGGTAGTTCGTAAGTGACTGTCACGATAACTTGGTAGTTCGTAAGTGACTGTCACGATAACTTGGTAGTTCGTAAGTGAATGTCACGATAACTTGGTAGTTCGTAAGTGACTGTAACGATAACAATATTTACCAAATATAGCATAAATATCCATGCCTCGGTACTTAGTAATAATGCCAGTCAATATATTGATGTCTTCTGGTAATCCAACTATCGAAACTGTGACGTAACACTGGCGGTTATTGTAACGTCTAGCGACGCCTTGTCCTTGCGTTACGTAACTTTGGGGCAATCGAAGAAACGACGCCTGACGTTGTGAACCAATGTACGTAATTATTCGCAGAGCGTTGCGGACAATTGTCGTAACAGCCACAAAAGGTAATTCGATTGTTCATAGAAACGGTAACAGCAGAGTGAAAAAAAACTGTGACGACCCGATAGTGGGGTCGTAGATAACACCCTGAAAGTTTGCAAAGCAAAGCGTATAGGAGGAGTAGCAAGACATATACGCAAATATACGTACACTTGCTGGTTTATAGTAAGATGACGCATCCACTAAGCTTAAGACACCACATTTGGTTCCATCGTTCCTGCTTTTTTGGCGACTCGACTGATCCAGAACAGTGCCCGGATAGGCCTACTTGGAATTCACACACTACGTAAATCTCGCATACCAGCACATCGAAGTGACGAAAAGAATCCGAGACTCACAAATGTCGCAGCTTTCGGGAGTGGAGCCCACAAGAGTCTGTCGCGTTGATCTCGGCTTAGCGAAGCGTCGCAACGTTCGCTGGTGTTACCGAACTAGATTGAAAACACCTTTACGCAGGATGCGTTGGGAAGCTATTCGTGGAACGGCGGAAAACCCGACTACGTGTAAGCTGGTCTTACCGTGCTTAAGAATTCTGGTCGGATTATGTTCTTTTGTAGCTTAGACGCTGGCTACAGACGCAAAGTGCTGTACATTTACCATCAGGCAGAACACGTAAAAAACAGAACGGGCTGATTGTTCAACACATGGCTGGGACAAACATGGTTCATATATGTGTTGTTTTACATTGTTCTACACATGGCGGGGACAAACATGGTTCATATGTGTGTTGTTCTACATTATTCTACACATGGCGAGGACAAACATGGTTCATATGTGTGTTGTTTTACATTGTTCTACACATGGCGGGGACAAACATGGTTCACATATGTGTTGTTCTACATTGTTCTACACATGGCGGGGACAAACATGGTTCATATGTGTGTTGTTCTACATTGTTCTACACATGGCGGGGACAAACATGGTTCACATGTGTGTTGTTCTACATTGTTCTATACATGGCGGGGACAAACATGGTTCATATGTGTGTTGTTCTACATTGTTCTACACGTGGCGGGACAAACATGGTTCATATGTGTGTTGTTCTACATTGTTCTACACGTGGCGGGGACAAACATGATTCATATGTGTGTTGAGGCTCACATTGCGCATGATATGTAACGCAAACCATTTGGAGTGATTGGGTAATAATAACAATAGCCATAATAATATGTATAAAAAATTAAAAACTAACTATCCGTTTTCCACGTGATCACAACAGAATAATGACGTAACGATTTTCTTCTCATCACAACTATTGAGATTTTACTTACCCAACGTTTCGGCTGCCGTCGGTGACCTTCGTCAGTAATTGAGTTCACCGACAGTGGCCGACTTGTTGATTAAGTAAAATTTCAATAGTTGTGATGAGAAGAACATCGATATTTCATTATTATCTACCAACTTGTTATTTCATTATTATCTACCAACTTGTTGTACATTTTTACGAGTCACAATAGAAGTTGTTGATTCAAGATTATTGTCGTTGTTGGTGTTGTTGTTGTTGTCGTGACTACTGCCTCACCTTTGACGCACTCGTATTTGACTTCTAGGAAAGATTTGAAGTCTTTGGGGCAAGGTTGGGCGACGGTGTCGAGTGTACCGACTAACACGTGACAGTGCTGTCGACCCGAGCACTTCTGGTCTAGGTAATGTCTGACGTCATTATGGCACCTCATCGCGTGACTATACTCAGCACTGATGCACCTTCCGGGGTGCATCCGCCCATAGAGGGCGTGTCGAATCAGCAGCACGTGACCCTGGTTGCACCTGACGTTGAATGCCTCCGAGGTGCAGTATTCTGTAAAACAGAAAGTGTGGAACTAGCAACACATTATCTTTGCTGCAGCAACATTATTGTTTACGAACCACATTGTTGCAAACTGGTTATTCATACGTACATTGCTGTTCGTCTATGCCATGGTCTTCCATAAGCCGGTACGGCTGATTAATTCTAATGATTATATAAATGATCGTTATGGCGCTAACGACAGGCCTGAGGGTTAACGTTTTTATTAATTCCAGGGACCTGTGACGAACCCAGTCCTAACACCGGCGTCGTCGTCCCCAGTGATAATGAACTGTACGCTAAAGGCCACAGCGCAGTGCACATTAACAAGGCCGTATAGAGAAGTGAAGTGAATCATCGGCAGAACACCGGCCGTTTCCTTTCTTTGGCCGACTCCAACGCGTGATTAGTGTTGGGAGAACAACGATAATAAATTGGTCGAGTGTCGCCTTCGCCTCTTGATGTTTGCATTCTAGATTTCCCGGAGGACCGCTCGGTAGACCGCTGATTAAATTTGCATCACACAAACTAATCTTGTAATGGCCGGACGTCGATACCAAGTCATAACCTCGCACCGTGTTTGTGTTCTTCAGGGGCAAGCTAACAATAGCATTCTTTGTTACGCACTAACTGCATTTCTAATATGTTTACATTATTCTCAATGCCAGTGCAAGCTGGCGGCCATTTTTGATAATTATGTCATGATCATGTGATCTATAAATATTCGTTCGTTCTCCGACCAGGTGTTCGTAACTGTTACTGTTCTACTCTATTGTCAGACCTATGACCGAATAAATTATTTCCAGGTTGCACCACCAGGTGATGTAATAAAAAGCAATGATTAAAAACCATTATATGCCAATTCCAGCACATGTGTGTAATATACGGTGTGTGGCAGAGGCTGATTAAAACGCCTCGGAGCATTTGAAATTTAGTACTATCGAAGGATATTCCAAGCAATGCTGAGGGAAATTGGTGTCTTGTTGAACACGTCGACAATGATAGCTGAAGTCGGTTTTTGTGACTTTCTTGTTATTATAGACACCACTGGTAGCCTACTCTTACTGCAGCCAGTTTGTATTTCAAATGATCACAATAATACCGGCTTGCTCAATACAGGTATCAACTACTTCAGGTTATGAATACATTTAAGATAATTACAATTTATTAATTTAAGATAACTGTTACACATCTAACATGTATTAAACCATGTATTAAATTAGATTTAGCAAGATGGCAGCCCAAAGCGACTCTCCTCGTGGTATGTCAACCAAGTCGACGGCTTATCGAGAGGTACTTACCAAATTATCACCCCTTGTAAAATTTCTGTGAATTTAGTTTTAACATATCAAATTGCCAGCATCTATACATTTAGTACAAGTATTTGTTTCATTAATCGACTCAGTCATAATCAATGCTGTCTAATATCAAATCTACACTGTTATTTTATTAACGCTATTTTGTGCATACTATTTCCCCTACTTTCGAATAAAATATTTCTAATAATACTTTTACAACCATTCAATATTAAATTCCATGTGTCCCTGATTGGGGATCAGTGTAGTTACTCTTCTGCGTGTTCTTCCCATATTATCTACTTCGTTCTGTTTATAAGTATGGACTCCATGCAATATTCTTAATGAAATTTATATATTGCCTTATAATACTGTGTAACTAACTCTTTCTCCTTATTTATTCTTATTGTCCCGATAGGTTATTGTCCCGATAGGTTATTCGCTCATAGATCCTGCACGATATGTTTGTATATCCTATCATGAATGGCCTCTTTTGACAGGAGTCTCGTCTTAGATTGTTTACTGTGTTTTTAATATAGCTACATAGCTATGTACCACACAGTTCCATCCTGTTTATATAAACTTTTGACAGGAGTCTCGTCTTAGATTGTTTACAGTGTTTTTAATATAGCTACATAGCTATGTACAACACAGTTCCATCCTGTGTATATAAACTTTTGACAGGAGTCTCGTCTTAGATTGTTTACAGTGTTTTTAATATAGCTACATAGCTATGTATCACACAGTTCCATCCTGTTTATATAAACTTTTGACAAGAGTCTCGTCTTAGATTGTTTACAGTGTTTTTAATATAGCTACATAGCTATGTATCACACAGTTCCATCCTGTGTATATACACGTTTGACAGGAGTCTCGTCTTAGATTGTTTACAGTGTTTTTAATATAGCTACATAGCTATGTATCACACAGTTCCATCCTGTTTATATAAACTTTTGACAAGAGTCTCGTCTTAGATTGTTTACAGTGTTTTTAATATAGCTACATAGCTATGTATCACACAGTTCCATCCTGTGTATATACACTTTTGACAGGAGTCTCGTCTTAGATTGTTTACAGTGTTTTTAATATAGCTACATAGCTATGTATCACACAGTTCCATCCTGTTTATATAAACTTTTGACAAGAGTCTCGTCTTAGATTGTTTACAGTGTTTTTAATATAGCTACATAGCTATGTATCACACAGTTCCATCCTTTTTATATAAACTTTTGACAGGAGTCTCGACTTAGATTGTTTACAGTGTCTTTAATATAGCTACATAGCTATGTATCACACAGTTCCATCCTGTTTATATAAACTTTTTATAAAATAAACTACGCTGCACTACAAAAAAAATGTTCGGTCATCAACCCCGAAACACAAACACGTCCAACTGTGTTTTGTATGTTTTCGTCTTATACGTTGCTGAGGTTTGAACTACCGTACACTAACACAATAAGGTTACTGTTGACACACTGCCACATAAATGAATAATGACATACCGTATGTATTGCACGTTAAAGCACTCTGTTAATGGTCACAGCATAGAAGTAACTGCTTTATATGCCACAATAATGGCGCTACAGTCAGTAATAATAGTAGAATATTATTGTTTTAACTACCACGGCTATATCTAGTGATGCCCCGATGGTAGCAGATACTGTTTCAAATATAGTCGGGAAATAAAGAATATACGAATGGAACTGCAGTCAGCAATAATAGTAGAATATTATTGTTTCAACTACCAAGGCTACATCTAGTGATGCCCCGATGGTAGCAGCAGCAGCTTGTTAACAAATGCATGTCAACACATGTGAATGCAAATGTTTCACTTGATTATAATGCAAATGCGAATGCAAATGCCATTTTTCGGGAACGCATTCAAATGCAAATGCAAATGTTTTGGGGTCGCATTCGAATGCAAATGTTTTGTTTACACATTTGCAAATGCACTTGAATTAATTTCAAATGTTTTATCTATATATTAACGATTTGCTTTATTTGGAGAAAAAATAACTAATGTATACAAACACAGCTGATTGTATGTATATTTCTTACGCAACACTTATTTAGTTTCTTGCTTGTTATGTAATAATGTATATAAACACATTATTAATTTATTTAATAAATACAGTAGTACACTATTGTAACCACTAAGTACCACTACATACCAGTCCCACTACATGAACATGTATGTAGAGTCATACACTGAGTCACACAGTTCCAGGCCTGCAGAGGTGGTGGAAATGGGAGGGAGGAATAGACAATGAACAGTTTACTGGGAACCATGGCAGGGAATGAAAGGCTAATCATTCAGGTAGACCAGAATGGAAAGAACCCAAGACAATAGACTGTCCACTGGTGGGGTCACTGGGATGATAACCTGTTGGATAATTACATCTACCACTAATCACCATCTTTGGCTGTAAATACTCATGGATGGCATTGCTAATGTTTACTCCCCCAATGAGCTGCCACCCCAACCCACCCCAGCACTGCCAACACAACTCAAGGGAGTCATTAGTCTGCATTGCTTGATTTGTTTCAATGAACAGGTATTTTCTGAAGCCACCAACCTATAGACCAGTTGGTCTTTTCTTGTTGCATGAATAACAGCTCAGACATTGACCAGTTGACCTACAGAGCACTTTTTCAAAGAGCACTTTGTGAAAGTGGATTCACAGGTCAGACATTGATTTCATAATTTGCTAAGGATACTGCTCACTACAGAGCACTTTTTTTTCAAATGGTATGTTGTGAACTTGTGAAAGTGAATCTAACAATAATAAGTATTCAAAGAATTACGCATGCATTTGATTGTGCATTTGATAAATCAAATGTTTGTGGGTCGCATTCAAATGCAAATGCAAAATGTTTAATGTACGCATTCAAATGCAAATGCAAATGTTTAATGGACGCATTCAAATGCAAATGCATTAAAAATGTATGGAGGTATTTGAATGCGCATTCAAATGCATTTGTTAACAAGCTTGGGTAGCAGACATTATTCCAAACAGTGTCTCCTCTCGTCAAGAGTGTCGTTCTACTTACAGAAGGGTTAATATTAGCCAGCTGATAATACTTCAGTCTTTACATTGACATGAGTTCCTATGTAGATCTAAATACGTGTTCCATTATCGTAATATATGCCACGGACACCTCCATGGCTCCTAAGACCCCCTGGATCCGCTGCTAGACAATACAAGTATAACAAACTGTATCGATTTTTTCGTGTAACTCGATGGCTGCCTTCCAATAACGAATTCGCCGTGTTTCCGGGCAATCGCGAAGACCTTTCCTCGATTACTGACTAGGGATCAGTTGCGGATCAGATGTACCGGTAATTTGTTGGTAACGAAACCTCGGGGATATATCCTTGATTCAGCTGCCTCTGGCGGGGTCGCAGTTCAAGCCTCGCGAGCCATCTGTCGAGTGCGCGACTTTGTGCTTCGATCCCGGTGGCCGCCAGAAGTAGTCATGTGGGTTTCCAAATGGTTCCGTGCAACTCCGCAGCCGAAGCTTCGTGCGCTCCACAACGGAAGTAGGTCGCGGATTGAATCAGTTGTAAATTTGGCGCCTTTCAATTTTGCGACTGCGCACGAGGCCGATACAGTGGTATCACTTGGAGTTGATTTAACGCGCCGTGTAAGTGTGCTAGGTCACGGACGTGTTACGATAGTCAACACGCCAAGTTTCTCGCGTCCAGAATGTCAAACAGTCCTCGGACATCATCGAATTACAGCTAATATGCAGCTGAAGTAGTACATTATATGTCGCCATATTTATGGGACTATTGATTAAATATGGTCTAGCCATATAATTTTGGTTTGCTGTTTTAGATTATCCTATGTTTTTTATTTAAATATCTCCAACGTACACCACATGCTACGATACTTAAGCTATTCAATCGTCCGTGTCCGTTAATCTGCAGCTTCCTTTGTATCCGAGGGTAGTCACGCAATTTTCTCATTTTAGTTCAAAACGGTACATTTTTAGCACTGACTAAAGGAGAATCTATTTATAGCACTTGTGAAGTTGCTGACTTCAAGAAATCCTTCGTGTATCTAGTCTGCGTTGTGTTCTTGCAAGCCGCTGTTCAGAAACCAGGAGAAGGTAGTGTTAGTTGAGACACTTTTCATTCTTTCTGATATCTAGGACAACATCATATTCCTAAGTCAAACTTGTTTTACTCACGTAAACTATGATTACCATTAGATCAGTTTAGCCAAAATTAGTATCTAGTATGTATAGACAATTATATGTAGCTGATTCAAACAGGGTTAGTAAAGTGGCTCAACTCACACTTGGTGTGGGGTAAGTTGAGCCACAGTGTAGCGTAAGTTGAGTTAAATGCTTTATTTGTATACTTTACGGAGACCTTGTACTAAAACGTCATAACAATTCATCCATCACATATATACACAATGGGTAAAACACGTCACTTGCAAGTCACCATGCTTAATTGATAAGTTAATTAACTAGCATAGACTTATAGGCTCATCGCGAACAGTGTAACTAACTGCTAATATGACGTCTTGTAGCTATCCCAATTTGCTCAGAAAAATGAACCCCACGATCTATTTTGGAGACAAACAACACTCGAGTTCGTTCTTTAACCACTGATCAGCTAACCGTACCTTAAGCTTGGAGTGGTTCCGTTTCGACAATTAAGATTCCCTGTGCATAGTTAAACCATTTGTGAGTTCTGACGCAATACAGTCTAGTCACGTGTGCTGATAAGTTACACACCACCAGACATTAATTATAATCACCCAAAAGTTATGAAAACATACTTTTAGGTCACCTTTTCTGACCGTTGTGACAGATGGCACCTTTTGTGCATCAATCGTGTTCTAATGACGGGGTGGTATCAGCTAACCGTCGCTGCTGTCGTGTCCTAGGAAACATGGGTGACTCAACTAACACTGCCTTCATCTACGCTTGTCGCACGGTCCTATTTGTTTGGGTCTCCACTTTTCTCGGTTCAATCGCGGGCACTTTGGTCTTTTCGTATCTTTCTTCCTGACTCAGAACGTCTGGTTCGTCTTTGGGAATTATGCAACTGTTTTCCTTGGTCACCAAGTAGTCCACGTCAACGCACAGCTGATTTGCTACTTCTGCAGTGATCACGTGGGACAATGAAATAAATGAGTTGATGGGAATATGCTGCAGGGGTGTGCGGAACAACAGTCGTGCGTTCTCCGACATGCATAAACTATGAATATGGGCTGACAGACATTACTTGAGAAGGTTTACTCATTTCTCGCAGCATGTCAGTTTCTCCTTCGAGGGAACTCATATTATGTTCTTATTCTTGATCAACTAAAAGACTGGTGAACGGGGTCGGATTACTTGTAGCGACTAATTGCTATTTTCAGTTTGCAATCCACTTCATGTGTCAACATGAAAGTACGAGTCTACCGTAAAAGGAATGTAGCCTGTTTTAATTGGTTACTTAATACTGAGTTAGTTTCGTATGATTAAAATGCCATAATAATCTTAATTTAATATCAAAATACTGTGCATATAAATGAACACTGTTATACGTCATTGTAATTGTATTGCCGTTGTATATTTACCGTCCGAAATTGTACTAAAAACTGGAATTTGACGGGCCAATAAATCATCCTATGAAAAATATCATATTTCATCTTCGAAAGTGAATACGCATTGATCAGTAAACCGCTGCCCTATAGCAATCTCTATATATGCCTAAAATAGGAATATATTTTTTAATCGCCAAATCGTGTATTTTTGAAAGTATTAAGAGATGAAAGAAAGGTCACGATAAAAATACGATTTGTATGAGTATTATTTATAATCAGCCAATATGTTATAAGTAATAATAAATTCACTATTACAAATACTAATGTTATTAATACTAATAAATTCACTGTTACAATGTCCCGTAAAACATTCGTTCAGTTAACTAATGAAACGTGTTGTGCATTCCCTTTTAGTGGATAAATCAAGACGCTGAGTACTATTTAATTACAACGTGCTTGAATACTGAAGTTGTATTTTAGGAGTGACATAAAAGATTAGAGTGGAAGATAATAGTGGCACGTGACAGCTCATTTCGGAATCACTTCAGGTGATCCTGATCTACTATAATAATAATAATATATTTTATTCGTACTAAAAATTGTACAATTCGATTAAAACAGTGTATATAAGCTACTGTGTACATAAAACAGCAAGCATTGAGCGCAACTCGTCTATGAATAAAAAAGTTTTCTCGATTTGGTAATGGCTGCCTTCACTTTTTATGATACCAAATAAGGGCATACTGTTTATTTAGCGAGAGTCATTATTATCTATACTAACAAAAATGTCCAACCTAAGGACGGGATAACTTGGTAATTCGTATGTGTCTGTCACGATAACAATATTTAAAAAACATTCACAGAAATATCCATCCAGGCCTTGAAACTTGATGCTGCCAGTCATTATCTACGGACATTGCGACGTAATGCTGACAATAGTGGCAACGTCTATTGACGCCTTGCCCTTGTATTACGTAAGTGGGGACAATCGAAGAAAAACGCACGACGTTGCTTACAGTTGTACGTAATAGCTACAAAGGGTAATTCGATTGTTCGTAGAAAGAGCAGTAGCGGGGTGAATTTCGAAAAAAATACGACCCAACCGTGGAGTCATAGACAAACCCCTGAACATTTGGCGCCCGAAATGCAAAGCGTCTAGGGGGAGTACCATATAGTCCGGCAGTCAAACGCCCTTTAGAAGGTGGACCGTGCATTAGGGTCTGCATGATGTTTTTTTTGCATTTTTGTGACCTTCTAACCTTCTGGGTCAATAATCCGACAGATGCCACCCTGGCACCCTTGAGCGTTTTTGTATAAACCCATTAATATGCAAATTAGTCATCACCATTAAAATATATACTACTTTCCTCAATATCTCGAACTGTAAACATCCAAACAATCAAAATGAGGTGTCCAAACGCATGTTTTCATGGTATCTGGTTATGATTATGTCAATAAACATATTATTGTAAGCAAATTTGTCGCATGAATAGGCAAATTAGCTACTATACTTAGCTACTATACTGTACTACCTTCGCTCGATGGAGAGGCTTCACAGCGACATTCTTGAAAGGTTCATGAAGGGAGAACATGTAATGCGTCACAAGAAAGGTCTATGGAACGGCATCTGGTCGGATTTGTGCATAGAGTCAACTTCCATGCGCTACGATCATGGCCCACAGGGAATCGTTGGAATTACGACGAAACCATCTGCACTGAAGAAATGGGCCTACGGTATGCACACGTGTAGTCAGATTGTCCATGATCTTACAGATATTTCGGAGGGTCACACGGTAACAGACGTGACTGCCCAAGAGGAAGAGAAGCCATCTCGTGTACGATCGAATGAGGACAGAGAAAAGATAAGGAAAAGCCCCAGTCCTGCATCTATCCTCTCGATCCTGCCGATCATCCGGATAGCGTTTTCACCATTGTCACTGGCAGAATTGGGCCAGAGAAGATGAATACGCCAAATGCGATTGAAATAGGAAGAACACAGATGCGTTCCTATGAAGAAAGCTGGCCAGAAGGATTCAATGCTACGTTGTCTAAAGAGGTCGTGACCAGGCAGTGACACGGAAAGTCTTGCGAGTGGGAGCTACTACAGTATGCGATGTAAATATAATCTACTCGAGGGTGATAGGAATGCAACATTCTCTCGACATCAAGCAGTACAGTGTGAGCTTGCACCGGTGCCGGTATCAATGTTCGCAGATAATGGAGAGATGAGAATAGCAGAGACAAATGCGACAATAAAGAAGAATATCCAGGTAGAAACCCACCGCGACTGACTCCCCAGGTTGATGTTGCCATCATTGATGGCTGTGAGATCCTCTGGGTCATTCATTGGCCTAACAGGGGAACTGTGCGAGCTTTTGTGGACAGCTTCACCAGCTTCATCTTTGGGAAGGTAGAAATGTGTGATATATACTTGGTATTCGACGGGTACCATGATTTTGGCATCAGTAGCGGAACATGATTAGCTCGAGCTGGCCAACAGGCTAGCATATGCTACAAGCTGAGTCTGCAGACCCCACTGCCACCCCAGAAAGTTGTTCTTACTGTGACCGAAAACAAGGTTCAGCTGATTGAAATAATTAGTCTTCATTTGATCGCAGCAAGTGAACAAGGAAAGCCGACCAACCACAGGCTCATCGTTACAGGCCAGGAATCATCCCCGACGGATATTCATCGAGGGTTGCAAAGGTGTCTGAAGATATGAAGTCGACAATTGAAGAGGCAGATGTCATCATTATTCAGCAAGTGGCTAAAGTTGCCAACGACGGAGTGGAAAGCATCAAAGTCCTTTGTGATGATACATATGTATTTATCTTGCTTGTATATCACTTCACTGAACTTCCACGCAGTCTGACAATGGACGAGCCGTGATAGATATTGGGGCCACTGCAAGAAAACATGAAGGAATCGTCAGACAAATACCAGCTGCACAAGCCCTCTACGGATGCGACACAACGTGCAGTTGTGGGGCAGAGGGAAAGGCACTGCTATAAAGACGCTAGAAGCTGGCCTCTCTTTTCGCAAACTTTGTGAGGTTGATGTGTGTATCGACGAGGTGGTTGCTGAGGCCGCTGAGTTTATCGCTGCGTGTTATGGAAATAAGGAAAGAAACAGCATATTTGATGTTCGCAAAGACGTGGGGGCTACAAAGATGGGAAAGCCAAAGGTTACAACAACGTCAGACCTGAAGGTTCTGCCACCTACCACCGAAGCCTTTGAACAAAACGTTCAGACTGCAATATGGAAGTCGGCTGTCAAGTCGGAACCCCCAACTTTGGATCCAACAAAGTACGGCTGGGCACGCGATGAAGCATCGAGGTCACTAATTCCGATTATGTTGCCGCCTAATGTCGCCCTTACACTATCTGAAGTCTTAGAGATGATTCGTTGAGGATGTTCCTGGGACAAGCCGTGCTACACAGCGCAGTGTCGACGTACAGCAGCCAAATTACCATGCACAGTTTTCTGTGCTTGTTGGGGAGAAACGGGCTGCAGGATTGCACAAACACAGGCAGCTACAACATTTGCCGGTGACTAAGACCGATGATAATGAGTGAGGTATAGTGGTCTGAGTAATTTACATATTCATGCGACAAATTTGCATATTACAATGTGTTCATTGACATTGACGCAATGATAACAAGATACCATGCAAACAATCGTTTGGACATCTTATTTTTATTATTTGGGTGTTTACTATTAGAGATATTCAGGAAAGTGGTATTTATTTTAATGGCGATGGCTAATTTGCATATTAATGGGTTTATACAAAAAACGCTCGAGGGTACCAGGGTGGCATCCGTCGGATTATTGACCCGGAAGGTTTGAATGTCACACAAATTATAAAAAAAACATCGTGAAGTCATCAATGCACGCTTCACTGGCCAACACCCGGACTAATAGCATACATCTTCTTCTTCTTCCCGCAAGGGAACAAAGGGAACAAGGGGAAGAAGATGTATGCTATTAGTCCGTTTTTTTTAAGCATACATACTTCACCTGAATTGTAGTAAGACGTGGGTGTTTATTTGATGTTACACGAAACATGTGGTACGTGATCCATTAATTACTCGCACTGAAAGCACGCCCTTTAAATTATGCATATGAGGCAATTTAACGCGTACATCAATGCATGCCCTAACTCTACATATGTTTTCTCTGGAAGAAGCTAACAAAATGTCCGCGAAAAGTCAGCTTAGATGTCAGTAATGTGAAACTGACATGACACACTGCCAAAGCGGCGGCTCTTTGAACCGCGGCACTCTGTAAAGACCGCGTTGTTTGTTAAAGCTCGTGACAGGCGGAAGACGGCGTGAGAGCGACAGCTCGTTTTTGATCCATAGTACTACCGGTGACATAACTGACTACGGGATATGTCAAATAGGAAGTCCCGGGTGTGTGGGACGCATGTGCGGCAGATAATTGAAACTGCCAACACGCACGTCACCGGGTCCCCGGCGGGACCCGGGCGTCGTTAATACTTCATGTGGCGACTTAGATGGCAAGATGCTAATGTCGAGTTTCCTCCGACGTAGCGCTAATGATGCGCCATTGGGGCATAACGCCATCCACAAAACACTCGCACCGCCGTGCCGCTATTGGACGTATTTAGGCCGTGCAATGAACACGGCACTAACGTGTCCATGAATGGTACCAGGGTCAACCACCCCAGAACTGAAAAAAAACAAGAAAAACGGTCTAGAAAGAAACACTTGTCAAAAGAAGCTATTCGAAAAATCGCATACAAACAAACTATGTGGAGGGTTGAGGTGAATACCAGAGAATTATAAACTTATCGAGCTTGTAGCTTATTAAATCAAACTAAATATAGTATATTCCCATATTAATAGATATATAAAGGTTATACTGTTGAATCAACAGTGATAAACTCATTCAATAGTAATAGATCCAGGTTATGAATTTCCTTTAATTAAAACTGGAGAGAATACATCGGAACATGATAATTAAAGAGCGTATTCGTAACAACATACATTTCCATTAATTACATTAATTAACTGATGCCAATTATACATTTCTTGATTTTATGCTTAAAAATATTTACTGAATTCGAATTTTTAATATCTAGAGGTAGTTTCTTCCATAGGCGTGCCCCTATTAATTTCAAGGAGTACTCTCCAATTCGATTTTTAGATCTTGGTATATACAAATTTGCCTCCTGTCTTGAGCTTCTTGTCATGACCTCACTTTTAAGTTTGTAAATATATTTATAAACAAATACATTAAGACATTAAGAGTAATTCATGAACTCTTAGAATATTAAGTTCTCGGTGCAAAGCGGTGGGACTATCACGACGGTTGAGCTTTGCTAATGTTTTAAGTAATAGATTTTGGACAACATGTATTTTAGCTATTTAGAGTCTTACACGCTGACCCGTATAATTATATCCCATAATTAATATGGGAAATACATAGGCATAACATAATAATATAATTGCCTTATACCTCTACGATCTAGACAAATTAGTTGGCCTGAAACAATAAAATGGGAGATACTGTTCTAGGTACTACTGTAAAAGAAAAGGAAGCGTTGATAAGAAAGTTTCAGAGCAGTGTCGTATTGCAGCTTCGAAGGGTTATAAAATTCTTGGGTTGATTAGGAGAAATACAACACACAAGGAAAAAGTTAATTATACGTCTGTATAAAGCAATAGTTAGGCCTCGTTTAGAATATTGTATACAAGTTTTGAGACAATATCGTAAGAATGATATAAATACGCTCGAACAAATGCAGAGGAGAGCAACTAAAATGATTCCAGACCTTAGTTACGAAGAACGTCTAAAAGAATGTGGTTTAACAACCCTAGAGACAAGCAAGTTAAGAGGAGATCAAATTGAAGTTTTTAAGATACTGAATGTGCATGAAAATATTTATAGAAATATGTTTTCTCACTCAAGAAAGATAATAGAACTAGAGGAAATATTAGTAAATGATCAGTCTATATCGGATATCAGGAAGTACACTTTCTCACAGAGGACAATAAATGAATGGAACAAATTATCTACAGATTGTGTAACTGCTAGCAGCGTGATTGTGTTTAAAAACAAGGTTGACACATATCTCAGGAGGGCGGGTTACACATAGATGAAAAATGTTGGACACTCGATAAGCCAATGGCTTTCGAAAATGAGATGAGCTATCATACAGATTGGTTATCGGTTAGTCCTATCACTCTGCTTCTGAACCTATGTTTGAGTCTCGCACGAGAAAGACAGCGAAAACAGACGGCGAAAAGTGATGTTTCTAATCTAGATGGTGTACGATGTATCTGTTGATTACTCGGCATGATTTACACCGCCTACATCACAGCTGATTGCTGTGTCGCTACGCCGTATCATATAGTCAAGCCAAAACAGGTAAATGCTGCGTCTTCGGGTCAATTCGGTGAGTCTTCCTCGGATGAATTATGGTGTGTTGTTAAGTCGTACACCTAATTTGGCCTCCATAAATACAAAACTTGCATATCGAGGTTCGTCATCAATTCACGTCACGTTCTCTATAATTTGTGGCGGGTTCTTGCGCTTGAAGACGTTGTCTAACGTCACCGCGTAACGTCACAAGTTGTTGTTAATTACAACTGTGTGTTATTATTTAACACGTCACACAAAGAAGTGCTATTGTGTGCTGTAAACACCCACACATCCGCACACCAACACACCTACGCACGCACCCACGCAAACCACGCACGCACGCACGCACGAACGCACGCACACAACTGCGGTCATATATAATGTTGATGTCATTGATGATTCTATTGACATACAGTACGACTGGCATTGTCCGTACGGCGATGTGACACGACATTAATTGACGAATTAATTAATGTAATCAACTGACGCCTTACTGGACACACGCCAAATACAGTCATAATCCACTGTATTTATAGGGGTCATTCACGTTAGCATGTGGTCAGTCTCCTTGGGGGATAATCAGTAGGGGGCAGATGCACCCAACTCGACCACCAACACCGGTGAGGGACCACGGAAAGACCAGTCGAGAGGTCATGAATAAGCAATGAGGACTAAAATAGAGGTGGCGTTGTATCGGCGGTACTACAAAGATAATATAAAATATTTACAGCGAACAATGCCGGTGAAATGGAGAATGATATCTGTCGTTGTACAGCGGTCTCCCTCAGTAAGCTGTCAAAACAAACGTTAATCACAGCCGTTGTTCTTGCCGCGTTCTCATTCGAATCACTTGTTCAAATTTCGCCCATCTGTAATGAAATCTAACGCTGCAGTTATCGGGATGCTCCGTTTATTTTATACACTTTCTTTTGCATTCCGCAAATTTCCCCCGGGTCCTTGTTGGCGTGGATCGATAGAACTACCGTAAAATCAAACGGACGAGCGCCGTATCTGCGATCTTCGTGTCACACGGCAGACGTGGGGCTTCGGTGACGTTAGTTAATGTATCGAGAAACAACCGTGCCATTGTAGTTGACCTTCGTGCAAAGACAGTTTACATTCACTTCTGTTGATTGCCTCGGTATCAGATGACTCGTATCGTGGACATCACATTATAGCAGTCTAATTTACGACAGTACATGGTATGGTTCCAATTCAATAATTTTTTGATTGTGATGGGCACGTCATAGACAAACCTTTGTTTGTTTGTTTTTTCAAATATAATCGTACCCGTAAGATTGTTGACAAAATGTCAACGCAGTTACTATAATAACTGTTGCAGCGGCTTAAGCTACGATTAAAATGTTGTGAAAACGGTCATACGACATTCTGAAGCAATATCAAAGCTGTAAATTATTAATGTGAAACCTAAATATTGGCGTTATCTCAGTTGCATACATTTTGTTTACGCATTGTAAGTCGGAATTATTATGTTGTCAGACGGTAATGCGTCAAGAGTACGCTGCCTCATTTTGATAATTAATTTGGAGAAATTTCCAACCACTAACACGTAAACGCCCACGCTTAGCCGCAATACCAATGTTTTTAAATGGTGCTATTTATGAATATTGATTCTAATATACTGTTCATATTGGATATGCATCAAATCTGCACCATTGCACGTAAAATGAAAAATGAAATGTTATTTTATTCTGTGTCCTTTTGGTTTTCCTCGTCGCATGAGACCAATACCACGCATCCACTTAATCAAATTTAGGCCATTGTTTTATGTAAACTACAGCTGGTTATGTTTGTATTATTTATATGAGCGCATTTGACCCCCAAATAATACTTATGGATACACCTAACAAGTTATATGATGTTCTGCGGCCTGAAATTTACCATTGCAGTTCTGCTCTGCAGCAAAGGCCTGAAATACTCGATGTATGTTCGTACATACATGTGCGGATATGCCCCAGTATCCTATCTGCACACCAGTGATCAATACATGTATGTTTTTAGTGGAGTTGAAGTTTGATAATTGGTAGCAGTAAACTGCTAAACATACAGATTAACAAGGCGAAACGGTACTCTTCTGGCATAAACAGTTCAGTAGTTATGACACATTATATCTTTGGTATGTGGACATACCCCACCTTCCCCTATCGTCAATGACTACACTATTACAGCTACAATGATTGAACTATTTCAAGTACAACGAATGCACCACTATGTACTGCAGTAGTGCACCTACAATGAATGTACTGTCAATAGCTCACTATTGCAAGTACAATGAATGCTTTGTCACTGATTGCACTATTGTACCAAAATGTACCGTCAAAGACTGCACTATCACAGCTACAATGAATGTACCGTCAATGACTGCATTGTTATAGCTACAATGAATGTACTATCAGTAAATGTACTGTTGCGAGTACAATGAATACATTACCAATGTACTATAATGTACTACAATGTGCTATTGCACCAAAATAAATATACCTTCAAAGACTGCAGTATCCGTTCAATGATACCTAAGGAGCACCTTGAATAAAATAGTGTAAACAAGCCCGTCCTCGGGGGGAGGTTAAGCTTTTTGAGAGAATGTCTGTTAACGTTAAAAAAATTTTTTAAATCATCCCAGAAATCTCTGTTGATTGTCAACCGCCGAACCCCTTTTTAAAACCCCGACGACGGGTCCGGGGAATGCATCATCAATCATCTTATTGAGAGATACGTTTCGTAGCCCTGCGCTCGTGTGCTACGAGTACAACCAGGCTAAATCAACAACGGTACTCAATACGTTGATCACTAATTCATGACCTGTACGTTTGTGCCCGTCCCAAACCACACCACGCACACCTCGCTCGCTGGGCCGCCAAGCTCGTTGTCAGAGGCCGACAGCATGAGTGAAAGAATACAATGTATCATTACTTGCTTTCTACAGTCGACCATGTTAGCGTTTTAGTCTTGTACGCAAAATAACAATCCGGATGCCATCCCAATGGCACAATTTGTTGCATGTCACGTCACTGACCTGCTGCGGTGTCTTCGTCCTATCCTATAATTGTTTTCAAGAAAATCAACATGGAGATGTTCCCCGTCGCATGTTGCGAAAAAAAGAGGGTTTGTTTTTTTTACATACGCGGGGATCCCCCATCTCTGACACGCCCACCTGCTGTCAGCCAGCCACCGGAAAATATAGTCATCTAACTATATCAAAATCCCGGAGACTTCATTCGTATGACATGAGCTTAGAAGTAAAATAATGATCTATCCCCACAAAGCTCCAGCGAAATGGCAAGCGTGCAAGATAAAGATAAACAATGAAAAGGCGCTGTTATAAACACCACACTGACGTGTAGTGGATGAAAGCAGTAGAGGAACGTAGCCAGGACGGGGCTTGTAACATTATACACGTAACAGGAGACGTTGCCAAAGTGTAAGGGTGGATCTAACACTAGACGAGACAGTGAAAAGCAATAAATGTTACGATCGATCCGGTCGTGAGGAATATACGACAATGTGTAGTTGCCAATTCACGCCAGTCCAATGTAACGCGAGACGGACGAGATCGTGTAATGTGAGTAATAGTCATATGAGTAATAGTGATATTGATGAATTTCTAAAAGCTTTCAGCGCAACGTGTGTCGGATACATGTCAAAACAGACATGTTGTAGAATCTCAAATAACCCACGCAGAATAAGGCAACGAAACCAACACCGTAAATACAACGTATACTGCGCAACACCCGATCCGCGGGACAGCTCAAAGCGTTTCTAAACTCCAACCCCGGGTAGAGTGTAAAAGGTGGTGGTGGAGGTGGACTCCAACTCTCGGGTCTTCCAGATCGACAGTCCGGTGCTCTTACTGCCGAGTCACACTGTGACGTAATGGGTCTCTTCCAGTTGGTGTTTTTGGGGCCTCGCACTAGGTCCAGTGAGTTAGGCTGCAGTCTGAGCATCTCTGCCAGAAGGTGCGAAAACAACCAGGTCTATTTTTATATAAACAATATGTACTGCTCTTCGTTGAATATCGGAGACGACCACGTCACACATATCTGCTACTGCCGCTTCCTGCACTTCATCCGGTAGGGTGCGCAGCTGTTTGTACGCTCGCTGAGGCAATATATGTTCACTGCTGTTTAAATGAAGCGACTGTGAGCAGAGCAGGTGTTTCATCATATCAGTCATCAGGAATTAATTAATAGTTTCGAAATGCACGGTGACGTTAAAGTGCCTTTGACGCGATTGCTTGGAACTCTAATTATGTTTGAAAAAGCAACGCTCAGCCGTTTAGCCTTCACGCTAATAATGTCCACACCATTACACACACTGCCGATATATTCAGCACTAAGCGTGATAATTCACAACGATCACGTAGCTGGTTCTTCTAATCCGACCCGCCATTGTGTGACGTCAGTGGGGGTCTCGCGTACGTTTGACGACGGTTACGTAACTTTGAATAATCGGAGAAAACACGCACAACGTTGAGAATATTGTGCGTAACTAACTCCTGTGACATCAGTGGGGTCTGTCTCCCACGAGGCGGTTTCTCTCTCAATCAGAAACAATTTTCGTTTTATGGCGATAATTGCAAACTTTTCTAAAATATTACTATTTACATATATTATTACATGGTACCACCCAGTATTTAAACGTGTTATTAGAACACGATTAACATGCAATAAGTGCCATGTGTCACATGGATGTTTTTCGAAACTTTTTTGTGATTAATATCTGCCGGCTGTAAACTGTCAACGCATATGACTAGACCGCATTGTCTGTGCACTTATAAATGGCTTAGCTATGCACAGGGAAGAAAATTATTTGCATCACTTTGCGCATTAATGAGACGTTGATGAAAAAGTGTAATTATTGAAGCTGGGCTAGTTGGGCCACCCAAGGCCCAAGGGAGGGTTAGTTCGTAAGTTAGGTAAATGTACAGATCTTAAAATAAGGCGATGTTGGACAGGGATCCAATGCAGTTAGTTACACTGGTTGCTGTTGGCATATAAGTATATATTAATTAGGTGTGTCGACTGATTAATTAAGCGTATAGATTTGTCAGAGACGTGTCGTACCCATTGGGCAGACGTGTTGGCGTTGATTTGTTGTTAATGTTTAGTATAAGGCCTACGTAAATTATACAAATAAAGCATCTACCCAACTCACGCTACACTGCGGCTCAACGTACCCCACACCAAGTGTTAGTTGAGCAAACTTACCAACCATATTTTAATCAGCTACATGTAATTATCTATGCATACTAGATATATTATCTTGGTATAAAATGATCTACTAATAATCATAGTTTATGTTAGTAAAAACAATTTTGACTTATGTATATGATTGTGCCTTGGATATAAAAAAGAATAAAAAATGGCTCAACTAACACTGCCTTCCCCTAGCAGCTGATGACACACGGGCCGGTAATGTGGAGGAAGCTCTCGGTAATATGGTCATCCGGTTCGTTGATCTTCCCGGGGGACGGCTCTTGAATGGTGATAATGACGACACATAGAAACAGGAAAGCCAGTTGACACACGGGCAACGTTGCGTAATGAAGATGATAGATGGTAGTGCCAACGATGATAAAGTACGAAAGAAGAAATCGAGCGAAACGCACAAATGTTAAGATAGTCATAAGAGAATATTTCAGATAGGGACAATTGATACTATTTTACTTTCTGCAATGCGTTTGACTGCTGTCGACGCCACGAGCGACGGCATGTCGGTGACACAAGCAAGCAAATCACCAGCGAGATTAACTTAGTTAAGTCGCATTGACGACCATCGGGCAGCGATCCCAGTGAGACGTAATCAAGTAACTGACATAGAATACGTCTGTGGCTTGCCGAATGTTACAAGGGTTCATAAAGTCACAACGGTTCAACATCATTCGTATGAAGAGCAAGACTTTTCTTAATAAGACCGGGGAAATGGATAACAGTAAATGTACTTCTCCAATGATACGACTAAGTGTCATCATGTCGCCTGTCTCATCGAGGTGGATCTGTCTTTGAGTGAACATACTTCTCCAATGATACGACTAAGTGTCATCATGTTGCCTGTCTCATCGAGGCGGATTTGTCTTTGAGTGAACATACTTCTCCAATGATACGACTAAGTGTCATTATGTCTCATCGAGGTGGATCTGTCTTTGAGCGAAAAATTGCCCCTGTACGAGTGTCACATATCCACAATAAACGGTAAAGCTAAAAAAGTAAAGGTACATTCTTACGTATAGCGGTATCTTGTCCGTAGGACCGCTCAAAGCGCTTTACACTTCACCACCTGGCAGACTTGTTCATTCCAATGCCAATTCTTCAACGACTTCTATGGGAAGCATTCGGCCACGTTGTAATTACTGTGCGAAGACTATACGTTCATATATCCACCACTGATTATAGCCTGGTACTCGTCTATATAGCTGAGTGAACAGCACCAAGAGAATTCGAACCCGGGTTCTCTCGAGCCCGATGTTTAACCACCTCGCCACCGTTATCGTGTACGCATGTTCTGTCCCTATTTAGTTGCGTATTTAGCATGGCACTGGACCATGGCCCCTTTAACTTTGTCAAAAAATTATGAATAACCTGTTGCGCCACAACATTGTATTGGCAGCACGGCAAACTACTGGGTGACTAAACGTGGCCCCATTTAATTGGCTCCCCTTTCTGGGATCCTAAATATCCCACTGCCCCATTTAAAGCTGCTTCCTCAAATGGTTCAGCCCACCTCGAATCCGGTTCACTTATGTCCAGATGTGTAGTGTGTGGTTAGCTTAAGTAATGTACGCGGTCTATTCAATCAAAATTGCCTATTTTTTTTCATATCATCGAAAGAATTGACTTTAGTCGTGTCGTTAGATCTGATCAGGATCAAAATAGTGAATATCCCAAATTGTTTTGGGGCTCTGCACCTAAAAGAGATAATAAAAACTAACCATGTGCAACTAAAACCAAGAATATCATGCCATTGGTCTACTTAAACAATTTTCAAAGAGTGGGAGATTCCAGTAATTTTTCCAGTTGACTGAGCGCTGACATGTTAACCGGCGGTTCTATGAAAATCGGGTAATCTAGACTATTGTGACGTATTAAGGGAGGGTAGCATACACAGAACCAACGTAAAGTCTCAAACAAACGTTATTTTATCAGAAAGACTACTAGTTTAGTAAATAAAGGCCAAACAATGTTACATAAGCTGGGTGTGGACGCAAACAGCATAGCCATGTCGTATTGGCAAAGGAAATTTAGGAATAGGTTATTATGCAAATGCAAATATATTTAAATTTGGCGAACGAATTTTTTTAAGACTTTGACACTCGTGACGTAGGGTTTTCTAGCAGTATGGTGCGACCCATGAAATTAAGATGATGTGTGTTAAACAAGGTACTCCTAGTAAACCACTGGCGTGATATTCTTAATTGTAGTTGCACATGGTTATATTTCAGTAACTCTCATAGGTGCATACGCCCAAAACCACGACTTTTGTTTCCCTTTAAATTATCCACACTGCGCCTTGAAGTCGCCATCTGATACGAAGCTGTCAATCGAAATTAGCACAAACTTCTTACCTCCTGTGAAAATTCGTGTCTCCGTCGCCAAAGCAAGGCTTCGCGCGAACGCGACGGCGACCAACCAGGTAAAAGTAGTTGCGTCCACAGCGCGCATCGTCGCTACCCGCACGTCCGCAGTCAGCAAACACCGGCACGTATCTATTTCAATTACGCAGTCCGCCGCGCTGAACGCACGAGCCCAACTGGTCCCGGCTGACAAATCCTACCTCTCGCGGGCAATCAGGCACGGCCGGATTATCGATGCCGGAACGCGTCCGTCGTAATTGCTGCGCAAATGACTTTCTACGCAGGCACCGCCGCCGCCGCTGCCGCTGCCGCCACTCCTAAGATTGGCCAATGGCAGACGATCGACTCAGATCGATGTCTCCCCTATCGCGGCGGAGCCAGTGCCAACAGGAATTCATCGGGCAAGTTGGCGCTGATGTTCGGTGTCATCGACTGTCTTAATCCGATAGTAATGATCCGATGCAGTCAGCTTGGCTGTTATAAGAACTATATGGTACTGACGGCCATAGCTTTATATGTTGCCTTTAGGCGTTATCACCCAACCACCATTGTGACCGATAAACCTTTAAACCTGTTTTCATGTATTTTTCATCAAAATCTAGATAATGTAGTTCTTTGAAAAGCTGCGCAAACTGTTCCGTACAAACCGCAAAGGAACACCGAGCGATATAAATTGGCTCGCGTGGTTAGATACTGGTGAGCAGCAAAGACAACATGCAACATACCAATATACAAGTTTAGTGAACGGTAAATGAATGATTACAAATTAGAGCAGCAACAACACATGTGAAGAAAACATTATCACTTCATAACGATCAATGCTGATACGATCGGACACTATGGTTTTATATCGTCGTTTGTGAATTGTTCTCATGCCTTCCGATGTGCCTACTGTAGACACACCATTGAAACTGCCACAGCGTACATGGCGGAATAACGTAGCCACTTCACGCCACAATGGTAGAGTCCCACGCACGACAATCTAACCGACGTTGTATTTTCAATGAGCTGCTGGCAGCTACGCCGAGCCGTTCGCACAGTGACCAAATCTACACCTCGTTCACCGGCTCATCCTCGATTCTTCTACGTCTTTGATAGCTGCAACTAGCCGCGCCTAATGACAACGTCACTTGGACTCAAGTTGGAACCATTGTTCTGTTTAGCGTCTCCGAACCACCGAGAATCGAGCTAAAACTCTTCTGGAGTCTACGTATACCATTACTGGATGATCATAACAAAGTCACCAAGCACACAATAGACAGCTGGATACCGTCATTCCATGGCTGCAGTTTGAAATGACAAAGTGTGGTCTTTCTGCTTAATATTCTGGCACACCAATGGCCGTCTTCTGGAAATGTAGGCATATCGGACACTTTGGTTAATAAAATATGTTCATAACGTTTAATCTTTGCATGCAATATATATATATATATATATATATATATATATATATATATATATATATATATATATATATATATATATATATATATATATATATATTCTTCATATTCTTGAACAACGGTACTTCTACTAATTCTCTGCGCGGGACGATATGGAGATCATACAAAAAACCTCACTGCGTGTCAGTAATGGCGGCGAACGAAACAGGCACTCGGAGTCAGCACCATATTCGCTGCTCGTAATGAATCTATTTACGCATGACAGCTGCACTCGGGGTTCCAGTGCAAGCTTTTACTGGGAAACATCGGTTTTACCAGTACACTCGTCTTCAACCGTGTTGCTACGAATATGAAATCTTATTAAGACGCGATGTCGCTTGGAATCGTGTTAAGTCAACATTAATAAACTTTATCAGAGCAATTTTATTCGCCATGTGGAACTTATCAGGCATGGTGGTGATGCAGTGATAGACGTATTCGTGATCATATGCCAAAGTATATGGGAGACTTAGACTTGGTCAGAAGAGTGGACAACTTATCTTATAATAAAGCAATACCAAGAATTATATTCAACCGACCCAAATTCAAGGCAGATTAACTGCTATCCGAAGAACGGGCAGGTCGCCAGCCGAAAAGGAGCACAACCGAGGAACTCTTCAACACAAGACTCTTAACCGAGAAACATGTTGAGCAGCTTCAAGATAACGTTATACTTCTCATTTAAAAACGATAGTCAACTAGAGGACACGATGCAGTATTGGTGAAGGTTCAGTGTAGATTGGAAATCAGCAAATACTTATTGTACAATAAATTAATGGAACTAATTATCTACAAATTGTGTAAATGCTAGCAGCATGAATATGTTTAAAAACAAAATTTACAAATATCTCAGAAGGGCAGATTATACATAAATGAAAAAATGTTGGACTCTCGATAAGCCAGTGGCTTCCTTGTCCGTTTGCCATCCGGGCATTTTGCCTTGGATGACAATCTTGTTAAATCTTGTTATTTTTAAATCTTGTTATATCTAGATCTTGTTGAACATCATTGACGTCAAAAAGGCGTCTGACCGGATGTGGCACATAAATAACTCCCCGGCGAGTACTGAGATGTCACGACATCGACGGAAGTTTAGTTGCACTACTGGAATGGATCGCCAAATGGACCATCAACGAACGATGTATTAGATGAAGAAGAAAAATAAGCTTTCAGGGTTAACAGCAGTGGTGCGGAGAACAGACATACTGATGAACGGAGAACCTGCAAAGTGGTCATATCAGTGCTGATATAGTATATAGGCCAACGTGTGCAACAGTTGGACTCTGGGGCTGAAAGCCGATTCCGCACGACGAATATTGGAGTTTGAGATGAAACTGTTCATAGGAATCCTGAAACTGTCATATAAAAAAAGTTCAAAGATCATAATTAGAGCAAACGAACCAGTGAAATGATTCATCACCGAAGTTGCCGGGCTTCACTTGGCTACTGTGAAACACTTCAGACTACAATGGTTCGTTTGTGGTTAAAAAGGAAAGGAGAGTGGGCACCCCAGACGAACTCCTACAGTTGTCCTGAAACCTTATCCAATATGGTCGTTTAGAAGTACAACACTGTTTGAGTTTGCGTACAGTGACTGTATGACTTGCATCAGATATTCGTCGAAGTTGTAGCTTCTCTTGACTTGTCATAAGCCTTCGTGCCTGATACGGTAAACGCCTTCTTAAAGTCAGTGAAATTGTGGATCAGGTATTTTGGTGAAGCAGGTGTTTTTCTATGATCAATCTTACATATGCTCAGTGGTGCTTCTCCCTGTACTAAATCCTGCATGTTCTTCAGCCAGTATTTCTTCTGCTTTTCCCTTGAGTAGGTTCAAGATGACTCGTAGCATGATCTTACTTGGGTGACTGGTCAGGCTGATGGTTCTGTCACTGCATAGTCTTACATTTCGTTTTTTTAATGAATGACCATGGATTGAGTCCATTCTTTTGGGCCATTCCTTTGTTTTTCAGATATAATGCGAAAAATCACCGTTCTACAATAGTCTCCCTTTTTAAGTAAGGGTGTAATGCTTTCTTATTTTCGTATGTGACCACTCGTTGTTGAAGACTAAGACAGACGTGCATAGGTACACTCTCAACTATTGGTATCATGTTTTTGCTAGCTGTAAATTTTTGACATAACGTTTCGTTTTGATTTTCTCAATTTAGACATAACTCGATTGCTTAGACTCATTATTACGCGTAGTCTTAGTCTTTTTTTCTGTTTGCGTACACATTAACTTCCGTGCAAATTCTCTAATTGCCACGTTTGACAGATGTTTCTTTCTCGAGCGTTTCCGCTTTTTTATGGAAACATGTTCATATAATTAATGCCCTCGATTCCCTTTCTTTGAAATGTTTCTGCGTTATATTGCCTGTTTATTCTTCAATAAATTATTCCAATCTTCTTCTTCTTGTGTAGGCCTAGCCTCAGTTAGGCCGTTGACGTCTCCTTGCAATCTCTCTAGTCACTTCGAGTCCACCATCTGTCCAATGCTTCATGTTGTCGATCTCTCTAGTCACTTCGAGTCCACCATCTGTCCAATGCTTCATGTTGTCGATCTCTCTAGTCACTTCGAGTCCACCATCTGTCCAATGCTTCATGTTGTCGATCTCTCTAGTCACTTCGAGTCCACCATCTGTCCAGTGCTTCATGTTGTCGATCTCTCTAGTCACTTCGAGTCCACCATCTGTAAAATGCTTCATGTTGTCGATCTCTCTAGTCACTTCGAGTCCACCATCTGTCCAGTGCTTCATTTTGTCAATCTCTCTAGTCACTTCGAGTCCACCATATGTCCAATGCTTCATGTTGTCAATCTCTCTAGTCACTTCGAGTCCACCATCTGTCCAGTGCTTCATGTTGTCAATCTCTCTAGTTAATTCGAGTCCACCATCTGTCCAATGTTTCATGTTGTCAATCTCTCTAGTCACTTCGAGTCCACCATCTGTCCAATGCTTCATGTTGTCAATCTCTCTAGTCACTTCGAGTCCACCATCTGTCCAATGATTCATGTTGTCAATCTCTCTAGCCACTTCGAGTCCACCATCTGTCCAGTGCTTCATGTTGTCAATCTCTCTAGCCACTTCGAGTCCACCATCTGTCCAGTGCTTCATGTTGTCAATCTATCTAGCCACTTCGAGTCCACCATCTGTCCAGTGCTTCATGTTGTCAATCTCTCTAGCCACTTCGAGTCCACCATCTGTCCAGTGCTTCATGTTGTCAATCTCTCTAGCCACTTCGAGTCCACCATCTGTCCAGTGCTTCATGTTGTCAATCTCTCTAGCCACTTCGAGTCCATCATCTGTCCAGTGCTTCATGTTGTCAATCTCTCTAGTCACTTCGAGTCCACCATCTGTCCAGTGCTTCATGTTGTCAATCTCTCTAGCCACTTCGAGTCCACCATCTGTCCAGTGCTTCATGTTGTCAATCTCTCTAGTCACTTCGAGTCCACCATCTGTCCAGTGCTTCATGTTGTCATTCTCTCTAGCCACTTCGAGTCCACCATCTGTCCAGTGCTTCATGTTGTCAATCTCTCTAGTCACTTCGAGTCCACCATCTGTCCAGTGCTTCATGTTGTCAATCTCTCTAGCCACTTCGAGTCCACCATCTGTCCAGTGCTTCATGTTGTCAATCTCTCTAGCCACTTCGAGTCCACCATCTGTCCAGTGCTTCATGTTGTCAATCTCTCTAGCCACTTCGAGTCCACCATCTGTCCAGTGCTTCATGTTGTCAATCTCTCTAGCCACTTCGAGTCCACCATCTGTCCAGTGCTTCATGTTGTCACTCTCTCTAGTCACTTCGAGTCCACCATCTGTCAAATGCTTCATGTTGTCAATCTCTCTAGCCACTTCGAGTCCACCATCTGTCCAGTGCTTCATGTTGTCAATCTCTCTAGCCACTTCGAGTCCACCATCTGTCCAGTGCTTCATGTTGTCAATCTCTCTAGTCACTTCGAGTCCACCATCTGTCCAATGCTTCATGTTGTCAATCTCTCTAGTCACTTCGAGTCCACCATCTGTCCAATGCTTCATGTTGTCAATCTCTCTAGCCACTTCGAGTCCACCATCTGTCCAATCTTTCATGTTGTCAATCTCTCTAGCCACTTCGAGTCCACCATCTGTCCAATGTTTCATGTTGTCAATCTATCTAGCCACTTCGAGTCCACCATCTGTCCAATGCTTCATGTTGTCACTCTCTCTAGCCACTTCGAGTCCACCATCTGTCCAATGCTTCATGTTGTCAATCTCTCTAGTCACTTCGAGTCCACCATCTGTCCAATGCTTCATGTTGTCAATCTCTCTAGCCACTTCGAGTCCACCATCTGTCCAGTGCTTCATGTTGTCAATCTCTCTAGCCACTTCGAGTCCACCATCTGTCCAATGCTTCATGTTGTCAATCTCTCTAGTCACTTCGAGTCCACCATCTGTCCAATGCTTCATGTTTAACAAGATTTAACAAGATTTGCCATCCAAGCCAAAGGCCCAGATGGCAAGTGGACAAGGAAGCCATTGGCTTATCGAGAGTCCAACAATGTTCACCTACTTATAACCCGCCCTCCTGAGATATGTGTCAACCTTGTTTTTAAACATATTTATGCTGCCAGCAGTTACACAATCTGTAGACAATTTGTTCCATTCATTTATTGTCCTCTGTGCGAACGAGTGCTTCCTGATGTCCAATCTACATTGATCCTTTACTAATTTTACCTCATGTCCTCTAGTTCTGCTATCCTTCTTGAGTGAGAAAAACATATTTCTATCAATATTTTCATACCCATTCAATATCTTAAAAACTTCAATCTGATCTCCTCTTAACCTCCTTGTCTCTAGAGTTGTTAAACCACATTCTTTCAGGCGTTCTTCATAACTAAGGTCTCTAAATTCTGGAATCATTTTAGTTGCTCTCCTTTGTATGCGTTCAAGCGTATCTATATCCTTCTTACAATATGGTCTCCATGCTTGTATACAGTATTCTAAATGAGGTCTAACTATTGCTTTCTAAAGAGGTATAATTAACTTTTTTCCCTTGTATGTTATGTTTCTTCTAATCAATCCAAGAATTTGATTACCCTTTGAAGCTGCAATACCACACTGCTCTGAAACTTTCATATCAGAGCTTATTGTAACTCCTAAGTCCTTTTCTTTTACAGTAGTACCCAGAACAGTATCTCCCATTTTATAGTTTACATTCAAGTTCCCATGTCCTGTATGTAGGCATTTACATTTCCCAAAATTGAACAGCATCTGCCATTTCTCAGACCATTTCACTACTCTGTCTAGATCGTTTTGTAAATGTTGTTTATCACCATCGGTATTAACCTTTCTAAACAGTTTTGTGTCATCCGCAAATTTCAGTACGTTACTTGTTATACTGTCGTCCAAGTCATTGATATAAATTAAGAATAATATAGGTCCTAATACTGATCCTTGAGGTACCCCACTCAAAACCGATTTCCAATTTGAAACTTCTCCATCTACTACAACTCGTTGTCTTCTGTCATTCAGCCATTGTTCTATCCAGTCTGTTATGCTATCCCCGATACCATGGGCTTTTAATTTAAGTAGTAATCTTTGATGTGGCACTTTGTCAAAACCTTTCTGAAAATCTAAGTAGATAATATCTACTGGCGATCCCACGTCTATCCACTTAGTGATTTCTTCCAAAAAACATAACATATTTGTTAAGCATGACCTCGCTTTAAGGAATCCATGTTGAGATGAATTTAATAATTTATGCTTAACGAGGAAGTCCACCATATGGTCTTTAATTAACCTTTCTAATAATTTACAAATCACTGACGTTAAACTCACTGGTCTGTAATTCTCTGACTTATTTCTCGAACCCTTTTTAAATAATGGTATGATGTTTGCTTCTTTCCATTCAAACGGAACAACTCCCTCTTTTAATGACAAGTTGAATACTCTTGCAAGTGGTATACTGATTTGATCTACTGTTTCCATCAGTAATTTTGGAGGAATCCCATCCACTCCTGGTGATTTGTTATCCTTCATTGCCTTTATTTTCTTAGCTACCAATTCTGGAGTTACAACTAACGGTCCTAAATAGTCAGATTTAGCCCCCTGAAATTTAGCATCAGCAACTGGTAATGAACTAATATCTTCTTTTGGTAAACACTGAACTGAAGTAACCATTTAGGTCTTCCGCCATTAAAAACCCCTGTGATATTATATTTCCAGCACTGTCTTCTAGAGGTCCAACTTTGTCTTGTACGTTTTGTTTACTCCTGACATATGCATAAAACTCTTGCTGTCATGTTTTATGTTACATGCCAGTTTTTGCTCATAGCTTCTTTTAGATTGTCTGATTTCAGTTGTAGCTGCATTAAATGCCTCTTTGTATTTTGCATAGTCTTCTTCCTTTCTGGTACGCCTATAAACCCTCCACATAGTTTGTTTTAGCATTATTTTTCTAATTGCCTCTTTTGACAAGTGTTTCTTTCTACACCGTTTTCCTTGCTTTTGGAAGGGAACAAATTTATCGATGATACTCTCAATTTCATATTTTAGAATATTCCAACATTCAATTGCGGTCTTATTCATCAGCATGTTATTCCAATCTAGCTTTGCTAAGTATTTTCTCATATCTTTGTAGTTACCTTTGTGGAAGTTTCTCTTGTACGTTTTCTTATTTTTACTTTCTGATTTTACATTGATGTCAAAATGTATTTGATTATGGTCACTATTACCCAATGGTTCAAATATTTTTACATTGTCCACTAATTCTTTTTGTGATGACAAAACTATATCTAATACATTTTCTCCCCTGGTTGGTTCTAGTACGTGCTGAGAAAGAAAGCTATCCTGGATTAAACATAGAAATTGTTGATCCTCAATCCCTGTGCTCTCTAGAGAATTCCATTGTATATGTCCATGGTTAAAATCTCCCATTATGATACATTCCCCTTTACTAACTTCCTTTATAACTTTTTTTTATTTTTGTGTTGTCCTCTTCGTTTATGTTTGGACTTCGGTAAACTAATCCAATAGTTAATTTTGAATTTCCTGAAACAATTTTGCACCAAACAGCTTCATCGCAATCTGCTTCCCTTTCTAGTTTTATTTCATAAGCCTGAATAGATTCTTTAACATATAAAATAACTCCCCCGCCCCTTCTTCCTATTCGATCTTTCCTAAACATTACGTATCCTGTCAGTCCTAATTCAGCATCTGTTATATCTATGTTGGCCCATGATTCAGTTATACCAATTATGTGAGGGTCAATATCTTCTACCATAATGTTTAATTCGTTTTTCTAATTTACTATGCTCCTTGCATTTAAACATACGCATCTATAACCTTTTTCAGAGATGTTTTTCGGATGATTTGATATTGGTTTATCTGTGCTAGTGGCCTCTTGTTCTGCTTGAGACACCTCTAGGTAACCCCCCCTGCACTTCTAGTTTAAAGAATGTTTACTTCCAAAAATATTTGTCATTGTACCCAAGCCGCAGTTGTACCCTCCCTCTCTACGTTATTTGTCCCTACGTGTACTAAAACAGACCCACCCTTACCCGAGCCTACGATGTTTTATACCCTCTCAGTTATCGCCTCTATTTTGGCGCCAGGCAAGCAGACCACTACATCATCTCCCTTGTTTAAGACTCTGTCGGTCTTCCTAACTGTTGTCACTCTCTCTAGCCATTTCGAGTCCACCATCTGTCCAGTGCTTCATGTTGTCAATCTCTCTAGTCACTTCGAGTCCAATGCTTCATGTTGTCAATCTCTCTAGTCACTTCGAGTCCAATGCTTCATGTTGTCAATCTCTCTAGTCACTTCGAGTCCAATGCTTCATGTTGTCACTCTCTCTAGCCACTTCGAGTCCACCATCTGTCCAATGCTTCATGTTGTCAATCTCTCTAGTCACTTCGAGTCCACCATCTGTCCAATGCTTCATGTTGTCAATCTCTCTAGTCACTTCGAGTCCACCATATGTCCAATGCTTCATGTTGTCAATCTCTCTAGTCACTTCGAGTCCACCATCTGTCCAATGCTTCATGTTGTCAATCTCTCTAGTCACTTCGAGTCCACCATCTGTCCAATGCTTCATGTTGTCAATCTCTCTAGTCACTTCGAGTCCACCATCTGTCCAATGCTTCATGTTGTCAATCTCTCTAGTCACTTCGAGTCCACCATCTGTCCAATGCTTCATGTTGTCAATCTCTCTAGTCACTTCGAGTCCACCATCTGTCCAATGCTTCATGTTGTCAATCTCTCTAGTCACTTCGAGTCCACCATCTGTCCAATGCTTCATGTTGTCAATCTCTCTAGTCACTTCGAGTCCACCATCTGTCAAATGCTTCATGTTGTCAATCTCTCTAGTGACTTCGAGTCCACCATCTGTCCAATGCTTCATGTTGTCAATCTCTCTAGCTACTTCGAGTCCACCATCTGTCCAATGCTTCATGTTGTCATTATCTCTAGTCACTTCGAGTCCACCATCTGTCCAATGCTTCATGTTGTCAATCTCTCTAGCCACTTCGAGTCCACCATCTTTCCAATGCTTCATGTTGTCAATCTCTCTAGTCACTTCGAGTCCACCATCTGTCCAATGCTTCATGTTGTCAATATCTCTAGTCACTTCGAGTCCACCATCTGTCCAGTGCTTCATGTTGTCAATCTCTCTAGCCACTTCGAGTCCACCATCTGTCCAATGCTTCATGTTGTAATCCAGCCCATTCTCTTCTACCCCTTCTGTTTTGTCCAGGTAGTTCTCCTTCTAAGATGGTATGTACCAAACAATCTGGTGTTCTTTTCAGATGGCCATACTTAGCCAGCTTTCTTTCCAATCTACACTTGTTAAATATTCCGTTAGGTTTGCTGTTGTAAACGTTTCTTCCATTGGTTTTATATTTATTGTTATACGTGTTACTTATTGAAAATTATTCGGTTGTTCTCACGTACTAAATGCTAGTATGGCTGTATAAGGAAATAATCATGCACTAAACAAATAAGCCCATGTTATCGATTATCACTTGCTGAACTAAATTATATCGCCGTCTATGTTGGATTCTTACTTAATCGTCTTCGTGCGGAAGTGTACATAGGGCCGACACCAGAGCACGCCACTGCAGTCTATATCTTCCCCCATGTCAGGTTGTATTATATTCTCGCTCCACCGTTCTTCTCCAGGTTTCTTTCGGTCGTCCTCTCACCCCATATGGTGTCCATCTGACAGCAGTTCGGACTATTGTTGTCTGCGGCATTCTCAAGACGTGGCCAGTCCACTGCCATCTGCGTCGTTTTATCTCCAATGTGATGTGCTGGTTTGATGTTCTTTTGTGGAGTTCTGCATTGGAGATGGTTTTAGGCCAGAATATATTGAGTATTTTCTATGTTGGACAGGTGCATATATTGAGTATTTTCTATGTTGTACAGGTGCATGATTAATATCCATATCAAGTTTATAAACATTATAGTTGTATCCAAGATGCTGTGGTATTTCCTTTGTTAGGACTTTTCGTAATTTCCACTGACACATATATGATGTGTCTGATGTCTTGTCTTTCTTGGACATCTCCAAGATTTCACATACACGTCTAATTTAAATAATTTACACTACCAATGTCCTCACCGGCGGTTTTCTCGCCCACAATTAGGACAATTGCTTGCGGGGTGATCCAGTGGAGATAAAGCTGAAAATTTCGAAATATAGAAACACGTCAATATGTATGGTGGAATTTCAATTGATGGTGATCAGGTTTCAGTGTAATTTTCTTTTTCAAAAGTCAGCTTATCAAGGTGATTTGCACGAAAGTCGAACACAATTCTAATATACGTTAATGGAGGTTTAATATACGTTAATGGAGGTTTAATATACGTTAATGGAGGTTTAATGCGGTGAAAGATTGAAACAAAGAAGTATATGATATTTTCCAAGGAACCATTGACTAGGATAGACCAAGTTGGCATTAAAAACAGTAAAAGCCGTTAGTCCCTACTATCTGATGTCTATGCCAAGGGAAGTAAAAGATGCCACGCAGGGAAGTGGAAAAATTATGATGGACTCAGTAACTCTAGACAAGTACACTCTTAAATAAATCCTCCACGCAATATCCTACTAGGACTTTGCTGAGTAATTATCCAGATCCTGATTACTTGCGCTGATGCAAGTCCTAGCTGTAGATATATTACTATGTGGATACGTGTAATTCCCTGGTAGTACCACCATCGCAAACGAAAAATGTCAACGTGCTTGATCACATTTCCCTGTATACGTATACGTAGGTATGTCGCATTTTCCGTTGAATTTCAGGCTAACAGATTTGTTTGCAACAAAATCAAAGGGCACAGTTGTTTCAGTGTGTACAGTACGTGGGAAAGGTTGATCGGTCAGATGCATACCGCCCTTGTAATGTAATATATATATATATATAATTTGTGTTATGTAAACATGGTTGTTAAGGTGACGCTTGTCGGATGTTACGCGCATCATTAGGATTGTGACGTCAGACTCTGAATTTGACAACTAAGTTATGTGTGTGTTCACACGAGCGACGTGTCCAGACACTGCGTGTACGATCTATTGGCTCATAGCACTCCCGACTAGACAAGATAATAATTAATTAGTAATAATAATTAACTTCTACGGCGCCTATATCCTCGGGAATCAGAGCTCAGAGGCGAAAACACTGTGACGGACTCACTAACTCTAGTGATGAAAGGTCACGTCGGGTACACCAACTGTCGGTCAGGTCGGGTACACCTACTGTCGGTCAGGTCGGGTACACCAACTGTCGGTCACGTCGGGTACACCAACTGTCGGTAACGTCGGGTACACCAACTGTCGGTCAGGTCGGGTACACCAACTGTCGGTCAGGTCGGGTACACCAACTGTCGGTCACGTCGGGTACACCAACTGTCGGTCACGTCGGGTACACCAACTGTCGGTCACGTCGGGTACACCAACTGTCGGTCACGTCGGGTACACCAACTGTCGGTCACGTCGGGTACACCAACTGTCGGTCACGTCGGTCGCTGATTGACCACTGTTTTAAAATAGCCGCCGACAGCCGGTCAACTTGGGTCCAGTTCCATCAACACAATCGTAGCCACAAATTGACCTCACTAAAAATGCTCGCATGAAGCTGTCTTTACACATGAAAGGAACCACGTGATGTCAAGTTCGTTATCTGGCTATTAACAATATGATATTTCTCGTACCGTAACCTGGTGTGACTTTGGCACGCTGGAGTGACTTTGGCCCAGAGCAAAAAAAGAGTTGTCGTGACACCTCGGACCTCAGTATACGTTCCATTCACAAAAATAGTGGTATTAGTGCAATGCTACATCCCACTACAAGTGATTCTTAGAATGTGGTCCTTTTAAACTTGAATGTTCAGAGTAAATTACACAGAATAAAATTAATGTTTCAACATTTTAGCCAAAATTCCGAATGGTGTGTAACTTTAACTTGGATAGCTCATGCCATGCCACACAACACTTACTCACAGTCTAAGACCGAACAACAGTAGCATCTACGATTCCATGGAGCCGTAAAATAAATATAAATTTAGCATAGCAAATTCCCACTGTTATTGCATTTTGTGCTTTGGTAAATTTAAACCGGGATGACTTTGGCCCATGTTTTAAAAGGACAAAATTCTCAGAATCACTGCAAAGGGAATGTGACATTACATTAATACCACCATTTTGGTGAATGGAATACATGCAGAGGTCCCCAGGTGTCATGTCATTGTGTACTGGGCCAATGTGTTTGCTCCCTACTTTTCATATTACCATTGTAAACGCTAAAATACTTATAACTATTAATAATTGTAAACATTGTGTAGGGCTCAGTTTATAATATGTAGTCACACCATTCTTATTCAACATACACAAATGTGGGCCAAAGTCACTCCACCCTATGGGGTGAATTTGGCCCAGCATAAATCGTAGAATTCGAAAACCTTCAAAAGGAACAATTTTGTTGTCAAAGTGGTGATCATCTATTGACAGTCGGTTGGCTAGTGGTAGCCTCTTGATGCATTGCTTTATCACGGGGGGTACAAGTTTTCCAGAGCGATTTATAACAAACAAAATTGGCCCGAGTCAACCGAGTTTACAGTAGCGTTTATTGCCCACTCGCAAATCACTTGGAATATCAGAGGTTGTTCAGAAGAAACCCGAGGACTCGTCAGTGAGAACGATACTTGTCTGAGTGCGCAGCATCAGTAAGATACCAGTGGCGCCACACGATGGATCGAAATCAGCCATATATACAGGTCAGTTGTGATGTATTTATACTTAGCGCAGCTCCTTGATTAAAACTGTAATACTAATAAACTTCTGTAGCGCCTAAATCACCAGGAACCCGAGCCCTGAGGCACAATAAACCAGAATCGTTAAGTATTATAATTATATCATGAACAGCGACTAAATACCATAGTTAATCACCATCAGTCACCTTTACCACCATAAACCTATTCGATGTTGAAGGAACTGCTTGGATGTAGATTAATTTTACTAGGTGGCAAGCCTGTTTCTTTGGAATAGAATTCCTAAGGACTCAGAGGCGTGATCTCGTTGTTACCCACTGTCACCACTCCATTTTGTGTAGGCGTTCCCGTGAAGCACCAGCAGCCAATCAGTGTCATCAATGAAATTCCACACTAAACATATTTTGCCTGATCTAACTTTTCAGTCTGACAGTTGTGTCAATATAATCAAAGTTTAAGGTTAATTCGAATTGCATTGTATAGACGTATAAAAGTGCAATCTTATTTTATGAATTAGTTAAATGCCCGGGTTACATCGTAAGTAGCTAATTTTGTACACACCCAGATTATGGGTGCATACATAATTTCCGTCACAATGAAAAGTACACTTTGCATCCAGGCGATGATGTATTCGACAAACGGTGACACGGCAACATGGAGCCTGGATAATCGAGGCAAAGTTGAAACAGATTCGCCACCTAGCGAGTATGTAGATGATTGCGACGCTAATGAGGGCGCCACCTGGTGAGTATGGGCTTACAAGGGAAGCGTACCTAACGACCAAAGAAATCCAAAATTAGGCGTCAGATTTGAGCCACTGTGCATAAACTGATTTAAAGAATAATTTGACCATGAGCAATAAGTGTGTTGAAAAATGGTTGGCCAAAGAAGTGGAACTTAACCAGCGGCACGAGGACCTGTGAGTCACGAATGCGTTGCTTAAAATTCGTTTAACATATCGTATTATTGTATTATCGCTCTGTCGGCTGGTTGACGTTGAGTTTGGACGCATTCTCGAATATTTATTACGTGTTTGTGGCAGAAAATGGCAGGTGGGAGGTTGATCCTAAAATTGGTGGCAGGTGGGCTCTCAAAAATGGTGGAGATTGGCCCTACAAGCAGGTGGGAGATGAAAGGTGAGACCCCTGGCCCTGCCACCAAAAATGGTGGAGATTGGCCCCACAACAGGTGGGATATGAAAGGTTGAGACCTCTGCCTCATTTAAAATAGTTATGCTTCCACCAGTACACCAGTATATTGCTAAAAAGCTAACATTCTATGGTATACGCGGCTCAGTGTTAAGCTGGGTTGAAAGTTACCTATTAAGTCAATACCAATATGTACATTATAATGATAACATTTCAACAAAATTATCTATCATTTCACAAGGATCTATTTTGGGACCTTTACTGTTTTTACTGTATGTTAATAATATAGCCAGTGTGTCTGAAATAATAGTTTATACTGTTTGCTAATGATACCAATGTGTTCTATAGTGACAAAGACTTATTGAATGCTCAATGGTTAAGAATTAACACATTGTCTCTTCATCTTGGCAAAACTGATTATATGCTTTTTAAACCGAAAACAAAAATGCAGATATTAAGGTATTTATTGACAAAAAAGAAGTTGTGAAAGTGAGAAATGCGAAATTTCTTGGGGTAGACATGGTTGACACCATGTCGTGGGAACACCACATCCAGGCACTACAATGCAAGGTCTCCATATCGTGGGAACACCACATCCAGGCACTACAATGCAAGGTCTCCATATCGTGGGAACACCACATCCAGGCACTACAATGCAAGGTCTCCATATCGTGAGAACCCCACATCCAGGCATTACAATGCAAGGTCTCCATATCGTGAGAACACCACATCCAGGCACTACAATGCAAGGTCTCCATATCGTGAGAACCCCACATCCAGGCACTACAATGTAAGGTCTCCATATCTTGGGAACCCCACATCCAAGCACTACAATGTAAGGTCTCAAAAAGTGTTGGTAGACTATTCAGAGCTGCATCTAAGCTAGGTACCAGGGAGTTATATACCATATACTGTACACTTGTATTGCCATACTTGCAGTATTGTGTTATTCTGTGGGGTATAACATACAAATCTAAACTGAAAGCCCTAACTGTGCTATAAAAACAAGTAATGTTGATTGTGCTCAAGACCTCTAGACAATCCCATACTAGACCTATATTCTACAAACTGAAAGCCCTTCACTTTGGTGATACTGTTAGTGTTAACAGCGCATCATTTATGCATTTTACAAAGAATTACCCCAAAGAATTCAAAGTAAGTTTCTTTTAAACAACACCATTCACAAATATGGTACAATGGGCAAAAATAACTTTATGATAAAGCTCTGCAACAACTTCATTATTAAAGGACCAAAACACTGGAATAATTTGCTAACTGATTTGAAACAATGTGTCAACACGAGAACATTCAAATATAAGAGAATTTTGATAAACAAGTACAGTACAACGAACCTGGGTAAAGTATGCTCAGTTCTGGTACTAGTGATTCTATCTGTGTCACCCTTTTTTATTATTATAATTACTATATATATATATAATTCGATGCATCTGTGTAAATTAAGTTATGATGTTATCAATCATTTGTTTTTGTGGGGGAAGAAACACTTTATATATGCCAAAAGACTTCTACTAATTTCTTCCCTATTTCACTTTTGCTCATATTCAGTTGAAATGTGTAATATTTCGCGGATTATGTACAATTGTGAAATAAACTCATTCATTCATTCAAGACTGGCACCGCTACCTGGCGTTGATTTTAGTTTTACCTTTGGCTTTGATTATAAGCATAGCTCCTTAGTCCTTATTGTATTGGAATATCACTAAACTTTGTCTTTTCCACTTTGGTGGAAGTTTTATGTGAACGATTGACACAGTTCCAATTTCCTTCCCATGTGCCAAGCGCTAGATGAACCAGTACATGGTTGCAAAGTTTTAATGCTATGTATGTTTGCTATTATAACTTGCCATACAAGAACCATCCATTGGCAGATCCATACAATCTGGAGATGCTACAAGAAGAATACTGTGATAAACACTGGTGTCTGTCATGTGGCACATAATGTTTCTGAATCTGTCTACTTTCAGATTGATGAGACGAGAAGCAATTTTGAGGGGAGCGGAGACATACTACGACACGAAAGATGATAGAGCAGCTTCATTTATCTCCGACTACGCTAAGGCGATGACCAGGAATAAACACCTGTTGGCGGTATGTAACGTACTGTCACAGACAGCGCAATTTAATTACTCATGCATACTTTTCAATGGCATGTCATACGTTTATAAGGACTGCCTTGCAGCTAACGATTGGCCTGTTGCTACGTCGTTCCTATTCTGCTGTGCATTGTTGGAATTCCAATACTGGTCCTCTCTCTTGTATGAATCATTCCAACTCTGCACCTATTCCAATAACCCCCGCAATGTACTTGTGTAACACCTGACACGTTATGTGACTTTTATCAGTGTTTTGCATTAGTGGACACTACACTGTAATGGAAAGAGGTTGACTGATACACAAACTTTGTCATAACTGTGCTACTGGTTATCTAAGGTTATTTAATTCATTGGCTATCACTGCATCTAATTTCCGAAATATCGTTAAAGGAAGTTTAAATAATTTCAGGACATCAAGCGGTGTCAGGCTGATTTGACGGAAGAGGTCTGTGGACCAGACCATTCAAATTTCCACATTTTAAAGGTGAGTTAATTTCTACAATATTTTCTCAAACTAACAGACAAACAAGATTTTTGCATAGGTAAGGGAATATACATTTTAAGTTTATGCGCATTACATGTGTTATATCTTTTATGGTATAAAATAATTATATTACCTCGTTTTTATGGATGTGCAATCCAACTAATCTGCATGGCATGCAGTGCATTACTGAAGCAAACAGCGTTGCCAAATGGACATTTTTGAACATCTTAACGTACCTGGTAGTAACTTGTACAGAATCATGGCAAAACATCAGGGTGCCCTACTATAGCATACACAATCTGTAAATTAACTGTTTATTTATTTCTTCTGTTGCTCTGAATTCTGCTGCACTGGAAAACAACAGCAACTAGCTAAATAAAAAATTTAATTATAGTATATTTATATTAGATGATGTCATAGATTAACATTTTTAATGCTACATTGCATTGCAAAAGTCATCATAATAATGTTGTTGGTAGGCAAAGTAAAATTTTCCCCACCATTATATGTGAGATTCATATTTGGAATATATGCTACATGCTGTTTCCTCTGACCTGGCAGAAGAACTACTGGTCGATGGTGAAAAGCATCTTTCCTGTGTGGTACGAAGAGCAGCTGAGGCAGCAGCAACGGTCCAAGAGCACAACTACTGTGTAACAGCAATGTTGTTGTGTGTGTATATATATATATATATATATATATATATATATTAAGCCTATAATATTATTAGAGTAGATGAATTTTACAGAGTACCATTATACAGAATATTAACGTATTAACGTAATGTGTGTACAGTCTTGCTCACTGAAGACCACCAAAATAAACAACGCTTGTGTCCAATTATGAATCGTGTAGATGTTGCTTGCATTTTTTTCAAAACAGGACTACTTGATGTACCAACAATATTGCTAATTTGTGCTTGCAAGCTGTTATGAGTAAGCTTTTAGTAGTTTACTCATCATAAAATCCTACTCATCATTAGTCTGAGACATCCAGTACTTAGTGGTTGTATTTTAGTGAGCAAGACTGTATTGTTATGATTCAATATAGACACTTTTCTAGGTACAACTGTAGAAAGTTCCAGAGAAAGGTGTGGATCACCTATTTGACACAATGTACTTGCACAATACAGTCTGACTACTAACACGAACATAAAGTGTGTAAAGCTGTACACTGAGAAAAAGTACCTTTATCAGCATTAAACTGTTGTACAGTGATGCTTGGATTTAAATAACTGTATGCACACGTGAATGGCATGAATGTTCATAACTTTAATAACAAGTTGAAGCAACAGAAAGCATTGCCACTCTCCATTTATAGCACAACGTTAAACCCAGCATAACTTTAATAACAAGTTGAAGCAACAGAAAGCATTGCCACTCTCCATTTATAGCACAACGTTAAACCCAGCATATCTGGTCACATTTTATGTGGTGTCCACATACATATTACAACATTTTATGTGGTGTCCACATACATATTACAACATTTTATGTGGTGTCCGCATACATATTACAACATTTTATGTGGTGTCCGCATACATATTACAACATTTTATGTGGTGTCCACATACATATTAAAAAAAATTATGTGGTGGCCACATACATATTACAACATAATAAAAACAGTAGAAACATGCAATGTGTCATAATATCTTCAACACTTGTATTCATCTCATGAAAGACATCCCCTACCACAAGAGAATCCTTACTTAACACATCTGAAGTTTGACTTAACAACAGTGCGAGATATGTATTCTTTAAATACCCACATCCTTCAGATCTGAACCTTCATGAAATTCTGCCATTTGCGCCCTTTGTAGAATATAACCATACTAACTTGTGAATAGCTTCACACTGAACACTAAGCATAATATTGTATAATAAATTATGCATATTATTTTACTAACTAACCTAGTTTCTGTACTGCAGCAACTGCCAGTCTGACAAGTGCAAATAGGTGCTTTTGAGAAACCACCACAGCGGGGTATCTCGTTTACCAATAAAAATTAACTTTAGGTCTGGAAATTGCAGGACTAGAGCTGGGTGACCCCATTCTGTAATTCTGAGAACAATTATTTGCGTGACAAATAATAGTTAATCTTATGACTGAATATGTTCATCAGACTGGATGGTTCAAATGAGTAATATTTCTACTTATTTCAATGTCAGTTTACCTTTTTCTTCCCGTGATGTTTCTACTACTATCAGCAATCTTCTTCAGATGACTGCCACTAGATGGCGACATGGTAGTCATTCTAAGCAGACGATATGGATAAGAAGCACCAAAGATGGCATGAATTGAGATGAGGGCCGATACCGATTCTCACATATCTACGATGATCTCCTGAAGGGCCACGTCTGTGTAGAATTACTACCATGTTGCCATCTAGCGGTAGTCATCTGAAGAAAATTGCTTATAGCAGTCGAAACATCGCAGGAAGAAAAAGGTAAACTGACTGTGAAACAAGTAAAAATATTACTCGATAGTTATTTCATATATTTTATTTCAATAAATAAATATCACTCAGACAACAAGTATAACAATCATATGTTCTTGTACAGCCCCGTACAAGAACATTTAGACAAAGCGTATGTGTTTTGTAATGTCAGGCATGCATTGCTAAACTTTTGTTGCAAGTCATTTGTTTACTCGACTTAAAACGGACCAGTTGTGCAATGTACATGCTGATTTGGCCGACACAACCATTATTGAACTAATTCATAAACTGAATGGTGGCAACGCATGTTATGTAATGTGCGCTGACACAAACGCACGACTCGTAACAAGAGCTTAGCGATGTATGCCTTGCATAACCACTTGCGACTATCTTAATTACTGTCTTCTGTACACTTCACAAAGCTGATGTCGTTAACTCAAAACCTGATCAGTCCTAAGGAAGTGCACACTGTTGTCTTCTGTACACGTCATTGAGACTGACTTTGTTACCTCAACACATGTTCTGTCCTAAGGAAGTGCACACTGTTGTCTTCTGTACACATCACTGAGACTGACGTTGTTACCTCAACACACGTTATGCCATAAGGAAGTGCACACTGTTGTCTTCTGTACACATCACTGAGACTGACGTTGTTACCTCAACACACGTTATGCCGTAAGGAAGTGCACACTGTTGTCTTCTGTACACGTCATTGAGACTGACGTTGTTATGTCAACACATGTTCTGTCGTAAGGAAGTGCACACTGTTGTCTTCTGTACACGTCATTGAGACTGACGTTGTTATGTCAACACGTTCTGTCATAAGGAAGTGCACACTGTTGTCTTCTGCACGTGTCATTGAGACTGACGTTGTTACCTCAACACATGTTCTGTCGTAAGGAAGTGCACACTATTGCTGACTGTCTGCTGCTTAACATCAAGTCCACGCTGCATACTGCCGAGGTCAGTGCTGGTTTGTATGCCACCGAACATGATAAGCTCACCGCGACCTTCAATGAGCGAGTAGAAGATGGTTTCTTCGGGCGCATTGTCATCACAGTTCGGGTTAAGAGGAATCCATGTGACGCATCGTCTGCTAACAGCCGCACTGATGTCGAGCACATGCATATACATCGGGTTTACTGGCATTTGCACAGAAGTCGCTGGGGCCATCATATTCAAAATGGCCACCACCGGTTCATTAGCGATGCCCCTCTGTGGCATGGCTTCCTGCCGCATCTTTATGCGGTCTTCATATCGTTGCAAAACCTCAAGAAGTTTCTCTCGGTTTCGCATTGCGTTTGGGCGTATTGATGGCATTCGCTGGTGCGCCGGCACCGATGCTCCAACACTGCTACTGGAAGCCGCCACCGGTACAGTGTTACTAAATGACGGTGCATGAACATCATCACTAGATGTCGCCACTGGCACACCGTTACTAGGGATCGCCACTGATGCACCACTGCTACGACATAATTGCCCACTTTCCTCTTGCCTTAGTCTGTTCTCATTTGATGGCGATGGGACCATTCCAGCAGAACAGTTTCGTTGACCTTGTGGTTGACCTCTGCCCTCTGGACCCACTGGCCTGTGATTGGTGTGAGGCTGTCGTGGGGGCGAGGTTTGTTTCCTTGCAAGTCGCTCTGTTAGAGGTTTGTTAGTCTTGCTCAGAACCACCACCCTATCACCGACCTGTGGGAGACATGCCAAACTCAACATACATGTCAAACAATCTGTTGATTTGTGTAGGACTTAAATGTATAAATTACTGTTGTCACGTTTGTCAAGAAAGTATTTCCTACATACGACATGAATGGGTGGTCAAAAAGTACTATATCTCTGCATGGAGAAAACACCTACAACTGACACAAGACACTACCAACCCCCCAACTCAACCTCCCCCCTCCCCAACTGAACAGGGATAAGATACTACTAACCTCCAACTGAATGGGGACACGGCACCACCAACCTCCAACTGAACAAGACACTACCAACCCTCAACTGAACAGGGACAAGACACTACCAACCCCCAATTGAACAGGGACAAGAAACTACCAACCCCCAACTGAACATGAACAAGGCACTACCAACCCCCAACATGACAGGGATAAGACACTACCAACCTCCAACTGAACGGGGTCAAGATACCAACAACTCCTAACTGAAGTACTGAACAGGGAGAAGAAACTACCAACCCCCAACTGTACATGAACAAGGCACTACCAAACCCCAACATAACAGGGACAAGGCAGTACCAACCTCCAACTGAACGGGGTCAAGACACCATCAACCCCCAACTGAAGTACTGATCAGGGACAAGAAACTACCAACCCCCAACTGAACAGGGACAAGCAAAGACAATATCAACCCCCAAATCAACAGAGACAAGACTCTACCAACCCCCAACTGAACAGTATGAAGACACCACCAACCTCCAACTGAACAGGGACAAGACACTATCAACTCCCAACAGAACAGGGACAAGGCACTACCAACTCCTAACAGAACAGGGACAAGACACTATCAACCCCGAACAGAACAGGGACAAGGCACTACCAACCCTGTACTCAACAAGGACAAGACAATACCACCCCCACAACTGTATGGGTACAAGACACCGCCAACCTCCAACTGAACAGGGACAAGACACTACAAACCACCAACACAACAAGTACAAGACAACACCACTGAATCCACTTATGCAACAGGGATGATGCACACAATACAAACCACACACTGTTATTACAAATACACACACAGTGTGAACAAAATGGTCTGTAAATACAGTGTGTGTATTTATAATACAACAGTAGCAAAAAATTTTATTTTGCAAATAAATACGTTCAAACGAAATCCAGAATCATCAAGCGTGATACCATGAAAATGGGTATCTAGGATCGGGTAACGAACCTTGCAGGCCGGGTGACACCACAGTTGGGGAGCCCCGTACTCTGGGTTGTTGACCTGTAGCTGTGCCCAACTCCACACATCGCTGCCCATGCACAGCATCCACACGTCATTGAATTGCTGAGAGAGAATACACAGTGTCTGATTTAACAAGACATGATTTACGATTGTCATCCCAGGCAAAAAAGCCAGGGACAGCAAAGCCATTTGGTTTACAGCAAGTTCAACAATTCTTCATCTACGTGAGATATTTGTCAATTTTCCTTTTAAACATATCCACACTGCTAGCATTTACACAATTCTGTCCACTGTGAGAATGAGTACTTTCTGACTTTTAATCTACACTGTTCATTCACTAATGTTACTTTGTGTCCTCTAGTTCTCCCATCTTTTTTAGTAAAAAAAAATATTTTTATCAATATTTTCATACCCATTCAATATCTTAGAAACTTCAATTTGATCTCTTCTTAACCTCTTGGTCTCTAGCGTTATTAAGCAACATTCTTTTAGATGCCTTCCATAACTAAGGTCTTTCAGTTCATTACTGACAGCCTTTGTTAAAATATTTTAACTGCCAGCAATGTCATTGCTAATGGACAAAGGAACTACATAAGTGTCTAACTGGTCAGCAAAGTTGAAGCTGCCTCTGCAATTCGACTTTTTCCTTGCGTCATTTCAGACTCATTTTGCAAAAATGTAACCTATCTGATATGCACCATGACATGCTAGCTCGTTTATGCGAACATGTTACTTAGTTTTTACGAAATCATCGATAAACTATTAAATTATTTATGGTTCAGTTGAAATAAAATTCTGCAAAAAATTTGCAAAAGTTGCTATGTGTAGCCAACCTCTATATGCCAAGACATTTGGCTATTTACACTTTTGTAAGCTACCCGATTTAATGCATAAAGTCAACGAGTTGACTTTGGTCAGTCGATCAGGTCACTTGCAAAAGTGTAAATAGCTTAATGTCTTAGTATACAGAGCCGGACCACTTTTGCCATCTTTAGCAGAATTTTTTGCCGGATCTAGTCCAAAATAATTTAACAGTTTGTCCGATGATTTCATCAAAACTAAATAGCACATTTGCACAAACGAGCTGGCATGTTGTAGTTGATACTAGAATGGTTCTATTTTTTGCACAATGAGTCCGAAATGAAATCGAATTGAGGGACCTTTAATACTTGGAAGCTCACAGCATGTCAAGTATGATGATATACTGTGTTGATTGTGTTAACACACATTGTGTTACAACGAGAACTGCCATAGAGAAAACATAGTATTGTGACATCAATTAAGGGTAGAGCACCAACCATGTTGGAGCCTCCGCAGCCGCCAAGAATCAAGATGTGTCTATCATCCAACACAAGCTGTGAAACAAAGTACACATTATATAATAATAATTTTGTTTTTTGTATAACGCAGGTTCCTGTACTAGCTAGACCAATGCGCTTTACAATAAAAATAATACATAAATAAAAATGCACATAATTATGCTTATAATCGAATATTTAAAAAAATATATATAATATTATATATTATTAAATCAAAACTCATTTAAATCAAGCCAAATAAATTTAATACAGTATACTTAATGACGCATTTAAAAATAATATAATAATTATATTAAATATTGTTCATATTAAGAGAATGTGTAAAATAAATTGTACCTTACAGATAAAAAACTTATGTAGTTAATTTAGACATATAAAAAAATAAAATAGTTTTTAAATGTATCTATTATGATTTCAATTGTGTAGAATGTCATAATATATAAGAAGTTTAAAAATTAAGAGTAAATTGTATCATAGTTTTATTTATGTAGAACTTCACAAATCTTAACACCAAAGAAGTTTTAAAATTAAGAGTGAATCTATCATGATTTCAATGTGTAATGTCACTATCTCTCATCATGCTAAAATGTTTTTTGTGGGAACAAATTATGCTACACAAAAGGGTATGACAGCATTTAGTGGCAGGCTTTGAGATACACGTGTTAAATGCATGGTCAACAATAATTACATATAATGTCCAAGCCCAACTGACCTGAGAGTGGCCATATCGGGCATGTGGTTTGACCCCTTGGACGTCTTTCTGCGTCCAACTCATGCATAGAAGGTCCAGCACCCAGACTTCGTTGCAGCTGCAGTAGACACGTTAATGCAGGGGTCAACACAGAACTGGCAGATGGCAGTATAATAGAAAAGAAAAACTGACTAGACGACATAAAGGAATTCTAAGTATACCAACCCTGCTATGTACAGCTTAAGACAGACCAAGCTGGTGTAGACTCTCCATGGAAAGGGCACCACTATGACCGTCCTGGTCAAGAGATCAAATTTTTTTTCAAGTGAATAATACAGATAATTTTGTTTGCACAATATCAAGCAAAAAGCAAATCAAAAAAGTGTATTTACAGCTCAGTGAATTTAGGTTTCCTACAGAAAGGTTAACAACAAACAAGTTATAATTATATTTTTAATTGTAATTAATTATGAGTCACACAATTACGTGACAGAAGCCATTGTGGAAGGAGTCGTAGTCTCACAAAGCCATAGACATGCCCTGCATCCAGTCTGTACTGGACACAGACCCTGTGTCCAGTCTGACTGTTCACACTGTGCCTTGTATTTTAAACACAAACAAATGAATACTTGAAGGTTACCTAACCAGCTGGTATGACCCGCCAAATACAATCATCAAATCTTCGATGATGCTTGACCCATGACCTGCCTTCCCGGGAGGAGAGTTGGACGGCATAACTTCTGACCAGCGACTGACCAGTGGAGAGTAGATGTGTATTTGGTTGAAGAAACGGGCTGCCTGAAACAGAGGTCACATTGAACTGTCTAGGCGGTCTGTCTATGCTACACAATAATAATAGTAATTTTAATAAAACTTATATATGTTATAAATCTTCAGGAACTCGGAGGTATAATAATAATAATAATAGTATAATAATAAACAATAAAACTTTATTTTAACACCGTCAAATCCGGGGCTACTGTCCCGTTCACAGGTGTGTACAAACATTATTAATTCACACAATAAAACTTGTATGTAGATTTTAGAGATAATAACAATAGGGTTCCGTGTGATAATAATGATTAGAACACATGCGCTGTACAAAGATGTTAAAAACTATGTAGAATGTTCGCGTGTGTAAATTATTTGAATAAAATGTTTACTGATTACATTGCATTTGTACATAGAAAAAATTTAATAAAAATAAATATTAAATAGGAAATAAAAAGCTAACACCATCAATACTACAGAAAATAAATAACAAACAATAATCATAAATTAAGTATGATATATGAACAGGAACATGCAAAACTCATCATCAGAGAGGGGGACCAACAAGGATTTAGGGTTGAAATGCAATTTCGAAAAAATATATATTAACGTTTTTGCGGAAGATTGATATTGCTTCAGATGATTTTAAGGTGACGGGAGTTTCTCTCTCCAGATATTTGGGTGCAGCTATAGAGAAAGCAGGGTTCAAAACGCACTTGCCCAGGTTGGCCTTAGTTTTAGGAACAAAAAGCTGTTGTGAGATGATATTTGAAAGATGCATTGGTAGACCACTGCATTGGTAGACCACAATATGTACGAGTGGACAGTTTAAATTTGATTCAATAGGTAACATGAGGACAATGTAAGTGTTTCAGTAGTAATGATGGTGAGAAACGAGGCACCCTGAGTACAACACATGCAAGGCAACTTTGTACACATTGGAGTTTAGCTAAGTCTCTTTTAGCAATGTTGTTTAGAAGTAACAGGAGCACCTGAGGTTTCATGATCACAGATAGGAGCAGAGCATGACTCAGTGGTCAGGACTGAATGGCAGTGAATGAGATACGATAACCAGGCAAGTAGGTTCCTTACCTGATGGAGTGGGTAAGAGGGTGGAGAAACCAAGCAAGTAGGTTCCTTACCTGGTGGAGTGGGAAAAGGGGTGGAGTAACCAGGCAAGTAGGTTCCTTACCTGGTGGGGTGGGTAAGGGGTGGAGTAACCAGGCAAGTAGGTTCCTTACATCGTGGGGTGGGTAAGGGGTGGAGTAACCAGGCAAGTAGGTTCCTTACCTGGTGGGGTGGGTAAGGGGTAGAGTAACCAGGCAAGTAGGTTCCTTACCTGGTGGAGTGGGTAAGGGGTGGAGTAACCAGGCAAGTAGGTTCCTTACATGGTGGGGTGGATAAGGGGGTGGAGTAATCAGGCAAGTAAGTTCCTTATCTGGTGGGGTGGGTAAGGGGGTGGAGTAACCAGGCAAGTAGGTTCCTTATCTGGTGGAGTGGATAAGGGGGTGGAATAACCAGGCAAGTAGGTTCCTTATCTGGTGGAGTGGGTAAGGGGGTGGAGTAACCAGGCAAGTAGGTTCCTTACCTGGTGGAGTGGGTAATGGGTGGAGTAACAAGGCAAGTAGGTTCCTTACCTGGTGGGGTGGATAAGGGGTGGAGTAACCAGGCAAGTTCCTTATCTGTTGGAATGGGTAAGGGGGTGGAGTAACCAGGCAAGTAGGTTCCTTATTTGGTGGGGTGGAGTAACCAGGCAAGTAGGTTCCTTATCTGTTGGAATGGGTAAGGGGGTGGAGTAAACAGGCAAGTAGGTTCCTTATCTGGTGGAGTGGGTAAGGGGGTGGAGTAAACAGGCAAGTAGGTTCCTTACCTGGTGGAGTGGGTAAGGGGGAGTAAACAGGCAAGTAGGTTCCTTATCTGTTGGAATGGGTAAGGGGTGGAGTAAACAGGCAAGTAGGTTCCTTACCTGGTGGAGTGGGTAAGGGGGAGTAAACAGGCAAGTAGGTTCCTTATCTGTTGGAATGAGTAAGGGGGTGGAGTAAACAGGCAAGTAGGTTCCTTACCTGGTGGAGTGGGTAAGGGGTGGAGTAACCAGGTATGTAGGTTCCTTATCTGGTGGAGTGGGTAAGGGGGTGGAGTAACCAGGTATGTAGGTTCTTTATCTGGTGGAGAGGGTAAGGGGGTGGAGTAACCAGGTACGTAGGTTCCTTATCTGGTGGAGTGGGTAAGGGGGTGGAGTAATCAGGTATGTAGGTTCCTAACCTGGTGGAGTGGATAGGGGTGGGGTAACCAGGCAAGTAGGTTCCTTACCTGGTGGAGTGGGTATGGGGTGGGGTGGCTCCATCCACCAAACAGTATCAATGTGTCTTTGTAGGCCACTAAACTGGCACAGGCCTTTGGTGTGGGGTATGTGCCTGAAACATCGAGTTACCCGTACAGACTACTATATTACAGTGAACTGTGAACAGTAACTGGATGTAATTCATTTTTCTTTGTGTTTTCCTAAATTTAATTGACATAAAGAAAATCAACTGTAACATACAAATATGCACTCATTTATGAATTAGTGAGACATAAATTGGCTGCAAAACAAAAATACTTAAAACACAGTCATGGCACCACTTTAGAAGTTTGCTATCTCTGGAAACAAAGAGTTTTCTCGGCCTAGAACAGTAAAGTCGAAATGATGCATCAGATATCAACTAGCAATGTTCTTGATCATTCCGGGTTTTATAAAAACTGGCACACATGCCGGCTGTGAAACTTACTCCGGCCTACCAAATTTGAAATCTGTGTGTACGTAAAATAGAGAATATGTTCTACTTACATGTCAGAAACTTGGCAGGAGTAAGTTTCATAACAAGCTTAACACATGTGCTTAATGTATTCAAAATTGGAGGAAGGTCGAAAATTCTAGTCTTTTATTATTACATTTTTCTTGGCATGACACATGACAAAATGTAAGGCCAAAGATTCTATCTGAACTCTGTCACATATCTACTTCAAAGTTCAATATAAATTCTCCTACCAACAGCCAAAGGCCGAATCCATTGCCTTGTCGCAAGGTCAAACTGCCAGAGGTCATTGAAGGTAGTTCCAGTTGCTGTGCAGCCGCCAAAGACAAACATAGACAGGTCGTAGTAACAAGAGCTGTGTGAGTATCGCCCTGTCACTACAACGGAAGTACTGGCTGGCTGTTCCCATAGTAGAATGCCACGGTTCACTCCGTGTCGAAACAAGACAAACTCCTGATTCACGACTCCTGCCAACAAACAGCAGCATCACATGAAGGCAAGTTTGTTTCATTTATGGACATACACTCTTTGTGGATATACAACTCAGCGACCTACAATATCAAAGACATATTAAGGCCTACATTTTATGGGCTCCTGCTTCCATAAAATATGTACAGCATTTTTGGGCAGGGCTACAAACCATCACCGGTCCGGCAGCCTATGGTTGGTACAGTCAGGTCTGTTGTGTCCAGAGCCAGGTTGCCGGTGGCTTTCCTATGCCGTAATTTTAACCACTTTTTTACTAACCACTTTTTGTATTAAGTGAGCATACTTGTGCCCGTTTGTTCAAAAGTACCTGTGAGCATGGCATACGTGATCCGAGATGGCTGCAGTTATCTTAGATTACAGGCCAGGAAAAGTATACAACAGTGGCGTCACATGCTGGATTAGCTTCTTAAAAAAGCACAAACTCCCAAATTTGTCAGCACCTGCAGCTACAGACATCCAAACATGAGCAGAGACTATTAGAGTTGGAGTCTGCTGGACTCCCACCAATTTCCCATGAAAATCAATGTCTGAAAAGTAATACAATTTCTGTCAAAAGAGTTTAAAGACATTAATAAATTTAAGTTTAAATAACTAGTCAAGTCACAAATCATGCATTTAGTTAAAATTCTGTGACAGGTAAAGTCACACTCACAAATTGTGTCACACAAGACAACAAGTCCAAGACTTGTCACTTATGAGTTGTGTTTATTTTGTTTTGCTATGTCTGTGATTAGGGGTAGCACGTACTTTGAGTACTTCGCCTGTCACACACAGTATGTGTATTTTAATCCGCAAAGTACTGGGTGAGGGTAATTTAGTAACTCGTCTAGGTTCCAAACTTCCAATGGCAATACTTTAATGTACTTACCCAGCATGATGCTGTGCCAATCTTTGCAGACCAACATAACAGATTTGAAGTCTTTGTACGGTGACAACAGCGAGAAAATGTATTCTAAAATTTCCTGCGGCAGGTCCGTTATATTAGCACCACCTTTAACTTCGTCCATGTTGTCAGTGTCTATAATACAACGCTACCAGAATGTGTCCAAAATTCACAACATGTATGTTGTCATCCATCGAAAGAGACCGCACAATAACAACCGGAAGTCACAAAAACGCCGCAAGTACACTTCCGGTTGTCATTCAAAGACGTTACGTATTTAGGGGTCGCGGTCGTCGGATAGATTAGGATGTCGAAATCTATTGACGCAGAAACACTTGTCGATGACTTTTCAGAAGACAGGTAATTAGTGTTTATACTGGTACTAACGACTGCACGAACAACGCTCGTCAGGTCTAAATTTCAAACCAATGACGCCAATGAAGGGTCCGACCGATGGCGATGACACGGTATTGCCAAATTGGGTCTACATGTCATGCCGCCATGGCCGTGGGTGATCACTCGTGATGGGCCATGGATAAACGCTCTGCCTACGACCTGGCTAGCATAAGTTCATATAGCATACTACTATGCCAGCCAGCTCCTTGCAACCAATAATTATGATAGACCTGTAGCTTTGTGATGAGTAGAAGATTGACTGAAGGGGTCCGACTGAAGTCATATCTGTTGAAGGGAATTCTCGCCACTGAAGGATGTCTGTTTGAGTATGGATGAAGCGGTACTCTCCATCTTTGAGACACTGGATGCCATCCACCGGTGCCAAACAGATCTGGATGTAGCCATGAAGAATGGTTACTTACTCATGGCAAAGGTGGGCTCATTACATCCAGTCATATGCTTTCATGCAGGTGTGTAACTTGGTGTAAGTAAGTAACAAAATATGTGCAGGTATCAAAGTTGGTTAGTACTTGTATGCTAGTATTTATATTGTTTTAATGTATCAATGATTACACCTATGTTGGGCCATATTTAATGTCAGCATATAGAACTAGAAGTGGAACAGTGTCAGCCCCTACTAGGTAATATCAAGACATTTTATCATTCTGTCAGTGTTTTCATTCAATATAACCATACACGAAAATATGATTAAACCAAAAACAATTTTTCCAAGTTGAATCACTGACTACAATATAAATAAATTTCCCAATCAAATGTTCAGGTATTTTTCCAACAAAAATTGTTCTGTTGACAGGCACGTTATAGCATGGGCTCAAAGAAAGTGAGCAGCCTCCAGTATGACCTGCCCAGTAAAGACCAGGCACTCGTTCATGTCGACATCCACAATGATGCCACTCCTCCCACGTTCCATATTGCTGCCGACTCCCCTGGCACGACGACACAGAAAGATGTCCGACGCCGTCAGACAAACAGCTCGAAGGCTGACACAGGTGACTATCCACGTGTCCAAGACATAGAGTTGAACGACTTCGGTGGCGGGGATTGTCAGATACAAAAGAGGGATCCCATAAAGTGGTTTGGTGTGCTGGTGCCACAGACACTACGAGAGAGTCAGCGGCGGTTCCGCGGCTGCCCACAACTGTGCTGTGAGTTGGCCACACTGAAGGCTAGACTGGTACAACAGCAGCAAGAATTCCACAGACTGATGAAATGCAAGCTGGACATGATCGCCAACTGACCATTTGCTGGAGGATATGTGTGCCAAAATCAAAACGATTGGGCTTTGGGGCATCTTGAACTGACATTCCTAAATGTGAAACATTCTTTGTTGAATCTATACATTTATCGTTGTTTATATAAAACATTGCTTTTTTTCCTTTTTACATTACTTGTTTTTTTAACCATTGGTGCAGGTTAATGTTAATGAATGTAATTCCTTAACGTTGTATCTTCTGCCTTCTGTGCTGCATTTACTTGAAAGCATTTTCTACTCCATAATTAAAGCTTAAAGTAGCATTTACATTTATACCGTTATTACTTTTAACTACTAAATTGTAAGATATATGCTTTATGCATGTCTTGTCAATCGCCGACTTTACATTTATCTCTGTCTAAAGCGCGACTTGTTAAATGTAATAAACGTCATATTTACGTTATCAGTGCATTGTTGATCGCCAGGTGGCAGCATGGTTTTGACTGGCGAACGCCTGCATTTCCAGAAACATTCTATTTGTCTAAGTAGTCTAAAAGAGATGTTGTACTATTACATTTCTTTCATCATTTATCGTGATATTACACAGTAATTAACTTGATTAAAATAACTTAAGGAACGTTTTCTTTTATGGATCGGACGCCTAGGATTATTGATAATTCCATTCCTCAAATTTGTCCCCTTTGCCCATGATACAACTGCCCCTTCCTTCTAACAGCCCAATCGGATCACAAATAGCAAAATTTTATGCGTATGGAGGTTCGAACAAACCCATTTTTTAACTGCAACGTTTTTTAGAAATCATCCTGGAACTCCCCGATTTGCTGCCTCTGCGTTCGCGTTTAACCTTTCACTGCTAGGTCGTCAAAGGTGACATGTTATGCTTCGTCGTCACTGTCTTAGCTTCCATTTCGGGAGATACAATTAACTGCACGTATAGTACGATTGAGATCAAAAGTAACAAACTCCATATGGCAAATGGACAACGAACCCTTTTGGCTTCTTGAGAGTTCAACATTGTTTCGTCTTTGTGTCACTCGCCTTTATGAGATGTGTCTCGGTTTTGTTTTTAAACGGATACAGACTGCTAGCATTTAAACAGTCAGTAGATAATTTGTTCCATTCATTTATTGTTTTTCGTGAAAATTAACCTTCGTATATCCAAACGACACTGTTCTATCACCATTGCTACTTCGTCCTCTCTACGTTGTCTTCATTGACAGTAGCTTACAGAGACTGACATATGCAAACACGTCCTGGCGTAGATACACACTTCTTCAATGTATCCCAGCTGAGAGCCAAACCCAGAACTCAGCTAGCTTTCGTTCGTGAACTACCTTATGCAGATGCTAACAACCTTGACAACGTGCAAGTCCTACTCCAACCAACCATCAACCTGACCCTGTTCAAGTCGTCATAACAATAATAAAACAGCATTTATATGCACAATAGATCTTGCCGATTTGGTCATTCAGAGGCGAATTACAATATTAAAATATGCATACACGAAAAGTGCATATACCTAAACGATATCCCGCATTGGCAGTGGAAGTGGTTTGTTCTACGATATAAAGATAAACGTATTAAGACGTATAATGCATTAAAATAACATTGACAATAAATCAATAATATAACATAAAAAATAAGGTTAAAAATAAATACAAATATTTAAAAGTGAATATTAAAATGTTCATGTAACTGAGGTAAAACTGTCATGACTCCATATCTAGCATAATATGCACACACATTTATAGATATAAAAATCACGTTTAAAAGGAAAAGTATTAAAAAACTGCTTTGTGGCAGTATGTAGCACGCATGACAAGAGGCAGATTGTTCCACAGGCACTGTGTGCGAGAAAGCTCAGTCATCTAGAGTACAGAGCCTGCTGCATGACACATCCAGCCAGTAAGAGTCAGCTGAGCGTAGCTTGTGAGCGGGTTGGTGGCGAATCAACAGGTCCGGTAGATATGACGCAGCCAGACCGTGTAAACTACGGAACATGAGCATGAGTAGTTTGCATTCGATACGCTGTTTCATGGGCAACCAGTGTAGGTTGATCAGGACACATGTGATGTGATCGTGTTTCTTAGTTCTGGTCATGAGATGGTCTGGTGAAAAGATGGTCAGAAATCCCGTAGACTCGTAGAACAAACCAATTCCATTGTCAAGGCGAGATATCACGTAGGTATATGCATCATAATCTCTGTGGTTTTCCGGGTTAAGTTTCCGAGTTCTAGATGAGGGCTAGACAATGTTGTTCTTAATGTGAGGCGAACATACCATAATAATCTCTGTTTTGTCTGCATTTAGCTTGAGTTTATTCATGCGCATCCATTCTTGAATTTCAATGACACACGACTGCATGCGCAGTCGTGTGTCACTGAAATGGCCAACCACTTCAAAAAGTGTTCACAATTTCGTATATCGTGGTAGCACCATCTCCTATGAGGCGAAATTGTTAAACTCTCCACGCTACGCTATAGATCGGACTGAAGCATGGACAATGTACCGAAAGCAAGTTAGGAAACTGCGTTCCTTACATATGAGACACCTTAGATCCACCATGGGCATAATATGGAGAGATCACACAACCAACAAGGAAATACCCAAAAGAGCAAACATCCCCAGCATGGACAGCATCTGGTGGAAGTCAATCTCACATGGGCAGTTCGTGTGGCTCGTATGGACGACAACATACTTCGGAAGCACATTCTGTACTCCCAACTGTCGGGAGCTTCTAGAAACGGAGGTCGCCCCAAACTTTCAAAGATGTAGCAAAGCGAAATTTGAAAAAAAGGTATATACTCCGAACAGTGGAACTCATTTGCCGAAGACCTGCAGAGTGCAATAACCGAGCGAGCAGCGAGCGTCTAAGGGAGAGGGAGAGAGGAAAATAGGGAGGAAATAGAGGGTGCGTGACAGCAAATCTGAGAGTTTTAAACAAACCAAACCTAGGCAGAACACATTTCAGTCGCAGACAGGATATTCTCGAAAACAAACCACGTGCAACTAAATTCAAGAATATCACGCCAGAGGTTTATTCAGAATGTGTTCTATGAGATGGAAATTTCAGTCATTTATCTGAATGAGATGGAAATTTCAGTCATTTATCTGAATGACCGAGGGCTGTCATGTTAAACAGCGCGGCCAATAAGCGCATGCGTAGTTCTTCGAAATTGGGTTAACCTAAACTAAAGTGACGTATGAAGGGAGGCCGGCATACACAGAAACTATAAAAAGTCTCAAACAAACGTGTTATTTTGCCAGAAAGAAGACTCATTTAGTAAATAAAGGCCAACATATCTTATATAAGTAGCTTGGAAGCAAATAGCATGGTCATAGCCAAAGGCAAGAATAGGAATATGAGTATACAAATATATTCTCAATTGGCGAGCGAATATGGCCAGAATACCACACTCGTGACGTAGTTTTATCTAACAGTATGGCACTGCCAATGGAATTAAGATGTTGTGTGTTCAACAAGATTTTCGTAGTAAACCATTGGCGTGATATTCTTAATTGTAGTTACAAACGGTTATGTTTTAGTAAAGTCATCATAGCCTATTCCTGCTCTACCAACCAATCTCTCGCGTGTTGCAGTTATGATTTCCCATTGCCTCATGCATACGAGGCTGCGCGTCCCTATCCAATAGGCGCGACATTTCTCGCAACCCTCAGCCTTCCCATCGGTGATTGCTAATCTTATGCAGCCGAAACACCCCCGTCACTCCAGCCCCGCCCCCAGCCCGGAATTCCCGCGACTCAAAGTAAGACATATCCAAGACGCGCCAAATGGAAGCTGAGCCCGGGACGAAAGGAGCGAGCAAACAGATTCTTGTCACTCAAAGTCATTGCCATCGACAGGGAACGAACACATGCGTTAAACGCCGGCCAGCCAATAGATGCGGCTGCCGTGGCTCGGATCGACGCATCCGAGACGGGACTGCATGCAGGCACCCCCGTGTGAACACTGGACGCTTCCCCTGGAGCGTAGCGCCCAAGTTCAACACGATATCAGCCAACAATAACACAGCGCAACAAATAGTCGCATCGCGAGTCGCTCCAGTGCGGATTACTACGAGTGCATCTATGATCGGAATGACAAGTATCTCCATCTTCGTTCTGTGTAGAATCTGAGCGTTTAAAGAGGGCAACTGTTGTTGGGTAAAACACCAGCGTATTAGACCAAAAACGTCGCACGCGACTGGTTGACACAAACCGCAGAAAATGTTTTCAAAACAAACTGGTTTAACGATGAGTCGTTGTCCGTCGATATCGGATTGAGTCGTGAAATCGGACACACCGCCTCGTCATTGAACTGAGCGGCGCCCGGGAGAGCTGGGCTGGCAGCTGCGAGAGGGTGTCGTCGTATCGTTGTCGCGACTGGGGTTGGCGACACCGTATCATCGACGCGATATCGGCGGCATGTCAAGCGTTCAGTGTGGGCTCTTTCGGGGTTTAGCGCAGTTTTTCGGGTCGAATCTGAAATGCGGTCGGTATCCGGTATTTGACGATACGCCTGTTAAACGCGACGTTAGCACGACCAGTGACACAAGTGATAGGTCGGTGCGACGTCTCCGTGACGCGAATGGCGTCAACTACAATGTCCATACAAGCGAACTGACAGACGCGATACGTAGTGTTGACATTGCCGCCACGATGAATACGCCAACTCGTGACAACGTCACGTCGCTCGCTGGCGACGTCTATGCCTCGGGTGACGCCGACTCTCGCCACAATGAGGAGACTTCGCTGTCAACGACACTCACACGAGATGACTTCAAAGAGGAGCTAGACATGTGCCACGAGAGCTCCGACGACCACAAAGAAGCAGACGACAAGTCAGTGGGGACGCAACGGAGCGAGTCGAAGGAGAAGCCTCCGTTCTCTTACGTCGCCATGATCGCCATGGCCATTCGAGACTCGGCCGACAAACGCCTGACGCTGAGCGGCATCTACCAGTACATTACCAACAAGTTCGCCTACTTTGACCAGGTAGGATGTATGCTAAGCATGAATCGATCTACCAATCAATAAAAAGTAAAACAATCAGGTAAACACAAGAACAATTAATCACACAATCAGTTTGTTTAAATAGGCCCTACACCCATCTCTAATATATTAAACATTTCCTATTAGTTTATATATATATATATATATATATATATATATATATATATATATATATATATATATATATTATATTATATTATATTATATAATATATTATATTTCTTATATATATATATATATATATATATATATATATATATATATATATATATATATATATATTATATATATATATATATATATATACATATATATATATATATATATACATATGTATATATATATATATATATATATATATATATATATATATATATATATATATATATATATATATATATATATATATATATATATATATATATATATATATATATATATATATACATATATATATATACATATATATATATATATATATATATATATATATATATATATATATATATATATATATAGTGTTATATCTAACTTTTTTTTTTATTCTTTGTTATTCCCGCCGATGTATTAAATATAATATAATTGATAATTATACATAACATATGTGGAGGGAACATTTGCCGCCTCCATTCCGTCCAAGAACAACGGATGATGATGATGATGATGATGATACTACGCTTAGTAGAATCGCGGATAATAGAGTCAGACGTTTAGCTGTATTGGCTGGGACGGAATCATTCCCTATTCCACTGTAAAATGCACAGCTTAAAAATCCCTCGTCGATAATTTTTTTTGGCTAGTCTCATTTCAAATTCGTTTTGCAAAAAATCAAACCTACCAAATATCCACTGCAACATGCTGGCTGGTTTGTGCAACTTTTGTATGTATTTTTGTGTGAAATCATCAGACAAACTATCAAATTACTTAGTGTTTGGTAAAACATAAATTGAAGTGATAATAGAAAAACTCACGAAATGTCCTTGGTGAAATTTCCTAACTTTGTCGTGTGATCGGCGAGAGGATTTGAAGTGGCGCCCATGATCGGCATTGACTATCACAGTGGTTACCATCTTGGATACCCACTATTTTGAACCTTACATCTATTGACTAATGTCAATTCGTTCGACGATTTTAAGCAAATAGTATTTTTTTATAAATCGACTGCGGATGTTACACAAACTATTCACACACTACATATTTGGATATCAACGAACCTGATTTGCGATCAGCTAAATTAGTTGAGAATGGAGTTTTAAGTGAATCATATATATATATATATATATATATATATATATATATATATATATATATATATATATATATATATATATATATATATATATATATAAATATTATATATGTATATAAATATAATCAAATGGCTTTGACCAAGTATTCTGTTTACATATATATATATATATATATATATATATATATATATATATATATATATATATATATATATATATATATATATATATATATATATATATATATATATATATATATATATATATATATATATATATATATATATATATATATATATATATATATATATATATATATATATATATATATTATATATATATATATATATATATATATATATATATATATATATATATATATATATATATATATATATATATATATATATATATATATATATATATATATATATATTATAGCGAAAACATTTTACTGAGGCAGGATCTTTAAGCGGTGCATTTTAATACAGTGGAATAGGGAATGATTCCGTCCCAGCCGATACAGCAAAACGGCTGACTCTATTATCCGCGATTCTACTAAGCGGAGTCCACTCTACGTATCATCATCATCCGTCATTGTTGGACGGAATGGAAGCGGCAACTGTTCTCTCCATATATGTTATGTATAATTATCAATTATATTATAACACAAATAGCACGCGCACAACTGAAATTGTCAACAAAACAATTTAGCTCCATTGACAGTTTAAATCATAGAACCAAAGTTTGCAACTCTTAATCTTTCCACACCAGAATTGAACAGCTTAAGAGTGTTTTAAACAACCTATTGTAGTACATGGCTAAAACAACACAAAGATAATACTAACTGGCTAAAATATGTACTAACGAATAACCATAAGCACTATTAGTGTTTGTCAATCATTGTGTTGTCAACGAAGAAACGTACACCGTAATAGTGTCGATAGTGTTACTGGTATTAGTCAATAGTAAAACACTAATTATGATGCAGTGTACCTAGCATGGGTAGTTTGTATAATTATCGAATTAATAACCACTGTAAATATTGAATTATCATAATTACTATCGCAGTTATATCGTTATGTTATTATCTTGGTTGCATTTCCGTAATCGCCTGCGGAATTAAATGCATTATTGTCAGATGTTTTGCCGCAATGACTCGAAGAAAGGCCTCAACGTGTGCATACCCGAACTTCGCGTGCCGACGGGAAATACGCTTAATTTACTGATGTTCAAGAAATACGTTCGACGTTTGCAGGTTGCACGCTTTTGCGTTAGATTTTCTCGGCACTCGACAATAGCGACGAACTGTCACGCATCACAACCTGCTAAAATATCGCAAGTAGGCCCTACTTACAATACTGTTTAAAAGTATTGCAAACACTTGCACTACAGGGTTGCAAATTGCATTGCATAAAAATATTGGAAATACTTGTATACATAGTACAAATACTTGTGAAAATATTGCAAATACTTTATGCAATACTTTTCCGCTCTATAATATAGAATATATTCCTATGTTTAATAATACGAGGAGGTATTATTAAGTATGGCTTATTTCAAATTCAACACATATGTTTATGGTATGATTATGGTATTATTTTTAGAGCGAACATAGCAAAGCATTAAAAAACTATTGAACAAATAAACCAAACATAATATTATTCTACTGTCATGATTTTGAAAGTATATTTGCAATATTTTTGAAAGCATTGCAAATTTTTGCAATACTTTTAAAAGTATTGAAAATACTTGCAATACTGTATACCGCAGATTAAAAAAGTATCGCAAATACTTTGCAATAATCAGAATATTGCGTTTATCACTACTAATATAGTTCAAGCTATTTAGTAGTAGTAGTAGTAATAGTAGTAGTAGTTAGAAACTTCATTGTATTATCTGAAGATATTGGCCGACTCACTCGACCTTCGTTGGCGGACTGATACGACATGCATTATAATATTCTAATGTTACGTTCTGCGGCCTGTCGCCAGCGCAAGGACCGGCGTTGGCAGAACAGCATCCGCCACAACTTGAGTCTCAACGAGTGCTTCCTGAAGGTGGCCCGTGACGGGGGCGGGGAGCGCAAGGGTAACTACTGGATCCTGCACCCGTCCACGCGCTTCGAGGACATGTTCGAGAAAGGCAACTACCGCCGACGTCGCCGGATGAAGCGGCCGTATCGCTCGACGGGATCGCTATCGTTGCCGCATCGGCCGGTCTTTGCCGCCGGGGAGTCTTGCTCTATCGGCCAATACCTCAACACGGGCACGTCGACGGCGTACGGCTACCAGTACCAGAACTACCTTAGCCCGTCGTCGTACAGCGCCTGGCCGTCACTGAGCCACCCCGGCCCGGGCACGCAGACCGGGGCCGGGGTGGATTACGCCAGCGCGGGGTGTCGGCTACCCCCGGGGCTCGGGTCGTACTACAACCCCGTCCAGCCGAGCATCAGCATGCCGCAGATGCCGGCGACTGTCTACCCCGGTGTCGGCATGACGGACTTGTCGTTCCCCGCCCCCGGGAGTTACCCCGTCCCCCCTACGACATCAGCAGCACCCCAGACAGGGCCGTTCATCTACCAGTGTCGACGTCAGCCACCCGAGTACCCGATATCGTCCTACTCGTACTGGACAGAGAGACAATGACCATTGGCTGACCAACCGTCTGACCATCATAGTTGGTAAGTGTTCCCGTAACGACTTGGGTTATAAATCATTACATATACATTTAACAAAGTTAACCCCTTCGAATCATCTTATGTTAACTTTTTTGACCCATATGAGAACCAAACAACGAAACGCGTTGCATGCCCAGCCGCGCAACATGTTTTCTGATCTCACAATCTCACGATCGATGGTGTATTTGGAACTATTTGTTTCCGCGAAAACTGGCAAACGTTCGCAAAGAACCTTCAAGAAAAAAGCATATGTAGCATGTTGAAAAACAGAGCGATTCTTAAACTTCACATGTCATGTCGTTACACCTTTTTCTGAGAACGCGGTTGACAAGATTTAACCTTATTTAACAAGATTGCCTTCCAAGACAAAAGGCCCAGGTGGCAAGTGGACAAGGAAGCCTTACCATGAATCCTTTTTATTCATGTGTAACCCGCCCTTATGAGATATTTGTAAATTTTGTCTTTAAACATATTCCCGCTGCTAGCATTTACACAATATACGGATAATGTGTTCCACTGGTGTGTTGTCCTCTGAGAGAATGAGTCCTTTCTGATATCTAATCTAAACTAATCACTAATGTTACTTCGTGTTCTGTAGTTCTACTGTCTTTCCAAGTGAGAGAAAATAGTTCCATCAATATTTTCATACCCATTCAATATCTTAAAAACTTCAGTTTGATCTTCTCTTAATCTTCTTGTCTCTACGGTTGTTAAACCACACTAAGATATCTCAGTCCTGGAATCATTTTAGTTGTGTTTCCTCATTTGTTTTATGTAAACCTTTCTCCATCTTCACATCACCAGTCGATTCAGTATATGTCAATCCACTGTTTATATGTTAAACCATATGCATGGCCAATTATATAGACAGACAATGCAAGGGAGCGCCGTACAAGTGAATTAGTTGTTTAAATAAATAAGCTATGTTTCGCCGATAATACGGATAATTTTCAAATTTTATTCAAACGACAGATATTTCGTTCAAATGATTTAGATTAGATTGAACAAAACACACATTTTTATTAGATTGAACAAAACAGTCAAACATTAATGTACAGCCCGCTATACACTTACCTTACTCGCCAATAGTTTGTCTGCATGCCGACAATTGCCCATTGGCCGGCCGATTTTTTTTAGATGCCAGATGTCCACAAAAAATTTTGCCAACTGTTGGTGGAGAACCATAGAGTTTGTCTATATGGAGATACAGACAAACAACGACTACATTTGAGTTGCCAACAGAAAAGGTAGTTTCCAGCATGTTGGCAACTGAAGAATCGGTATGTGTATGGCAAGGTGGGCGCTACTGACACAAGGGGGGCTACTGACACAAGGGAGGGCGACTAGTCATCATTTTCAATTGCTAGCATCACCTGGCTGTTCCATACATTATTCAGTCATCATCTTCATTCTAAACGAGTAAGTATCAACATCTGCTGTGTATATGCTTAAAGACTATACGACTATTCTGTTTTCAGGGAAACCGTAAACCCTATTTTATGTCTAGTTAAATATGAGGACAATTTGTCTTACAGTTAATGCATGTATGAATTTAAATTGGATACTATCTCACATCAGCCAGAGTCTTTGAAGACTTTAATTTTGTTTAACAATTATTAGTCAGTCAAATAGTAACACACTATTGTCAAACAAACTTTCATTTTGAAATACATAACGATTTCTGTAAAATTGTTTCAATGTCTACCAAATGTACATAACACACAGAGGGAATATGTTAAATCAATAGCATAATTATATCTTATTATATGATTAATCATAAGTAAATAACGCACTGTCCGGAGTTGAATAAGATTTTTTTATTTGACCCATCAGACATTATATATTATATATATATATACATTTAAATGTTTTTACTAATATTAACACTGCATCAAACAAACATTTGCATTTAAATGTTTTTACTAATATTAACACTGCATCAAACAAACATTTGCGTTTAAAAATAATAGTTTTAAAATACATGCATTTCACATTTGAAACAGTGGCCCGTCTAGAATCACGCAAAGGGGAGGCCAAAGTTTCGATAGAAATTCAGTAAATAGGGATTCCGACTTTTGAAGAAATGCTATGACTAGATTTATTCGAAATTCGAATTGGAGGACATGTAAACGTTGGAGTGGCGTACGCAGCTGCCACGTAGGTTCTATGTGAAGTGTTGGTGGGAAATCTTATTAATTTATTATTTACATTTATTTATCTTAAGTAAGTACAATTCATATCATGCCGAACCCCTTTTCAAAAAACTAAATATATAAATATTGTAATACATGATTTATTAAATTTATTAAAATTATTAAATCAAGACTAACCTGCCCATTTATTAAACTGGAAAATAACCCCAAATATACACAATCATAACACAAGGTGCACAACCGAATCCTGAACTGATATATACTCATTCAGAACTAAACATGCATTTGCAAAAAAAGTGTCTTAGATATAACTTGCTAAATGTTATTAATAATATCCCACAAAACAGTTACAGAGAAGATAGGAACTCATCGTTTGCAAGGTATGGTAAATTATGAAAAAAAATTGTCTTTATACCCTGCTGATGCGTAGTGTCAGAAACCTGAGCTCGTTTGCTACAGGAACATACAAAGAGTGATTGTTGTTAAAGGTAATTTAATAAATGCATTAACAGATAATAAATAAAATACATGTATCGATGAGAGAATTAGCTGAACAGCTAGTACTAACAAATTCATCGACGAAAATAACATACATGTAAATCGATGATATATATATATATATATATATATATATATATATATATATATATATATATAGTTTAATCGCCAATACAAACTTGCTCATCGAGAAAGGCTATTATTATATGACACATAAAAGTAGCAAAGGTGGGGCAGTCATTTGTCCTATCATAAATAAACATCAGCATAACAATATAATGCTCTAACATAGATTGAAATAATGCGTATTTAACTAAGACACATTGCAAACTGATACACTGATCAACACATCATTTCACGCACCAAGACCTTCTTAAAACCCTTGTACAGGAAGGAAAGTGTTAACAATATTGTGCTTGCTTTGAATAGAACACAAAATGTATGCGCTAACCCTACGGGTAAATTCATGAGAAGGAAAGCGTTGTTGTTGATCAGAAGCTGACTGTTGATCAGAAACTAGTCATGCACTATAGAGTCATGAATGTTCACATACATGATCAGGTAACGCGGTAAGCAACACGAGAACATTGGTGGCAGAAAGGAGGGAGGGTGGGAGCAAAAACGCCCTGTGTTGCTCCCAGAAAACACGACTAGCATCAGCGAGGTTTGCAACACAAAGAGACTGGGGTTACCTTGTCACGCGCTCACGTGACGTCTTTGGACTAATTATGTTTGTAGTTCTCCTGTAACAATGTGAAAACAATTATGAATCATATATTTCGTTAAACAATAAATAACCATGCACCGTGATAAGCTTAAAAATATATTGATTTTATATGCCTATATACAAATGTATTATCTAATACATTATAACTTTTTAAAGAAAAATAGTTTTAAGTACGTATATTCCAAGTATACGACAAAGTGGAATGGCGGCTTTGGACGAAAACATTTTTAATATAATAAGTGAGGATTAAAACAATTTCCTGGTAAAAAAATAGTTTAATTGTCATTAACGGAACATCATAAAAAGGTGTATACTCACATCATTGAATAACAATTATTATTCGTATTTTACAAAACAATATTATAAGTAAATATGCCAAAGTTGTTTTCCGGGGTTAAAACATTTCATGGAATTCGCAAGAAAACATTAAATTCCCTGCGAACAGGGTCTAGGAATATATATATATATATATATATATATATATATATATATATATATATATATATATATATATATCAGAACCGGTCACTGGTTTATGCTATGTTTTCAAACTTTTTGCTAACTGAATATGCAGCTTTTAAACATAGATAAAAAGCAACAGGATAATTTTTTTACGAAGAATGGCAACACGTCATCAATTCAAAACCTTGGCTATGTGACTGACAACTTGTAGACCTTGTTAGTTTAGTTCAGCTTAAGTTGTTTGCTTCGTTCTTCTGAACTGTTGCCGGCTGCACGATACGTACCACCTGTATCTACCGTCGGTTGTAAGTTTTGCTAAATAAGTTTTGACAGAAATGGGTGTAACTGATATAGTTGTTTTTGCAGATCGAACTAAACTAAGAACTGCTGAACAAAGACGAATCCCCCGCAAAATAGATCGAATGGTTGTCGGATACAAAATAGATCGAGTGGTTGTCGGATACAAAATAGATCGAGTGGTTGTCGGATACAAAATAGATCGAGTGGTTGTCGGATACAGTAACAAACAAAACAGTAAACATTTCACATTAATGCATGGCTCTGCGTGTTCTTGTGTGCAGCACATAAACACGCACATGCATCAGCATGCACACGTGTTCTTTCAAAGGTCGACTGTCGGTTCCAACCGTCTTGAACACCAAGCGACTTAGCTTGCAATTCTAAACAAAAAAATACGTGTTGTTTAAATTCTTGGTGTCACCGACGCTACATGAGTGGCTGTTTGACACCGGACAGATTACTGTCATCTGTCGACTGTCTGCTACTGATAATTACAGCCTATGTTCGATAAAACGTTATTAAGTTACACAAATGGTTTCAATAAAATCAACAGTTCACCCCGCGACAACTAAAAACACCACAGTGCGTTTGTTAAACGTATCGCATGACCCGATAGCCTGCAACCCCCTGCTGATAGAGGATAACAACCCCTGCTGATCCAGGGTAATGAAACCGCGTCGGGAGATGTTTTTCACAAGTTTTTAAAACAACGAATTACATTATTAGACCACGGATGACTGCTGCTTGTGCATTACATGTATCAACTGCCTAAACGAGAGTGTGCGTGTTTACGCGCGCGCGCGCGCGCGCACACACACACACACACACACACACACACACACACACACACACACACACACACACACACACACACACGCACCCGCACCCGCACCCGCACCCGCACCCGCACCCGCACCCGCACCCGCCCGCACACGCAAACGCACACGCAAACACACACGATTTGCAAACAGTGTATGGCCTACTTGGTATCCACACGGTACATGATGAGTGTCGTTGTGTTTTTACTATGCAAACGACACGCTGTCACCTTGTTGTAATAAAAACCGTCTCGTTATGACAGCCGTGTCTTTCTACACTTACAGGTTGTTTACGTTGTCTGCGTCTACCGTAATGTCGGCGATCTCCACAACAAAAATACCGCACAACTGATCTGTTGACATCGACCGAAAGCAGATGCACGGTGACGCGTGGAAATCTAGAAATGCAAACATGGAATTATCGCGCGGAACATGGATACAACTGCTAAGAAAATCGGGGTTTGCTTTGGCATTCAACGGCAACTTGTTGTTATAAAGACTTGAACTTGCTTGACCACCACACGACGAAACAGAACGATAGGCGACTGACAGAGGTACTGACAGGCAGCAAGACTCGTGATAAGTGGACCTTTTGCGTAATGTATAAATATGTGAATTGAGCAATGCCTGCTCGGAAATGTGAAATATAGAACAAAGTAAAAACTGAACGTATCATGTGATATTAATTACGTAGTTAATTAAGTATATTCGTGTGTTTTAGAGTAACAAAATAAAGTAGCTCCAGCCAGTTTGAATGCTCCGCCGTCACATATTAAAGCGATCGCGTCCTTTCATCATGAAACAAACGTATCTACACATTACCAACACATTTTAACGTCCAAGTCGAAGACATTACACACCTGGCCTGATGCTTAGTGTCCTTTCACAATTGTTGACATTTACCTATTCTTAGCGTACTAATTCTCAGACCTTATCCACGGTTTAGAAGTACTTTAAAATGTTGGTAATTTCCCAGGTTGAAAATATATCAATGTAACAATGTAATGACACGGTGCATGTATATAGGCCATACCACGATAAACATCACAATATGTTTGCAAACATTTATATCCGTTGATTATGTTAAAACTTTGTTTCTTTCTAGCAACTCCGTGGTGTCATATCGATAATTGTTTTCCACGAAGTTTTGCATTTCCAAGATGTCGGACTGTGATGCAGCGCCGCGCTGTGGAGGGTCACGTAATTTAAAACAATAGTAGTTCCGTGACAGTTCGTCGAGCGGCGCTGCATGACGCAATTGTGGTCATTACGCTTGTGACCGACATAAAACAAATTTGATGTAATTGTCGACAATTGTGAAAGGCAACTTAGTTAATAGATTGAGTGCATTACTTGGCTGACAAATATGTTCACTGTTGGATTTCGCATACGTCAGACTATCTAAACATCTAAGATACGCCCTCTTCCATTTTTTTTTCGCAAACGCATCAATCAAATTGTTCCACAAACGTGAACAGAGTCAGTAGATAAGATAAACGGAATGATGGCGTGAACGGGCTCTTCCAGAACTGACATAATAGTGCGTATAGCTACATTTATATATTTGTCAAATGTAGTTGTTCCCCAAATTGTTCAGCGGTCGTGAAAAATGGACTGGACAAACCTATGCAGTTATCTGATGCGTTATCGTGTTTAGCATAGACCCACTTTCTCAAGTCCATACCTGGCGTAGTTATTGAAAACATGTATTTTATCTATATAAACCAGTATAAACAATGACCAATGGAAATTGATATGTACATCCGGGTACTTACTACTTTAGTGCCACAATAATTGAGATCAATAAACATATGTAGGCATTCCAGTGTATAAAACGTGTTTGCGGTGATTTCCAGCAATAAACCAATAAATGTATATTTCACCCGATGTCTGCCGGCAATTTAATAAAGAAAACACTAGCTTTGCGATATTGTTATAGAAAATTCCTATATCTAGAATTGCTTTATTTCGCAGCCCTATATGCATTTTCTTAAAATATGGCATTTTGTTTTTTTCGTGAACTGCATTCATTGCCCTCCAAAACTAAAATAGCATGATTGATGGTGGTCATATTTCTTATTTAGAAATACCTATTTGTATCCAAATTCAACTTATGTAATATATGTTGGGCATTGTTTACTAAACTACTCCTCTTCTTGGCAAAATAACACCTTTGTTTGATACTGCGTTGGTTCTGTGTAGGCCTCCCTTAACACGTCACTTGTAGTCTAGGTTACCCAGATTTCATAGAACTGCGCATGCGCTTATTGGTCACGCTGGTTAACATGTTAGCCCTCGGTCAACCAGAGAAATCTCCCACGTTTATAACACATTCTGAGTAAACCACTGGCGTGATATTCTTGATTTTAGTTGCAAGTGGATCGATTTTATTATCTCTTTTAGGTGCAGAGCCCCAAAACCCTGACTTTTGTTTCGCTTTCACGTTTTGTCTGATTATAAGACTGGACCATCAACAATTCTGAAACAAATTCACAACCACCGATATTATATCATTGGTATTCTGAACAAGTTTCTGTAAAATCACATACGTTTAGCTCTTTTAATCATGTCGCAAACGCGTCTACCCTCAGAATTGGCCAATATTAATACGCCTACCGATATTTCGGGAATATCACCACCAAAAAGCTACGCGTCTTCCAATCCGCTTCATACTGCATCTCACTGCCAAATGTGAAACATTTCGGATGTTCCAACCTTGCTGATTAAAAACAGTTACTTCAAGCATAACATAATTTCTGCAAACAAAATCACTGAAACCGCTTATATTTAGGCACTACATTCGGAAGCCCAACTGTGGTGTGGTCGGACATCTAACATGGACGGCAACAGAAGCCCCAGTCGTCAGTTTTACAGCCGGTCGGCGCCATAACTCGACAGCGAAGTGCTGCGGCCACTGCATTCCTTCCGAGCGAGCTGCACGCGACGCCAGCCCGGCGCTGACACTCGAAAACGCCGCGGATATCCTAGCCACCGTTGCCGTCAGTCTAATCGTCGCCAGTCCTCTCTCTCTCCGCCACAGCTCGCCCGCGTCTCACGAAATATGGGCCGATACATTAGGACCGACATAAACCCTCGTTTAACTATCCGGCGAAAGTGACTGCGAAGTACCGCGGACTTGTTTTCCCAACGCAGTCCGACATAGTTGTTTGATGTTTAAACCGACTTTAACATGCATGTCAACCTGTGGTGATCAAAATGACTAAGATCATTAGATAATCCACGCCCCATGAAGACCCGGTGCCACGCACCTGGTCGCTCCAACACTTCACGTATAACCCGTCAAAGCAACCACGCCAAACACAACACGGGAACCCAAAATAAACAAAGTATTTATTCAAAGCATGCACGCCAAACACAACACGGGAACCCAAAATAAACAAAGTATTTATTTAAAGCATGCACGCCAAACACAACACGGGAACACAAAATAAACAAAGTATTTATTCAAAGCATGCACGCCAAACACAACACGGGAACACAAAATAAACAATGTATTTATTCACACAGACGCGGCTGTAGTTGATGGTGGCGACCAATGCCCAATCTTTGACTTCCATAAAACCTCCTGCGAAGGTTAACAACTCTGTGAGTCTGAGCTGGAGCTCACACTTACTGAGAAGATGGCAGCAAACGTATTATTGGCCAACTCTGGGAGGTTCTCATGCGGTGTCAGTCGTGTGTACCATCGAAGCGGCATCGGTATTGCTGCGGGGCATTGTGATATATGGATGTTTTCACGCAAAGGTAACACTTATGAACTGCTTAACCCCTTTCGTGTCGGTGCACCGCCGAGCTTGGGTCTTCCGAGGATCTTAGCGCAATAGAAGTATTTTATACAATATTATTTTTATATATTATTATTATTATATTATTTTGCCAAAATACCCTTTCCCTCATAGCATTAAAAATTCATTATGTAATATTAAGTCAGTGCGATTACCATGCATTGGCCACAGTGACGAGGCTACAGGCCACATCCCATGAAGATACATAAACTATTTGTTACGGAAAATCTGCACAAAATATTTGACACATTTCTTAGTCCCACTTCAGTTTATGTTAGCATTAAAAACTGCACTGCAGTACTACGATTATATGCAAGTTATCTAGCAACAACCAATTTTGTAAAATTGTCCATCAATCAGTGAACTAACCATGATCAATTTGGCGGAAATTAAAGTATTATGCATGATACGCCATAAAGTGCATTTGTATTTAATAGTGCATTTGTTAGTAAAAAACGGAATGTCCTCACCAAAACGAATATTAATAATAATGAATTCATACTGATCAAAAATGTAGTTATAAAATATATTAGACATCAAGTCCAAACCAAAAAGCCAACTTTTGCTAACGGTATATTTACAATATGTGGTTTACAATATGTGGCCATCATAAATTGGTGCTTGTCATTTTCCTCCAGAACACCAAACATCCCAATGGAAAACAGTAATAAACCAGTGATTAATACACATTAATGCGTGACATTCTACTACTGGAGTCAGCATGATTTCGGATGTGTTGGAATTTGCTATATATTTAAATAAGGTTCTAGCTGCTCTTGCTAATGTATGTGTGTTAAATTGAATGTCCTCAGAACAACACCAAACATCACACAGATGTACACATATGTTCAATGTCCCTGTATAGTAAACGGGCATAATCTATGTAAGTATGTAGAAAACATAATATTATATTATGCAAGTATAACCTAACTATGATATATTTTGTCAACGGACCTACGGCCTATGGCTATATATGAAGAAGGTGATAAAAGGGTAACTATAGCTCGAACTGTATTATTAAAAAACAATTAAACTTTTGTGCGACCATTCGGTGTATATTTTACTTTCAACGATTGAATAATGTGTCTTATATAATGGAAAAATGAGAAATAACAATGTCTTTTATGCGTTAAACCGATGTTCTGGAGAGGACATTAAATTTGTTTAGCGCATATACGCATTATAACATTATCTCCTATAACTATGGCAAACATTTTTAATACACTTACAGCTCTGTTGACATGTCAGTAAAAGACAGCAATGAATCTAGCCTGTTGTATCAATGTATTTAGGTAATATTGGAAATAATGAGGTAATTTCAAATAATTTTCATTTTGTTTTCTATGTTATAAGAAGCTTGCGAACCAGCAAGCGTGAACTAAATAAAAAATATTATACTTATTTAAATATTTTAATATTTAACTATAAATATTAAAATATAAAAATATTACACTTTTCAGCACATTAAGCATCTTTTTTTATTAATTGTCATTCCATGTTGTTGTAGATTTAAAAATTTTATTATGGATCAGTTACCACACTAGACATAATGTGTCAAACAAATTTAATGTTCTCTCCACAACATGTGGGCAATACTGTTATAATATGATATCTTACAGTCATGGTCGACGTGTAAAAAATTGCAAAAACAAATGTCGGAACTATGGAGCCGCGGCATAACTCCCTCATGGCTAGCATTAAGTCTGCAGAAAATATAATAACATTCCGACATCATCTGAAGACCCGTGCTCCATTTTGTTCTCGTTTGTCCTCTTTAGCTCATCAACTGTTGGTGACTTAAAAATTATAAATTTATTTTAGATTCTCTATTTCTTTGGTTTTAACGCGCTACTGCGCTTGGGTTCTCACGTATTTCGGTGCAATATATGTTTTTCTTATTATATCATATATTACTTTATTCAGTGCTGCTATTTGTATAGGAATAGTTAAAAGTGCTTAATCAACTCGCTTTTTTGCTAGTCTCATTTCAAATTAATTTAGCAAGAAACAAACCTATACCTATGGTATCCACTACAACATGCTAGCTCGTTTGTGCAACTTTTGTACGTAGTCTTTGTGAAATCATCAGACAAACTGTTAAATCAATTAATGCTTGTTCAAGCGTTAACTGGTGTGAAAACCGAAATGCTGAAAAGTCACGATTTTCTTCCTTGGTGAAATTTCGTAACTTTGTCATGTGATCGGCGAGAGGATGGAGGTCACGCCCATGATCAGCATTGACCCACACAGTGTTTACCATTTTGGATATCCACTATTTTGATCCTTACCAGAACCAACGACTAAAGTCAATTCTTTCGATGTTTTCAAAAAAAGGCATTTTATTATTAAACAGGCTGCGAACATTACTTAAACTATACATCTGGACATAAGTGAACCGGATTCGCGGTGGGCTGAAACATTTGAGGAAGCCGCTTTATCATATACCTCACATTGTAATGGTATATTGTGTGTTAAACAAACGCTCTCTTCAGATTACAAATTTTACAGCTTAACTTTGAAGTTATTTTTAAGGAAATATATTATATGAAACGTCATGCTCCTAAAATGTCAGTGTTAGTGTAATATCGTATACAAAGTTGGAAAATAACACGTTGATTTTTGAGGCTACGTGCGACTAAATGTGTTCCCTCTACGTGAAAATGTACACTTTCTTTATTTATGACAACGTCCGCTTTCCCACGGCAGGCCGGAAAGCACCGAAGCCCCGGTTCATCGACGGCAGGTCTGCGTCGGTGGCCACGGCAAAAGCAGATATTTTTGTTTAAATGGCCTATACCGGTTTTAATGTTGCTTATTCATACACCATTTAGCCATTTGACATGCGCATAAGAAGCAACGACTTTCCTTCATATATTTAGCTTGATTTCAAGTACATTTGTAAAACATTATTCATGTGAACTTGTGAGTGTCCAAATCGGTAACTTAGAGGAGACTATAGAGAGGAGAATATAGAGAGGAGACTAGAGAGGAGACTAGAGAGGAGACTATAGAGAGGAGACTATAGAGAGGAGACTAGAGAGGAGACTAGAGAGGAGACTATATAGAGGAGACTAGAGAGAAGACTAGAGAGGAGACCAGAGAGGAGACTAGAGAGAGGAAACTAGAGAAAGGAAACTAGAGAGGAAACTTACCAAATACAAAAAAAAAGAAAACGTCAGATTTATAACAACTAGAATTATTGCATTATCATTTCCAGAGACTTATACCATTGTATACATACTTTACTAATATATGTCTCTGAATGAGCAAGTTAGTACTCCTAGCATTGATAAATTCGCAAATTTTAGTCGAAATTACGCATAGCCTGCTTTGTTATGGTGTAGACACGTAGCAAAGGGTATATATGTGTTCAAATGCGCATATGATTACATTATGTACACAATTTCTGCTGGTTATTAGACGTCTGAGCTAAACCGGTAAACAAGGCATACATAAATACATACATATACATACATACATACATACATACATACATACATACATACATACATACATACATACATACATACATACATACATACATACATATTCATAACGCATACATAAATACACGTAAACAAGTTAGAAAGAAACACACACGCACTCACGCACGCACGCACGCACGCACGCACGCACGCACGCACACACACACACACACACACACATATTTACTTGGTTGTCTTCGAACATTGTACGGTGGTTACGATAGAAATTATGACTTATTAAATAAACATCGACAGTACAATATAGACAATATACAACAGTACAATAGTGTATCAACAAGGTCGCGTAGGTGAACGCCAACAATCGAATGAACGCTGTCGTAGGAACCCTTTAATCACAAGCATTTCTCACCAACGCCCCACTCAACAGCAGAAAAAAACACCTGAATGTTCCAGATAACTGTGTCGACTTTGCATCAACCACTTTAACCTTGGTTGTCACCATCTAGTCAAGCCCTGCTGATTAAATAAATCTGACATAGGCCAATGGCGGCTTCACATATCCGCGGATGCCTCATGAAAACAAGAAATTTGGACGAGTTTTTCCGTTCCCGCGACCTAACTTAATGAGTTTCAATAAAACAATAATGCTTCTTGCTGATTTAAGTGTCTGAGTAGCGACGTACAGGTAGTCAATTTCTCAACCTCACTGAATCTGGATTTGAGATAAAAGTAAAAAACAAGTACTTCCAAATGCTAGATCTGCCAGGAGGTGAAGTGAAGGACTGGATACCGCGCTATATAAGAATGTACATTTTACCCTTTGTATTGTATTAGCAAAGTTTCCATGAAATATCATTATGTTGTGGTACTGGCTGTGAGAAGACCCGTGTGGTATGTAATTAAGACATGATTACTCAATATTGAACGGTCGCGTTCCTTTCGTTCAGCTGACGCATAATAATTATAGACCTTTCCACCGCCCTATACGTATATCACTGGCCTCGGCGAATGCAAGTAGGCAAGATCAGAAAGCTGCGAACATTTAATTCGGTGCATTGCTCTTCCGGGGAAGACGATTAACGAACTGCTTCTGTTGCCAGAAACATCTACTTGTGTTGTAAACAGTGTTAATTGGTCGTAAACGAATGCCCGGTTTCGAGACGGACAGGCGGGATCACGTTTCGCGCAGATGGCCGGAACTGACACACGGCTAACCGCCGCGGGTCTGCCCCGTACTCCGCGCGTCCGCGTGCCATCTGTCCGTAATTTGAAATTTTATATAACCGTGCCGGAACACTCTGTTGCTAGTAGAAGTGACATTTTGATGACCAGGACGTTTTACTATTTATCTTATTACTTACTTATTATTTTTATTTAACTTATCTGCTTAACTTATATGTTTATCTAATGTATCAATTTAATTTAATTGATTATTTAACTGATTTCATTTGTATTTTTTATTACTTCACTTGTTATACTTTTAAACTTATTTAAAATTAACTTAAAGCCTAGTATTATTTTGTTAGCGCCTTTGAGTAGGTTTTTTTAACCCGGACATATGGCACGTTACAAATGCATTGTTTATTTAACTTATTTAACATATTTATTTTTTATTACTTATTATTTGACTTATTTGTCTTATGTATACTTGTCTTTTAAACACATTTGTTATTTTAGCTTTTCAACTTGTTTTATATTAACTTATTATTCTTATTTTTAACGACTTTGAGCAAGTTTTTAACTCAGACAAATGCACAATCGTGTTACCTGGTGTAACTGCGCATGGAACGTTTCAAGTAGCGTTAATTACAATGTTCAATAATTCTGGTTCCTATGACATAACTAATAATCGTAGACTTACGCGATTAAAAAATGGATTTTGTACAATGTGATGACCCTGCATGCCCGAGTGATCACCCTGTGTGTCTGAGTGATCACCATCTCTGCCCAAATAATCAACCTGTCTGCCCAAATGAACACCATATCTGCCCTATTTACTACCATGTCTTTCTGAATGATAACTCCGTCTGCCCTAATGATCGCCCTGTCTGCCCGAGTGATCACTCTGCCTGCCCGAGTGATCGCCCTGTCTGCCCGAGTGATCACCCTGTCTGCCCGAGTGATCGCTCTGTCTGCCCGAGTGATCGTCCTGTCTGCCCGAGTGTCGCCCTGTCTGCCCGAGTGATCACCCTGTCTGCCCGAGTGATCATCCTGTCTGCTCGAGTAATCACCCCGCCTGCTCGAGTGATCGCCCTGTCTGCCCGAGTGATCACCCTGCCTGCCCGAGTGATTGCCCTGGCTGCCCGAATGGTCACCCTGTCTGTCGAGTAATCACCATGTCGTCCCGAATGATCACCCTGCCTAACAGAATGATCGCTCTGTTTTGCATAGTGATCGCCCTGCCTGCCCGAGTGATCGCCCTGCTTGTCCGAGTGATCATCATGTCCACCTGATTGATCACCCTGCTTGAGTGATCACTCTGTCTGCCTGAATGATCACCCTGCCTGCCCAAATGATCACCATACCTGCCCGAATGATCATCCTGTCTGCCCGAATGATCACCTTGTCTGCAAGAATGATCAACCTGCCTGCCCGAGTGATCACCTTGTCTGTCCGAATGATCACTCTGCCTGCCCTAATGATCACCCTGCCTGCCCGAGTGATCACCCTGTCTGCCCGAGTAATCACCCTGCCTGTTCGCCCTGCTTGCATTCCGTCACACGCTGCCGGAACAGCACGGAGCCGTTTTATTCGCCCGTCGTCCGACTCGAGGGCGGCTGCGGCGGCGGTTAACGACGCCAGAACGCCAGAGTTAAGTGGTCCGACGCACTTATGGTAAGTAGCTCCGACAATGATGGGCGACTGACGCACACCGACAGCTGCAAGCCGGCAACGCGAACCGCTCCCTTGCCGGCGACGTCGCCCGACTGACGGCGAGGCACAATGCCGCTGATGCATCTTCGCGTATCGTTTTACGCAATAAAACCAACGGCGGACGGTGACTGTCGAACTGTCAAGACGTTGATCGAAGTGAATGCATCACCATCGCGCGCCTATTTCGGCAAGTCAGCGACGACGGCGCCGTTTTTACTCAGTTCCATTTAAACAACATTCCACATTCAAAGTAGGCTTTGTGTTGCGAATTAAGACTAATAAAGAGTAATATTTAAGTATCCATAATACAAACCGAGCAGATGATGATTACAGGTGGATGTATATTTATTTCACACGCCTTGAAATGCTCGCTGCCATTTTGAGCGCGCTGACCGCGTCAAAACGTAAACAATATGTTTGTGTCGCCATCGCGCGCGCTATTTTGTGCGAGCTGGCCGCGTCATTACGTAAACAATAGTTCCGTCGTCATCGCACGCGCCGTTTGTAAGCGACGATCGCGTCATAATATGAAAAAATAGTTGCGCCCTAATCGCACGCCTGTTCGATTATGAAATCATAACTGCATCACTGTGTCGGAGAGGGCATAATATCGAATGCGTGTGTAATAACCATTCAAAAACTAGAACGCATGCTACTGAAATCGAGAACAACTACTATGCTTTGGAATTTACACTAAACATATAGCGTGTTAACAAATGCAAATGCATTTCAATGTTAAACATTTGAATGCGGATTCAAATGCAGCCATGAAATATTAATAACATTTGCATGTGAATACGAACCCCAAACATTTGATTTTTCAAGTGTCCGATCAAGTGCAGACGTAATTGTTTAAACAACAATTATTGTTAGCTTGTATATAAATATATAGTTGTATTACAATGCTTATGTTAGTACAACTTTGTCATTGTAATACATGAATAATGTCTCTCTGTACATTTTGGTTTTTGCTCCAAATGTAATATACAAATTTAGTATAAAAACAAAACATTTAAAATTAATTCAAAATGCATTTATAAATGCGTAACCAAGACATTTGCATTTGCATGCGACCCCAAAGCATCACATTTTTGCATTTGCATTCAAATGCGTTGACATGCATTTGCTAACAAACCTGACATTTATACATTATATACCAATATACTAATTACATATCGTAAAGTTTCTAATAGACGCACGCACGCACGCACGCACGCACGCACGCACGCACGCACGCACGCACGCACACACACACACACATTTGATGTGCACGTACTTACGCGTATGAAGTTGATCTCAACCTAAATATATTATAATCGTCGTAGGCGAGTATAGCTGATTGTAATACAAGAAGTAATCGTAATGAAGAAAATTCTGCAACTTGCCCAAACATCTGGTATACATCCTGCCTGCCCACCAGCTGAAACACTGTGGGCCAAACAGCCATGCTGACCATAACTCCTGTACGTGCTTCGGGGTTATATTCAAATACCATTAATTTTAAAGGCAGCTCGAATACAAATATCAGATAACGAAAATGTATCCGAATGTTTGTAATCCATAATCGAAATTGTAATCCAAAATCGTATTTTACAGGATATACTCAACATTAAACAATACGTACTCGTAACCACCATTAAACGATATCTAGCATGATAAAACATTGTGACGTTTGTTAAAATCGTCGAAAGAACTTTGATTAGCAGATCGGGTAACCTGCGAAACTGTGATTAGCCTTATGCTATAGTATGTTATAATATAGTATAATATAGTCTAATATAATTATTATAATAATACAGTATAATTAATATATTATAACATATTATAATAGAATGTAGGATAATATAGTATAATATAGTATAGTATGGTATGGCACGGCACGGCACGGCACAGTAAAATATGGTATGGCATGGTATGGCATGGTATGGCATGGCATGGCATGGCATGGCATGGCATGGCATGGCATGGCATGGCATGGCATGGCATGGCATGGCATGGCATGGCATGGCATGGCATGGCATGGCATGGCATGGCATGGCACGGCATCACATGGCATCGCATCGCATAGCGTGACATGACAAAGCATAGCATAGCATAGCAACTTAGTCCAGTCATGGAATTAACATCATTACACAGACGCAGCTGAAAGTACGCGTGTAATTACAGCGGAAGAGTGAAAGATACACTTATAACGAAGACTGGAAAGTGAGTATTCTGGGAGAGGAAAATAACCCATTAACCCGGAGACGCGTCAGCGGAACAAGCGCCCTGCACGTCAGGTCGGATTATTGAGAAAGACATACGTCTTAATTATAGCTAGTATGAGAGTCAAGGGAAGAACGTGGGCGCTTTCCCGACAGCAGAGGAACGAAGCAAGTGTATCCCTGGTTCGTCCACAACGTAGCCAGTAAAATAAGTTAAACAAAATAAATGTTCGTGGACATTCCACCAATACAAAATCCTACAAAATTGGATGAACAAGTTTCAAACGTTCACCCTGTCCTCGATATGAATAAACAAGGGTGTATTTTTCATGTTGAATAATAGTTTATGTTTTCAAGGACGATTCATAAAATTACATCTCCAGGTGTTGACCCAACGTTTGATCAGAGAAGGTACACACGAACTCTATGCCTGCGTGCACAAATCGGCAAAAGTGATACTTTTGTTCACTAGTGCCAATGATGTTTCTGCAAGCAGACCAGGTTCGAGGGAACCTGCGCAGGGTCCGGAAATACCTCCGCAGTATTAGACAGAGGAAATGTGTTTGAGGGGTAAGACCACAGTTGACCTTCCTGTTTATTGTTTCACACGAATGTAGGGCGTATGAAATTGTAAAATGGGAACTTAATAAATTAATATTATGTGACATGAGTGCCTTTGAGCAGGAATATTCACATGTTTGTTTGTAGAAGCTATTGGCTGTGAAACAGTGTTTTTTTAAAAGAGTTTAACTGTCGGAGGGATTTATGGGAATTTTTCTGCTATGGGCCACGTGGGCGCATGAATACATGACTATTTTTGTCAAAATTGATAGGCATCGCATCGCAATTTTTGATGGTCACGTTTTCTTATAATCAGACAAAACGTTAACATGGCCACCAATGCAATTCTCAACTGTGGTCTGACTCCTTGAACGAATCCCCACATACATCAACATTTTCACCACTGCCTTCGCATTTGTAACCGAACTGTTATATATGGGAAAGTTAACCTTACGAATTAAATTGAAATATCTTACTGATTGAAATGACATAATGTTGTCAAAACAGAAGTGTCCACGTCTAAAAGCATTACTTTGATAGAGATAAACCGAACAGGTTGCTATGCAAATATGTGCAATTGATAAATAACTTTGACATTTATCATCGAACAAAACTCGTTTTCCACGACACCAGTGTGAATATTCCAACAACGAATGACTCATTTGAATGACTCATTTGAATGTTTTTCAGCTTTCTGGACTTCCGTTTGTCGTTGCCCGACTCCCTTTCCCAGTTCGTCTCCCCAATGTGTACTGCGGACCTCCCGCGAGATGTTATCCTTCCTACGATGTTTCTTCAGCAGCGCCCATGTTAACATTCAATAAATAACCGAACCTCCAGAGTCGACACGCTCGAAGGCAGGCCCCGCGGCCGCTTGCAGTGCCTGTGTTTATAAACATCCCGTTCTAATGGCGTTGTAGACATTGCTTCGGCGGTTCAGTTCAACTATATTCTCCAAACATCACACGCCCGCTACATCAATCTTGTGCCGCCGCCAGAGCCGGTCAGAGACGCCACCAGAGACGCCACCAGGCCTTCAAACTCGAGGCTCAATTGGTTCAGACACGGCCTGCCTCGTCGCTGCAGCCCCTCCGCCCAGTGGCCGCCACTTAGTCGGGGTGGGTAGGGAACGGGGGCTCGTTGGACAGCGAACAGTTGGTTTACGATGTAGTGATGTTGCAGTCATCGTGTCCATTAAGCCAGCAACTGTTGGCTGTTGCACTTAGCCGTTGTGTACACAGGCCACCAGCACCCTACGTCTTGTCCAACAACTCACTCTAATTGTTTCGTAACACCGGTGTGCAGATATTGAAAAACATTCGAAACTTTGGCAATTTCGGTCATCCCACATTGCCACAGTTCACTCAGCTGTGTAGATGAGTACCTGACTACACACAGAGGTGGATATCTGAACTAGTAAGTCTCCGCGCAATAATTACAGCGTGGCTCGTGAGAAGTCGAGATGGCGTTGGAATGAACAGGTCTGCTATATAAGAACGTACCTTTCTTTCTGTTAGTGGTTCAGCTGGTTTGTTGCGCTCTGTGCTCAAGTCCTTCAGGATTAAGGCGTTATATAAGTTTTATTATTATAGTAGTTTGCTTTGCATAGTAACTGTATAGTACAAGTTTATTTTAAGAAGCAAACAAACAAGCAATACACTGTAGTTATACTTCCGTGGATTTATATTGTCATTATGATGTTTTGGATTTCATGGAAGTCAGTCAGATATGATAATTGTTATTCATTGAGCACCGAAACCCGATAAATTGCCAAAATAATTAATACGTATGTAACAGACGTATTTCTAATGCGTAAAACTGTTACGCAAACAAATAAAATAAATTTAGAATCCTCCTTTACTGGTCTGTTTCTTCTTGATGATTATGTTGGTGCTGTACGATGGTGCTGTTTACATATTTTTTATTCTAAACAATTGTCTCCACAAAAATCCTATAGAGGTTTCAATAAAAATGTAAAAGCATAAACAAGATTTATTTCCTAAGGGCTATGGTTACGTATAAGAAGACAGGTGAGGGTTAGGGATACTTGCTAGGTGAAGACACAGCGAACATATCGGATAAGAGCAACATAGACACATTAACCAATCACCTAGTGTTAGGGAAATTTTACAATAATTCAATGTTTGGCGTAAATTACAAAAGACCAGGTTTGATGATATTCATAAGACTAAGTTTAAAACATTCCCCGTTATCATTACTCCTAAACAGGAACGCAGCGCGCGCCACATTTCCCAGCACATAAAACAGCTGGGATACTTTGACGATAGAGGCTCTCGCCCAACCCTCAACGTCAAGTGCGTGCAACATATCATGACCGTGGAGCCGGGTGCTAAGCTGAATGACACGGACAACTACTGCGGCCAATCGCCAACGATAGAGTGGCCGCGTCCGTCGAACTGACAGTAGCAATCAGTGAACGTTGCCATGGTAACATGAAACAGAGTGGCCGAAGAAAGGATGAACGTACACCGCATGAGGATGCAATGAGGATGCAGTGAGGATGCAATGAGGATGCAATGAGGATGCAGTGAGGATGCAATGAGGATGCAATGAGGATGCAACGAAGCCAACTTGTGGTGTGTTCCGGTAATGTAACGATTTTACCTAAAACTCTGATGACTACGTGAAACAAACAACGTAATCTAAAGTACAACTACACATAACGGTTTAATATGCACAAACACGTGTATACATGTACAAAATACATTTACCAGAAATAAACATACTTTGTGTGGCATTAACATAATATTCAGCAGCACACATCGTACGTGACAGCACAGGTAGGCGTGGCTTGACAACACCCATGGGTGTGGTTTGACAACACACGTGGGCGTGGTTTTATAATGCCCATGGGCGTGGCTTGACAATACTCGTAGGCATGAATTAACAAAATCGGCGGACGTAGCATGACAAACGACATTGTCCGTAGACATAAAAAAAAACGTGTTGACGTAGAATGATAAACCACAATAATATTCGTAGGCCTAACATGATATACAACGGAAAATGTACATTTGACATGACAAACGACAACACCTGTGGGTGTGGCTTGACAACGCCCGTGACATGTCACTACTACCCATGGGCGTGACTTGAAAATGCCCCTGGCATGTCACTGCTAAGCGTGGGCGTGGCTTGACAACACCCGTGGCATGTCACTACTACCCGTGGGCTTGGCTTGACAGCACCCGTGGCATGTCACTGCTACCCGTGGGCGTGGTTTCACAACACCAGTGGCATGTCAATACTACCCGTGGGCGTGGCTTGACAATACCAGTGGCATGTCACTACTACCCGTGGGCGTGGCTTGACAATACCAGTGGCATGTCACTACTACCCGTGGGCGTGGCTTGACAATACCAGTGACATGTCACTACTATCCATGGACGTGGAGGATGCGACTTGTGAATATTGGTGACACGATAAAACAATATCCCCTTGTTTTTACGTGTGCGTAAGTGGTTATATAAATAGGTTGAATGAAATCAGGGTTCACAGAGAAAGCATAAAGAAAATCAAAAACATTCAAGAACATTTGAAGGAAACAAAAGCACTTTTTCAAGAACATTTTCCGAAGCGTCTGAACGTTATTTCAGAAAAATCTTTAAAATATTAAATGTTTATTTTCAATACTCAATAGACCGTTTGTGCCACTTGTACATCTACCAGCACATGCAGTTGCACACGGAAAAAATTTTGCATTATGCAATGCTGTTAGTTATTTTATTTGTATAATGATATTAGATCCCCAAAAACGTATCTTCGTCATCAAATGTTAGGGGCGTCTTATTTGCGTCAATGTTGCCTTTCTTGTATTAGTTGTTTTCATACATCAATGCAGAGAACAAATTACGGATATTATGTCACAACCATGAATAGAAGATCGTGGAACGAAGCACCATAGCAAGAATACTAACATCTGAAGACATTGCCAGAGAAATACGAGAACCGAGAAAGCTAAGCAAGATGCAGAAGAAGCAAAGCAGAAGAGGAAGGCAGAAAAGAGGTTGTTTAATGAGGTACAGAAAATGTCCAAAGAAGAGGAGAGAATTAAAAAGCCTGTCATTGTCCTATACCAGGCTACCAACAAGCCATGTAGCCGACGAAGTCTCCGCAGACCATGGAAATGCAGATCAACACGTTGAAGCCAGTGTGAGAATTGTTGTGGAAGTTGATGTTCACGAGGATGACAATGTCCTTGCAAAAAGCGTCAACGATTGCATTTCAAGGAGTACGACATAATTTGTTAGCCTGGCACAAACCTAGCATCCTCAGAAATATGTATTTTGCATAAATAAATTTATGTGACAGCGGCGCATAAAGGATTTTATGCGAGATGACAAGGCAATGAAGGCGATTTGAGGTTAGACCTTTTATGGTAGAGAGAGTATTGGCTTAATTACTCGCTCACGCGTATGGATACACCAACCACGTGACCTAGAGCCAGCCTCTCTCGATTTAGTTAGTTAGCTTGTGTCGTTGTGAGACCTTTGCGCTGCAAATATTTCCGAATTTCTATTGTTACTGATTATTCCTTATCGCTGAATTTGTTGATTTTATTGCAAGATTAGTTTTGTTGTTCGGTTTATTCCGATCCGTTTGAAAAATCCCACCCTCCCTCCCTAATATTGTGTTAACAGTTGTTACCCAGTGTTATCTAATAAATCAATTGGTGCATTATGTAGGGATACACTGTGAAACACTGAAGACAGAGAGGTAGTTCACAAAGTTTTTGATTTTTTTGACGCTTTTCCCTGTAATAGTTTGGTACACGAGGTTTTGCATTAACGCTTTTCCCTCTACTAAGTTTTCAGTAGTGTACACAGGGTTTTTAGTGCGGGTAGTTTTTACGAGTACATTTGTGTGGCTGTTTGGCCCTACCTCTCGGTCTGATGTGTTAGTAGTTATTGGTTGACTAATGTCTAGATATGTAACACCTTTATACATTGTGTGTTGTGTTTCCATAATGTTCATTATGAATTGTTCAAAAATGTTGGGTGGTTAGGCCACTTTTTTCATTTACCATGTTTGACTGGGGGATCGAGTACCCCAGCCTTTCTGTTTGTATATATATATGTGTATGGTTAATTCACGGCGGAGTGACCCCCACCGATACCATGTGAATTGTATATAAGTCAGTAGTGGTACAGATAGTACTGGTAGTGGGTAGCTGATAGGCATGATTTACTAATTATGTGTAAACACCTTTTGGGGGCCGGCATGCTTGCTGAGATTATTGGATGTATCTTATTTTGATGGTGTATGCTTGCCTAATTTCATGCTCCTTAATTAATAAATCTAAATGTCATTCTTTGGCCTATTTCAATCTACGCTGGACTTGTGTTGTTATTTTGCATAAAAACCATTTCGTTCCCCAGAACAAAGAACAGAACAAAAACAATAGACCCGAATAGATGATGAATTAAATGAAGAGTAGGGTGCAACAAAGGGAGAGCGGTTGGACGGCGCCGTGGAGGCGTAACATACGCCACTTCCCAATCAGCAGTAAAGGACAGCAAACATTGCCCTTGTGCGCTCTGTCCTAGCGGCTAGCGTATGAAGCTATTGTATGGGACCCGTATACCATCAGGGCGACATAAATCGATTTGAGCGAATTCAACACCGCGCCGTCCATTTCATCTCTGGTGATTTAACAAGATTTAACAAGATTTAACAAGATTGCCATCTCGAACAAGTTCCAGATGGCAAGTGGACAAGGAAGCCATTGGCTTATCGAGAGTCCAACAATTTTCACATCTATGTGTAGCCCGCCCTTATCAGATATCTGTCAATTCTATTTTTAAACATATTCACACTACTAGCATTAACACAATCGTTTGGCAGTTTGTTCCATTCATTTATCACCCTCTGTGAGAATGAGTACTTTCTCATGTCCAACCTACACTGTTCCTTAACTAATGCTGCCCTGTGTCCTCTGGTTCTACCGCCTTCTTTAAGTTTGAAGAACATATTCCTATCAACATCCTCATAACCGTTCACTATTTTAAACACTTCTATTTGGTCTCCTCTTAGTCTCCTGGTCTCTAGTGTTGTCAAACCACATTGTAATAAGCGACTTTCGTAACTAAGGTCTCTTAATTCTGGAATCATCTTAGTTGCTCTTCGTTGTATTCTTTCTAGCTTATCTATGTCTTTTTTACGATATGGCCTCCATGCTTGAATACAATATTCCAAATGTGGTCTAACTATTGCTTTGTACAGGGGTACAATTAGATGTTTCTCCTTATACGTGATAGTTCTCCTAATTAGGCCTAGAATTTGATTTCCTTTCAAAGCAGCAATCCCACATTGCTCTGAAACTTTCATGTCAGCATTAAATATTACTCCTAAATCCTTTTCTTGTGTGGTTCTACCTAGTACAGCATCCCCCATTTTATATTCCTCATCCATATTTCCATGTCCTATGTGTATACATTTACACTTCCCAAAATTGAATAACATTTGCCATTTTTCTGACCATTTAACTAATTTTTCTAGATCATCCTGTAAACTTTGTTTATCTGTATCATTAGTAACCTTTCTGAATACCTTTGTGTCATCTGCAAATTTGAGTACTTTGCTAGATATGTCATCCTCCAAATCATTTATATATATTAAAAACAGTATAGGGCCTAACACTGATCCCTGTGGTACCCCACTCAAAACAGATTTCCAGTTTGAAATCTTACCATCTACTATTACTCTCTGTCTTCTGTGTGTAAGCCACTTTTCTATCCAGTTGATTACATCATTGCCTATACCATGGGCTTTTAGTTTAAGTAACAATCTTTGATGTGGCACTTTATCGAAAGCTTTCTGAAAATCTAAGTAGACAACATCCACTGGTGACCCGTGATCTACCCACTTTGTAATTTCTCTTCTAAAAACATAAGAGATTGGTTAGACATGACCTTGCTTTTAGGAATCCATGTTGAGATGTATTTATTAATTTATGTTTTATGAGGAATTCCACCATGTGGTCTCTAATTAATGTTTCAAGTAATTTACATACAACTGATGTTAAACTCACTGGTCTGTAATTTTCTGGCTTCTTCCTTGATCCTTCTTAAACAGCGGCGTAATGTTTGCTTCTTTCCATTCTGAAGGAACTATTCCTTCTTCTAGTGACAAGTTAAATAAGTTTGCAAGTGGTGTACTAATTTGATCAACAATTTCCTTTAGCAGTTTTGGTGGTATCCCATCAACTCCAGGTGATTTATTATCTTTCATCTTCTTAATTTTCTTTGCTATCATTTCAGGAGTTACAAATAACTGCCCTAAATATTCTGATGTATTGCCCTCAAATTTAGTTAATGGAACTGGAAGTGAGCTGATATCTTCTGTGGTAAAAACTGAGCTGAAATACTCATTCAGGACCTCTGCCATTTGGAACCCATCTGAAATTATGTTTTCACTGTTGCTTTCCAGTGGTCCGACCTTATCTCGAACTTTCTGTTTACTCCTTACATAAGCATAGAAACTCTTGCTGTCATTTTTATATTACCTGCCAATTTTTGTTCAAAGGTTCTTTTAGATTTTCTAATTTCAGTAGTAGCTAGGTTAAGTGCCTCTTTGTAGTTGGTGTAGTCTTCTACATTTCCAGTGTGTTTATAGACCTTCCACAGCATCTGTTTGTGAGCAATTTTTCTAATAGCTTCTTTTGACAGGTGTTTTTTCCTGGATCTTTTCCCTTGTTTTCTTAATGGAATACATTTCTCAATAATGCCCTCAATCTCATATTTTAAACAAGTCCAGCATTCTGTTGCTGTCTTGTTCTTCAGCAAATTATTCCAATCTATATTTGCTAGATATGTTCTCATCACTTTATATCTGCCTTTGTTGAAGTTCCTCCTCCATTGTTTTTTATATGTATTCCCTGTTTTTACTTTTATATTAAAATGGATTTGGTTATGGTCACTTGAACCCAAAGGTTCGTGTACTTTAACATTGTCAACTAGTTCATTTTGAGAAGACAAAATTAAATCTAACACATTCCCACCTCTGGTTGGTTCCAAGACATGTTGAGTAAGGAAACAATCCTGTGTTAGAAGTAGAAACTGATGGTCGTCCCCTCCAGCACTCTCTAATGATTCCCATTGTATATGGCCATGGTTAAAATCACCCATTATAACACATTCTCCCTTGCTCACCTCCCTTATTGCCTTTTGTAATTTTACATCTTCCTCTTCTCCTATGTTAGGACTACGATAAACTACTCCTATTGTTAATGTTGAGTTCCTGGTAACTATGTTACACCAAATTGCTTCCACTGGTGACTATCGTTCAAGGCATGAGGGGTGTGTATCCACCATGTGTATCCACCATGTGTATCCACCATGGTTACAAACCTTAAACTACAAAGCTAGTGGCGAGATCAGCGACTTAAATTTATGTTCAGAGTAGTCGAACCGTTATACGTGTATTTTGTGTGCATCCAGAAATGTGTTTGCATATTTTTTCCACATACCACGCGCCTTGGGAGTAACCGTTTATTTAACCAATTCATAAACTAACATTACATATGACTGGTTAAAGTTCAGTGCTGATTTGCAATACATAGAAGCTTTTCAATATACTGTGTCATATCATCACATATGAACTGTTTGACTTGAAATGGTTGATGGTGACTTAATAATTACATATGTTCCAGCCTATACGTTATTTACGTTATTACACAAAACGGATTTTCATCTTATTTCACAAAATTTATAAAAACAACTGTTCTAACAAATTGTTTGCACTCAATCGATGAAATAACGAGTCAATTATTTTGAATATCGATCCCTTGGGCCAAAGTTTCTTAAGATTTTTAAAAATCACAAAACGGCATTAAAGAATTTTGCATCAACCAGTACAGTACATACCTTGTCCTTGTATGTTGCTAACTTCTGATCGCCACTAAGAAAGGGCTCATATGATTCATGTGCACTGGCGGCTGCCTCCCAGGACATCGGAGAAAGAGCTCATATGATTCATGTGCACTGGCGGCTGCCTCCCATGACATCGGAGAAAGAGCTCATATGATTCATGTGCACTGGCGGCTGCCTCCCATGACATCGGAGAAAGAGCTCATATGATTCATGTGCACTGGCGGCTGCCTCCCAGGACATCGGAGAAAGAGCTCATATGATTCATGTACGCATTTTCTGTGATTACGGCCGAACCTTTTTTTATTAATTATAGCTTTGGAGCGGTTTTCTCCGGGAAATTCTCGACGGCAACTTAAAAACTTATTAAAATAATTGAAGCAATTTACCACAAGTACAAAACATGCAATCATTGATAATTGGTGCGTTGACATATTAACGCAGAAAATATGTTTTCAAGAACATTCAAGAACACTGCCATGAATTCAAGAACATTATCATTAAGGGTACTTGATTCATAAAATCAAATTCAAGAGCAATCAAGAACATTCGGGGATCTCTGCGAACACTGAAAGAAATGTACAAATAATGTAAGATAAGATAAGATAAGAAAATTCTTTATTGTCTCAACAATGAATTGAGACATTTGTCTCGGGTAAGAACAGACATGACTGCAATATATACATAAAACCATTACATACAAGCGGCAGATAAGTAGACAGTGAAACATACTAAGATTAATAGTAATAATACTAAAAATAAATACACGCATAAATAATGATTATATTATATATATATTAATATATATATTGCATACACATTACTAGTTATTCTAGGAACGACAAGTGACCATGTTGCAGCAGGCATCAATGCTGCAGTAGGCATCACGAGTTGAATTGTTGTAGGCATCAACGAAGTGTTGACGTGTACAGAATGTGAGACAGAAACCAGTCGCGATACGAGGATGGCAACTCGTTATCGTAACAATTCATGCTGGCAGCTGGTGGTAACGCAATGAAGTCCCGCACAACTGGACCACTAGTGGCGCCACCATACGGTTAAAGTTTCGTCCGCTGGTTCAATGGCAGAGCCGAACTTAAGCTGCCATCACATTCATTACAAACATTTAACAAATTATCAGTAAGCGGAGTATTAATAACTGTGTGTCTGAGCAATGCTTACATATTATGTTTTAACGAATAGTTAATTTAGCATATGGAAAATAACTTTAAAATTACGGCATACTGAACACCAACTGGTACTGATATGTTTGGTCTATATCGGAGCAGCGTTGAAGTTTTATGACATTTAAATTAAGGACAGATATGTAGCGGAAATTACGTTTTAAAAAATACTCAGAATATGTTTCCTCCATATTCCAATAGCTTTGCATGTTTATTATCAGTAAAATTCACTTTAAATTAGCTTTATTCGTGAATAAAGCTTGCATCTACCATGTAATCAATGCCGTCATTCATTCAATCATTGATGGCCATTTACAAGAAATTACATTTTGGCAATAAGAATGTACAATATTCTGGAATTAGAAACGATATTGTAATCTGGTTTGGATTGTTATATTCACTTTCATATTCTAAAAAAATGGTCTACATTTTTGTTTTGTTTCGTGCAATATCTTGTGGGTAGCGTATAAAAATTTATATACAACTGTTGCATTCAGAATATCATAACTTTGAAAATTCAGAAGAAAAATATTCATAATGTAAGAATTTTTTTAGAGTTATAGAGTTAACTAAGCCAGTCATGATTATGAATGTATTATGATAAACAATTCATTGTTTTTAAGTGTTGTAATTATTTTGATGGGCTATGATTCCTTCATATGACGGCCATTTTGTTTGTTGCCATGGAAGCGGGGGTCTGGCAGAAAAAAATCAATACACGATTTACTCAGTAAGACCCACTCTACTGGGAATACAAAATTGTACTATGCCAAAAAATGCTATCCAGCTGCCATGTCTCCCTTAAAATAATTAGTTGGGCCAAATGTCAGACCACTACATTCACTCATATTTTAACGTGTTCAGTCATCATCTTTGTTTCCAAGGAATACTGACCAGCCACGGCATCAAAATTCAAACCATTTCATAACCTCACAAGATCCAGGGGTTCGATTAAATGTTCTATTTATGCTTATTTTTCAGGAAAGAGCCTAAAAGAACTGTTTGAGACATTCATGATTGTGTGAAATGGAGAGCCGTGATCGCCTGTGCCTGCAACAGACTCATCTCCCAATGATGATGTGGTATAACAATCAATTCCATGCTGACTGTCCATGAGAATTCCCAATGTCATGCCCTTCACCAACCTGACCTGATTAAATCTGGCACCTCCTGAATTTAAGCAGTACCATACGTTGTCACAATCAAACACTGAGACATATTTTAACAAAACAGTTTATTTTCAAGTTTACAAAATATACTCCTCAAAACAAGTGATGAATGAACAGACACGAAAGAGGTGATGAGAGAATTGGATGTCCCAAGAACAAACTCACTATGGATACAAAATGATTTGGAATGTCATACAAACCCAACATTTAATGACTGCAAACACGAATGACAGCTAACATTTTAACCTATTTTAAATATTCCAAAGAAAGCATTTTTATTTGAAACTTTGCAGCATCCAAGAACAAATATGAGGTAATGGAAACAATGGAACTGTCTGATCATCTGAATCTGCGTACATCACTTCCCAAGTTCCCATAATGTCTGTTGCACCAGTTAGTCCTTGAGCTGCAGTGTGTGGTATATGCAGACATTGGTACAATGCCACAGTCATGAGGCAGGCATCAAGATTCCTCATTCTCCGCGAAGTTGATCTGTTGTCGAGTCAAATATCTGCAGATCGCGCATATGAAACCATCCTGAAACAAATAATAACTTTGTCTCATATTACTAAGTCACATTATTCAGAGCTTAATAGTTCATACCTATTTTGTATGCAAACCAACTGACAAGTCAACTTATCTGAGAGCCTAGCACAGTACTTATAAAACAATTTTGCACGAGATCAATTCGCACAGCTGATGTCCTATAAACACTGGGCCATTGAACTACACAATGTGTTTTGTTGGTCTAGTCTTGTCCTCAATATGTTACATATGTTGTATACCAAAATTGTACAATATCTATACAAAACCCATAAAACTGTGTATATTGTTGTTGTCTGTAATTACTACTAAGTTCACTGGCAACTGAACATCAGCTTAATAGTATGTAAACTCTCAAACACACAGTAAAATTATACAATAAAAAACTTCCATTGCACTAAAATCCTCTGGAAACCCAAGCGCAGAAGTGCACTGAAACAAAAGGGTTAGAAAGTTTCTGGTTGGTTTAACAAATCCAGTCGTAAACAGTTGAATCGGTGCACTGAGGCATTGTGGAGGATGCGAGTTTAGACATGTTATCTACAAACACAATGTGTAATAACACATTATGTTGAAAGATATGCAAAACTGCATACACTGTATTAATATTAAATAATACATTTGGTGAAAGATTATGGAAACAAGCACAATTACATAAACGAAAAAAGATCAGAGACACTGACCAGACAATACACACCTGGCATGTGCTTGCATCAGTCTTGGGACTCTTGCCACGTGCCTGATGTCTTTGATGTCTTTTTCCTCTTCTTCTTGGGCTGCCGTTGCATCTCGTCCAGCTCATTCTCCAACTCAACACAGGCTCGCTCAATCTCGTAGTTCTTACTCACAAGGCTCACCCAGCTACAAGGGAACATTATGTAATGTATGTAACTCAACAAAGGCTTGCTCAATCTTGTAGTTCTTACTCACGAGGCTCACCCAACTACAAGGGAACATTATGTAATGTATGTAACTCAACAAAGGCTTGCTCAATCTCATAGTTCATACTCACGAGGCTCACCCAACTACAAGGGAACATTATGTAATGTTTGTAACTCAACAAAGGCTCGCTCAATCTTGTAGTTCATACTCACGAGGCTCACCCCACTACAAGGGAACATTATGTAATGTTTGTAACTCAACAAAGGCTTGCTCAATCTTGTAGTTCTTACTCACGAGGCTCACCCAACTACAAGGGAACATTATGTAATGTATGTAACTCAACAAAGGCTTGCTCAATCTCATAGTTCATACTCACGAGGCTCACCCAGCTACAAGGGAACATTATGTAATGTATGTAACTCAACACAGGCTTGCTCAATCTCATAGTTCATACTCACGAGGCTCACCCCACTACAAGGGAACATTATGTAATGTTTGTAACTCAACAAAGGCTCGCTCAATCTCGTAGTTCTTACTCACAAGGCTCACCCAGCTACAAGGGAACATTATGTAATGTTTGTAACTCAACAAAGGCTCGCTCAATCTTGTAGTTCATACTCACGAGGCTCACCCAGCTACAAGGGAACATTATGTAATGTATGTAACTCAACAAAGGCTTGCTCAATCTCGTAGTTCATACTCACGAGGCTCACCCAGCTACAAGGGAACATTATGTAATGTATGTAACTCAACACAGGCTCGCTCAATCTTGTAGTTCTTACTCACAAGGCTCACCCAACTACAAGGGAACATTATGTAATGTTTGTAACTCAACAAAGGCTTGCTCAATCTCGTAGTTCTTACTCACAAGGCTCACCCAGCTACAAGGGAACATTATGTAATGTATGTAACTCAACAAAGGCTTGCTCAATCTCATAGTTCATACTCACGAGGCTCACCCAGCTACAAGGGAACATTATGTAATGTATGTAACTAAACAAAGGCTTGCTCAATCTCATAGTTCATACTCACGAGGCTCACCCAACTACAAAGGAACATTATGTAATGTTTGTAACTCAACAAAGGCTTGCTCAATCTCATAGTTCTTACTCATGAGGCTCACCTAACTACAAGGGAACATTATGTAATGTATGTAACTCAACAAAGGCTTGCTCAATCTTGTAGTTCTTACTCATGAGGCTCACCTAACTACAAGGGAACATTATGCAATGTATGTAACTCAACAAAGGCTTGCTCAATCTTGTAGTTCTTACTCACGAGGCTCACCCAGCTACAAGGGAACATTATGTAATGTTTGTAACTCAACAAAGGCTCGCTCAATCTTGTAGTTCTTACTCACGAGGCTCACCCAGCTACAAGGGAACATTATGTAATGTTTGTAACTCAACAAAGGCTCGCTCAATCTTGTAGTTCTTACTCACGAGGCTCACCTAACTACAAGGGAACATTATGTAATGTATGTAACTCAACAAAGGCTTGCTCAATCTTGTAGTTCTTACTCATGAGGCTCACCTAACTACAAGGGAACATTATGCAATGTATGTAACTCAACAAAGGCTTGCTCAATCTTGTAGTTCTTACTCATGAGGCTCACCCAGCTACAAGGGAACATTATGTAATGTATGTAACTCAACAAAGGCTTGCTCAATCTCATAGTTCATACTCACGAGGCTCACCCAGCTACAAGGGAACATTATGTAATGTATGTAACTCAACAAAGGCTTGCTCAATCTCATAGTTCATACTCACGAGGCTCACCCAACTACAAAGGAACATTATGTAATGTTTGTAACTCAACAAAGGCTTGCTCAATCTCATAGTTCTTACTCATGAGGCTCACCTAACTACAAGGGAACATTATGTAATGTATGTAACTCAACAAAGGCTTGCTCAATCTTGTAGTTCTTACTCATGAGGCTCACCTAACTACAAGGGAACATTATGCAATGTATGTAACTCAACAAAGGCTTGCTCAATCTTGTAGTTCTTACTCACGAGGCTCACCCAGCTACAAGGGAACATTATGTAATGTTTGTAACTCAACAAAGGCTCGCTCAATCTTGTAGTTCTTACTCACGAGGCTCACCCAGCTACAAGGGAACATTATGTAATGTTTGTAACTCAACAAAGGCTCGCTCAATCTTGTAGTTCTTATGAGGCTCACCCAACTACAAGGGAACATTATGTAATGCGATGCAGAACTGGAAAAAGACCAGCAGAATTTGCAGGCCATATGATGAGAAAGATAAAACTAGAATATCTAGTGATGACAGGAAAGACAGAGGGGAAAGGAAGCAGAGGTTGACAAACAATTAAAATCACCAATGGTGTAGGAGCGTGGCTAGGTAAGAGCATGAGAGAACTGTATGACATCCATGATTGTGTGAAATGGAGAGCCGTGATCGCCTACGGCAGCAACAAGCATAACACCCAATGATAATGTTAATGATGATGTTAATGATAATGATGATGTTAATGATAATGTGGTATAACATTTAATTCTATAATTCCATTCCAAATGTTATTAAAACAAACTCTATGAAATGTGAAATGACCTATCTACATAGTTGTCATGGTTTATCTAGTAATGAAATTGAAAAAACTGGTTGGTAACATGCCATTAATAATCATATATGTAGGTGAAAACATACTTTTCTTCGAGCTGCTTGAGCTTAGCTCCAGCAGCCGTCTGTTCGTTCTTACGTTGCCAGTTGATCTCTTGAATTTGTTTCCTGAAACAAAATGTAATGGTAGTCAGCAGGACCAGAAATAAAATAAAATCTAAACATCTGACTATTATCTAGCAAGTGTTTGTATGTAAGTCATGCCACTCCTCCAAGATTATCTAGCAAGTGTTTGTATGTACGTCATGCCACACCTCCAAGATTATCTAGCAAGTGTTTGTATGTATGTCATGCCACTCCTCCAAGATTATCTAGCAAGTGTTTGTATGTACGTCATGCCACTCCTCCAAGATTATCTAGCAAGTGTTTGTATGTACGTCATGCCACTCCTCCAAGATTATCTAGCAAGTGTTTGTATGTACATCATGCCACTCCTCCAAGATTATCTAGCAAGTGTTTGTATGTACATCATGCCACTCCTCCAAGACGCTCTGTATCTCGGGCTCCAAACTTTCAGGGGTTCATACACGACCCCACGGTCGGGTCGTCTCAGTTTTATTTTTTTTTAAATTCAACCTGCTGTTACCCTGTTACCTGAACAATCGAATTACCCTTTGTAGATATTACGCCCAATTGTCCGCATGGGTATGCGAACAATTACTGCGGTCATGCGTCTTTTCTTCGCTTGTCTAAAATTACATAATACAAGGGTGAGGCATCGCCAGATGTTACCATAATTGGCATCGCAAGAGATATTGACTGGCAGCACCAAGTACCAAGGCATAGATGTATATTTCTGTGATAAAATATTTTAATATTGTTACTGCGACAGTCACTTACGAACTACCAGGTTATCCAGTCCAGAGGATGGGTACTTTTGTTAGTAACAATACAGCTGTATATGGTTTACTGAGTTTGATGATACAATCTAAAGCATATAATGTTTAGAATTTAGTTTTTACAACTACAGATAAGAACAGCACAAGATGTTCACCAGTGCTGCTGCTCATGATGACAACTGGATAACTGCCATAGATTTACTTTCATACTTTCATACATCCCCACTACTACAGCCTCCTCCGTGTCAGAAGAAACTTCAAGAAAGTACCAAAATGGGCTGTTTTAGTGGAAACAAAAGGAAGTCCAATTGAACATGAACTGTAGACAATGATCTTTAGAATGCATTATTCGTGGCCTGGGAACACAGAGAGACTCATGAAAGAGATCTTCCTAGAGTCACCTGTGGCACCCACCTGAGGTGAGCGAGGTTCCTCTGAGCCGATTCCATCATCTGCACCAACTGGTTGTTGTACATCTTCCACGCCTCTGGTCCATACTGTGACATCAGCTCCAGGTTTGTGATCCTAACACAGTGAAACAACTAACGTAAACAACAGGGGCTATGTTGTACAATGTTGTACAATGTTGTACAATGATCTACTCAGCAGTTCAGTACCTTGCACAGCAAACAAAAAGGTAAACAATGGTAATGTATGTCTGTTTGTGTGCATGCATTTGAATTTATACTTAATCTGTGGGCTTGTTTCTCACACAGCAGTTACAGGTGTGTCATGTTGTGATCGGGTAATGGTAAGTGATGAGACGGTGATGTTAAGTGACGCGAGACCTGAGTGCCTGGTGCTCCAGTTGGGCTCTTGAGTTGTCAACGCACTCGTTCCACGCAGACACGTCATTCATGCGACCTCCGGATGGCTGCGGCAACTCGTACCTGTTTGTTGACAGACAACATAAACAGTTTCATACAGTGGATGGTAGACAGTCAGTGATATTAGATTGCACACAAGCAGGTCCGAGGTTTTGAAATTGATGTGAAAAGAACATACTTAAAAGCATGTTCTGAGGACTTCTGATTGCATCAAATAAAATTTATTTTGACACTGCATATTTCTAAAATTAGAATCAGGTGTGTTTACATAAAAAATTAATTAATTAAACTACATTACATTAGTGAATATAATTATTACTATACAGGCTAAGATAACATAATAAAAGTAAGCGTTATGATTACTAGCATAATTGCCCATCTCCAGGACGGGATATACACACCAAGCAAACTAGTCGATGTTATGTACAATTGCTATGCAGGTTTTCTACTATGATTAGTAGACCGAAGTATTTGTTGAGTGCGCGCATGGTTTCTGTGATTGTTGGAAGTTAATGTTTTATATAATATAAACTGACCAGATGGCGCTGCATACTCTCAAACGGTTTACATACCGAAGTATTCGCTGCACACGTGCGTTTTCTGTGGTTGTTGGAAGTTAACATTTTACGTAATAATATAAACTGCCATCTTTCGACGCGCACGCGCATGGTTTCTGCAGTTGTTGGAAGTTAATGTTTTATTTAGCAAACATTTGATTTACCATCAAAACCACTAAGAACCCTTGATATATATTGGGTATTTCGAAAAAAAAGCATTATATTTCATTCGTGGAGTTGTAGATTAATCCCTGAAAATTTGGCGCCCGGGGTGCAAGCCGTCTACGAGGAAAACGTTAACATACAAACATATGCTAGCTCGATTATAATTAGATGTATGTATATATATATATATATATAATATAAAGTATATATATATATATATGTATACATATATATTAGAAGAGTGTTCCAGAGGGTAGGACCAGCACATGAGAACGCTCGTCAGCCAAGCCATTCCAGGTTTACCCTAGGAACAACAATGAGAGACTGGTCAGCCGAACGAAGGCTGCAACAGGGAACATAGGGAGACATACGGTCAGCAAGGTAGCATGGAGTGTTTGCATGCACGGCGCCGTGCATCAAGGGGAACAGTTTAAACAATCGCCTGCCTTACTGTCACTGCTTTTCAGAAAGAAGTCACATCTAAAATTAAAATGACTAAATGTCTCAATTTATAAATTTGTACATAATATGTATGTTTATACTTGGAACATGCCACAATAAATGTGGTGGATCTGCTTAGATAGTATTTACTATTTGTGTCGAATACATGTTGCCTATTAGAGTTGTTGCATAGCATTGGATTTTAATAAAAAAAGAGCACAATGGATTGTACCTCTTCATACTAAGCATGTCCATGGGCAGTCTTGCTTGCAAACGCTCAAACTCGGTTTTCATAATTTCAGTCTGAAAGAAGACAAATCGGAGTAATAAAATGGACAATTTAGAATCAACATAAATCGGTATGATGAGAAATCAAGCAGTTATTTCCTAATGAAATGCTGGAGACAGTAACCTCAGGAATATTGTTATTTAACAATGTCATAATTGTGTTCTGTGATGATGCAGAAGCCTGAGGCATCTACCAGAAGCCTGAATTATGGCCCTAGTAAATTATGTAGTAATACATTGTTATGATACAATGTAATGATATGTAATGTAATATAAAAATGTAATGATACACTTATAGGGAAACAGATGTCATGGTTTTGGGCATATGCACCTATAAACATCTGAAACTATAGCTATCTTAAAAAAAACTCAAGATATGTTTATTCCAAATTGCATTTCCACCATAAATCTTCGGTTGTCAATTGTTCTGATAAAGACTTTTGTGCGTTGATAAAGACTTTTATGCTTAATGGTTCCATTGCGCCTCTAAGCTCATGTTTCTGAGTATATAGGCACTTTTGAAGTTAATTATTATTATTACTAAGAGTTACTAAAACATAACCATTTGCAACTACAATTAAGAATATCATGCCAGTGGTTTACTAGAAAAACCTTGTTGAACACACATCATCTTAATTTCATGGGCCGTGCCATACTGTTAGATAACCCTATGTCATAGGTGTCAAAGTCTAGCAAAATTCACCCGCTAAATGAAAATATATTTGTATACACCTATTCCTATATTTGCCAATACGATATGGCTATGCTGTTTGCATCCAAATTCAACTTATGTCACATATTTAGGCTTTTGTTTACTAAACTAGCCCTCTCTCTGGCAAAATAACACGTTTGTTTGAGACTCTGCATTGGCTCTGTGTATGCTGCCTTCCTTTAATATGTCACAAGTATATGTTACCTGATTTTCGTAGAATGGCACATGCGCTTATCGGTCTTGCTTGTTAACATCAGTGGCGACTCAGTCACAAGGAGAAATGACTGGAATCTCCCACTTTTAGAACACATTCTGGGTAAACCACTGGCGTGATATTCTTGATTTTAATTATTATTATCTCTTTTAGGTGCAAAGTCCCAAAAAATTAGTCCATGACATCTGTTTTGTTTTAACTAAAGTCAGTACCATGATATGATCTTCCCACCAACATAAATAGCAACTTAATATCACTCGTCAAGCCAACTTACTTCAAAAGCTGCATAGCTTGCAGGTGGCAGAATGTCCAGGTAGTTCTTCGTTGGTCGGTAACGTCGAGTCTCTTCTTCAACCAGAGCAAGTGCCTGCATCCGACCCATAAACACACTAGTGAGTTAGTAGTCAACACTCAAGCCCAGGACTGGGCCCAATTACACAAAATCAATTAAATTTTCATTTTTCATTTCAATTACAACACTTCAGTTTCAATTACAATTACAGATTGTGTTATATGGATCTCCCTACAGAAAGGCACATATAAAAATGGCATATACTATAACAGCACAACTGAATAAATTATGAAAATGGCACATTTGAGCATGATATATGTAAGATTAATCTAAGTTTAATTTGTTCACTTCGGGAACAAATATAAATTTGAATTGAAACAAATCAGAAAAAATTTAATTGGAATTGAAGCTACAAAGTGAGGTACAATCAGCTGAAGATACATTTTTTGAAAGCCAAAAATAAAATTGTATCCACATTCCACATTGCATGCAGTGAAGCCACAAAGAAGGGTATTTTCCCTTCTGGTCAAAAACAACAAACAGGTGTACTAGTTGCCAGTTCAAGCCAAAACTATGACTTGTTTTGCTTTAATGATTTGTTAACTATATGCATGCACACATACGATAAGCTTACTGCACATACAAAACGGAAAGAGTGCCGGACCAACAGCTGTTGGACAGTTGTGCTTACGGGTCTGGAGCACTAGCCACTTTGTTTAAATTATTTAGTTAGCGGCTTTGGTTTTGCTTTGAGCAGGTTTTTACCCAGAAACGTAGTGTGTTATAAATGTATAATAATAAATAAATATTAATAATCTATGCCAGGGCAATGGAAGTAAAAAATCCACTTTCTGCATGCGCAACACAACCCTCTATGTTAGCCCCAGAAGGGACTGTATGGACTAAATAACCGAACATGGGCTTTCATGGTGACGTCAAGCCCTAATCGCGTGATCGTCTGGCAGTGCTGACTGGTGAAACAACCAGACGCCTCCATTGTTTCAGTGTATTTTGCTAGTTGCGTTTCTCTTATCTTTTGCATTTTATGCGTTTTGATACACACCTTCGAAATGATGGTTGTGTCCTGTGTTGTTGTGGGATGTACTAGTCGCTGTGTGGACGGCTCATTGTCATTTCATTGCATCCCAAAAGAGGAAAAACGAAGAGAACTCTGGCAGCTACCGCTGTCATTGACCCCATTTAGGGGTAATACATGAACGTTGTTTTCTGGCTAACAAAATCGTTAAAAGGTTTATTTTTTATGAAATTAAGTATAATACGTATCATACAACTGTGCCAGTGAGTGATTTATAAGCTTTCACAAACTCTCAGCTGAACATTTCTGGCTTGTTGATTGTGTAATGCCGAATGTTTAATTGGGTCAGAGGATGGGTCGTTCTACCCGCCGTTTTGAATAAAATCCAGATCTGGTAACTTACTGATGCCATCACAGTGTTCTAGTTCTTATTGTAACTTTCCTTCGCACTGCCACTTGTTTGTGCACATGGGTGGGAAGTTGTCACTTAGCTCAAAAGTGTAAGTGTCCCACAATTTGTCTAGTTTAGCTTTGTTTAGCTTTGAATGTGTGTGTGCTGAAACCACATCCTCTTTGAGAGAGTTTCACCTGTTCACTACTCTGTGTCTAAAGCAGCTCCTCTGTTGTCTAGCTGTCACACTTTCCTTCTTGAGCTTCAGACTGTGTCCCCTCGTCACTGTGTTGTGGTCCATTTGAAGTGGCATTTTGTCGACTTCGTAGACACCATGCAGATATTTGTAGACTGTCATTCATGTTTGCTCGAGCACAGCATGGCATTTGTTAGAGAAAGCTCGGCTGGTTTGCGACCTTTGCCAGCCAGCGCACTGCGCATGTGCGAATGTGACGTCACGTGTTGGTAAACATGAAAGCCCTATGGCTATACTATCTTTTCATGCTTCAACCAAAACAAGACTTATTATCGCTCACTGAGAAACATTTATCGGTATATCGCATTAGTAAAAGGGCTGCAATACACTAAATTGTTTGCATAATACCCTGCAGAACATCTCACCGCTTCTCGCACGCCTGGTTCATCGTAGCCTTGGTCAAAATATGGCAAGGCATCAACTACAACTTCCCCGGCCATGTTTTCTGCTGCTTTGTAAGAATGTTGTTTAAGATATATTTAACAGGTGGCGCTATCAATACAACTTTGACTAGCGCTCCGTGCTGTGGCGCCACCGTTTGTCGCGCACGTCTCTTCTCGGCGAATTCACGAAGGGGAGAGTCGGATAAGCGAGACTAAGCTTTGGCTGGTTTCCAAGCCACTATTCGACGAAAGGTTTAATTAATAATAATAATAATAATTTATGTTTATTTCACACGCATACACCATATATTAAAAGTACAGTAATTACTAATTGACTCGTTTTCACCACTTTCCGCTTTTCTTCTGCTATAGTCACTACAATGCAATATTTTTAACACATGTAATTCCACGATTGGACCACTGCAGTTGCCACAATTGGACCAATGACCCACATAAGGCTATGCCATCATTATATGTGTGTAATTATTCCAATACAGTTTATTGATTACCAGAAAGTAATATTAGACAAGGGAGCAATTATAATAATGCAAATAAAGGAAGTTGCTAGGTGGTCCAATCGAGGGAACTTGTAACAGAACACATTTGCTCATAGGTAAATTTACATTATTTCGGACTACCAAAGACTTTATTAGGGTTTACTTAAATTTAGTGTCAATGGTCATATATAAACGCAAGAGGATGAAAATAGAATTGACAACAGATGGACCACGGGGGCAAAGGCTGGATGTTCAATGAGTTGTTTGTTACTTGGCTGTGACATTTCGTAGATTTTGTTAAATCAACGAAGGAGAAAACGGTGCTCATACTCGATAGCCACGTGACCCACACAAATAATTTGGCTGCAACTGAGATGGCTCGGGAAGCTGGAGTGGTCATGGTCTCACTTCCACCACACACGACTCACCGACTCCAACCTTTGGATGTGGCCTTTTTCGGACCGTTTGTGAAATACTATGATGATGCATTGAAGACGTGGCAACATGGCAAATCGCCAGAATGCTGTTAGTGACTTCAGGAAGGCAGGTTTGTGCCACCTCTGACCCCAGCTGTTGCAGCTCCAGCATTGACAGCTGTTGCCATGGCGACTGCACGAGAGCACAACCCTACGCCACCTCTGACACCAGTTATTGCAGCTCCAGCACTGGCAGCTGTTGTCATGGAAGCTGTACCAGAGCTAAGCCCACCGAAGAAAGAAACTAGCTAAACAAAGCAAAGTCGGACAGGAGAAAGCTACGCCTACTACACCCACCCACGGGCCCACTACTTCTAAGACCACTGCAACTCAATCGAGAGCACACAACAGTTCTGATTCACCAAAACCTACTGGATTGTAGTGACGAAAGAAACTGTGGCGGTGCAGTGTGTGTAAATTGTGGGACGACGGCCTCTGAAGGATGACACAACAATATACGAATTGCAGTTGACATTATGCAGGCATAGTGCCATGAGTAATAGGATATGATGAAAGACTCTATGGTGCCAGTGCATGCAACTGTGAGACAGAACATGTTGTGGTGGGCTCTAAAGGTGGTCGATCATTTCCGCTAGCCTATTCCGGAGCCATTGTCAGAAGACAATGAACATTAGGCCCTGTTAACATTTCATTTGACTACTGATTATTTTTTTTCTAATAAACACTATATTTTACTCGCGTAGTAATTCAAAGTTTGGTCTACATAATTTGCTTATTTCTCCAGTCGAAGAAGATATGGGACATTGTGTAGGGTGGGTAGAACTACAAAGATTATGAACACTGGTATTTATTAGTATGTTGTATTTAACTAATACCTAACTGTTATTGTTATAATGAACACAATATGTTACTTATGTATCAATTCGTAATTATGCTTAGTCCAATATTATAATAATTTTACTTTCGATTCAATCGAGGAAACCATGGCCACGATTGGACCGTAGTAGTATGTAAGTCGTTTTCATACCCCCAATTGTGGGTCGATTTTTGGTGGTAGCTAAAAATAGACATTGGTTAATTTAAATTTTCTAAAAATAGACATTGGTTAATTTTAATTTTCTAAAAATAGACATTGGTTAATTTTAATTGTCTAAAAATAGACTGGTTAATTTTAATTCTAAAAATAGACATATTTTAATTTTAATTTTAATTTTTATTTAAATTTTAATTTCAATTTAATTTTTTTTTTTATTATAATTAAAAAAAAAATTCTTTTTATTTTTTTATAATTTTTTTTTTATTTTAATTTTAAATTTAATTTTTATTTTTATTTTACTTTTAACCTCAACTTCTATATTTTTTTTTTTGTAGTTTTAACTTCAAGCGATACAACTGTGGTGGACCGTTTTACGGTAATCATTCCTGCTGTCAATTAACTCACAACACGACGCAACTCGACGCGAGCCAGCTGTTGTGAACCGTCAGACGGTGACATAACGTCGCTAACGTAACGGTTATTTAGGGAAAAATTCCACATATCGCTGACGTGGCGGTTATTGAGTACGGTATCAATGAATAAGAGAGCTAACCAATCAGGGTTCAGTACGTTATCGGTGAATGGTATAGAGCTGCGATTCGTCGGTTATAGTTTTATAAAAGTTATGCATATGAGTTTCATAAAAATCGTGGATGATTAATGAGGTAAGGAGGATGAATGGCTCGTGTGTCCATCTGTTTGCCGCCGAAACGCGGGCATCTTAAAAACGGAACAAACGCAGTCGGTCGTGTACACACACACACACAATCATCTTTTAATTGCATAACAATACAGCAATAAATAAGCTAGGCTGTATTACAGTTTACCCTATCTCAGGGTCTTAACCCAATCAAACACGCGACAATCGTTAGCGACTAAATTACTACCAAATGTATTGACGAAAGCCTGCATCGGTATGCCGTTACAACGAAGCACCAAATAAGCAATGCAGTATTGTCCGCACACGTTAGATAGAGGACTCTGAAGTCTCTTGGCATTGTGACACCACTCGGAACAATGTTCGTTCAGGAACACGCGAAATGCGCCGTGTAGCGGCGGTAGTCCGTACGAGCAGAAGTATTCACCGCGTCTGTCGGCATCCACGTAGAGAGCGATCCAATGTTGACCGGGTTTATCGCCGTCGTGAGTATTGCATACGAAAGCGAACGGGAAAGCATCGATCATCGTAGGCAGTCCGTCTTTGGGTACGACGTCGCGAACGATCGAACGAGTTCGTGCGTCTCTCGCCAGGAGACGTGCAATCTGACTTGTCTCCATCAGAAATCGTAGATGACGTTCCTGCTCTTGTCGATTTCCAGCACCGATTCGAATTCTGCGTACACGACGACGTTGATGGTCTGTTGGAGCGCTGCAGCGAAATGCATCTCGATGCGCAGGTTGCCCTTTTGTACCAGATGGAAGCACGATCCATCACACGCGTCCGGGGTCAGGTCGAAACCAAAGAAGGTGTACCCATCACGGAAGTCGTCACGAGTCAGACCGTTCCCTTCGTCCTGTGATACCTTGCCAGTCGAGGTGAACAGGTTGAGGTAACTTCTGATGAATCGATTCTCGTCGAAATTCGGCTGGAGAGGTTTGGAGGGTACCTGTCGACCATCCACGTAAACGGCGAGGAAGTTGACGTTGTTGTGCTTGGCGTGAAACGGGTTCTTCGCGTACGAACCGTTGTATGCATCGTTGTCGATGCAGCATAGTACCAGACGTTTCGGTAGGGTACCGAGGAACATGTTTTCGTGCGTGTGCGACATGGCCCCTGTGGGAATGGAATATACTTTGCAGTCGACGGAACGCAGCGGGTACTTGGCCGTGCCCTTGTCCAGTGCCTTGATGTGCGCCATCTGAACGGTCGGATTCAGTGTGGCTTTCCTCGCGAACATGGTGGCGTTGACGATGTGTACTTTATAATCGAGGTTGCCCCCACCGGCCATGAGCGCGAACGTATCCTTGCTTCGCACCAGTCGTATCTTGACGTCGACGCCGTTGAGCAGGTGACCGATCTTGTAGGAACAGGTCCACGTGTAGTCGTCCCATCATGTCAACGACACGACTCTGCGTGACGTGCGCTCGCCGATACACCAACCCTCGGTTCATTACGGCCTCGTCGACAATGTTGACGGCATCCATGCGACCGGCGGTGTCTTTGTACCACAGTTGACTCGTCAGTTGAGTCTCTTTGGCCTCGCTGCCGTAACTCAAAAGCGTTTCGATATAGGCGCGATACGGGTACGTGTTTGTCGAAGGAGTCACGAGCGTACCGTTTAGGTAGACGTCGACTTGACTGAATAACGAATGCAACCAATTATTCACCGGAGCCACAGCGTTGTCGGGGTCGAGAGGCGTCCCGTTGCCTTTGGTTACCTTCGCTTGCACGTGCAGGTAGCTGCTGGCGAGATCCAGGTAAGTATCTCCCGATCCGGGTAGCAAGAATTCTATGGGACCACCCGACTCGAGGGAGGCCATCGGTTGGTGTTCCACCCATTGCGCGTCTTCGATGCTGGTCTGGGTCGGCGGCACGCCGAAGAGATCGAGTTCGCTCTTGACCCCCTCGCAAGATTGTCTATGCACGAAAGCCATCGTCGAACACGTCACGTTCACGAATCGTCTGCGCTTTACGACGTCTTTTCACTGCACTGACCCGTCGCGGTGCTGTCGCGCGTTTTATACGTTTTTGCGGTCGCTCGCCAGGAGTCGTCAACAGACCGCGTATCAAATCTTTACCGGCATCGGTAGCGCGTCGTTTGGCCGCCGTTTTTATGTTCTGACCGGACATGACGTCGTCGGCTATGCGCAAGCCGGTCTTCAACGCCCCCTTTCCCAAAGCCACGGCCCCTCGCTTGATGAGTGGCATGGCGCTCCGAATCAGACCTCCGAACAGACTACCCAACCCGTGTCCTCGTTGCACTCTGGCACCGACAAAGTAGGGTAAAGCCCCTCCCACTTGTCGGGTGTAATAATCGTTGTAATTCATTCTTCAGAACAGACCAGTCTTGCGACGTCGAAAATGAAGCGTCACCGTCACCTTGCCGCGTTCGAATGGCACGGCATGCCCGGTATCGTCTCTTATATCGATTTCGATTGTTCCAAACTCCTTGCGCAACATGGGCAAGTACTGAACGTGCTCGAAATGTCTCGAGATCGTATGTCCGTGTTCGCCTTGTATCGGAACAATCCTCAACAGCGGTACGAGACTGTCGCCGACGACGCGCGATTCCACGACGTTCGTGTACACGTAGAGTGACTCGAACCCTTGCTTCATGTCCACCACGGAATCCCCTTCTTTCACGAAGGTGTACACCTCTCCATCACCATCTAGCGGCACGTGACTTTCAGGACTACGGATGGTCCTTGCGTCGAGACCTAGTATGACTCCCATAGAACCCTGGGTTGTGAATTCGGTACTCGGTGACATGCGTACGGATACTTTTTGAGTGATGTCGCTGTAGCTTAATTTCACTCTTTGACGTACCGCGATACCCGCTAGCGAGCGGTTGATGGCTCGTATGAGTTTACGAGTTCCGTCGTAATATCCCGTTGCTATGCCTCCTACAGAATGACCATCGCTAGAGCTTTCCGAGAGGAAGAACCAGGAATCCTTCTCTCTGACATTGTACCAATCGTGCGGGTACTGGATCTCCACCAACCCGCATTCCCATTCGCCGGACAGACTGATGCGTTGCGGTAAGGACGTGACGTAATGGGTCAACGTGTTGTCGGGATGCAGGTGCATCGACGCGTTGCTAGGCAACGTCAGGTAGAAATCAGCCGTCATCGCGTTTCACGGATGGATTGGGTAGCAGGTAGCCCAACGAACTACTCAACAGAGCCGTCCAAAGATTAGAGTCGGTGTGACCGGTTGTCAGATTGTAGATGCTGACCGCGATGATCGTGTACAAGACGACGACCTGACACAAGAACACGATTTCCGTCTTGGGACAATCGGTGCCGAAGAGGTGCCAACGCGATGCAACAACCTCGTTGTCGTTGTCGTCCGTAACGTCTATCCCTTCGTTGTCTTCTTCGACGATGGACATCGTTGGAATGAGGAGTCGACCGGCGCGTAACTACTCTTTATACCGAACGAGCGCCTTGGCATCGATCCAGCTGTTGTTCGAAGTGGGGTAGCCGTACCATTTGACTAACGCCTCCGTTCGTTTTCCCACCTTCCGTCGCTGCAGCACCGATTCCACGCGGTACAGTTTATCTTTCGAGACCAATACTTTCTGCAGTTCCGGTTCGTAGAAGGTTCCGTCCAGCACCTCACCGAGATCGTCGACCAAACGGTACACGGGTGGATCGGAGGCGTGAACTTCGCGTATCGTGAAGAGCTCCTCGCTCCAATTTGCCATATACCCTTTCTCGAACCGCCGCTTCGCTTTGCTGATGCGTACGCGATCATCCACCTTGAACTTTGGTACACCCTTACCATCGTGACCGTACAAGCGCTGCCACACCTCCTCTTGATTCGCCGCGTTCACTTGCGAAGGGGCCATGCCTATGCTTCGATGATAGGTGTCGTTGTACGCTTGCACAAAATCCTGTAGCGCGTCGATGTACCGCACCGTCTGATATTTCGTAAAATATCGCCACATACGCGTCTTCAGCGTTCTGTTGAACCTTTCGACGATACTCGCCTTGGTCTCCTCGTTATGAGTGGAAAAATTATGGACACCGTGCTCCTTCAACAAACGCCTCACGGATCTGTTGAGGAACTCCAAACCTTTGTCTGTTTGCAAGGTTGTAGGCGCAATGTTGACCAACAATCCTTTCAATGCCGTCACCAGAGACGACGCCGACTTGTTTTTCAGAGGAACGCACCAGGCCCGTTTTGAAAAGACGTCGATCACCGTCAATAGAAACACGTATCCGTCGTTGTCTTTTTTCAGTTTTGACAAGTCGACGAGATCGGCCTGCCACTGGTGGTTGCGTCCACCCACGATGACACGTCGTCTCTTGAATCGAATTCTCACCGGTTTGTGTAAGGTGTACGCGTCTTGTTCCGACAACCATTGCTTGACGGCTTTCACTGGTGCGCGCGTGACACGTCTCAGTGCGTTGACCCCACCATAACTTCCGACGCGTTTCGGATCGAAGTAGACGCGTTTGAGTGATTCTTCGACTCGACGTCCCATGGTTTGCACCACACGACTAGAGGAGACGAACTGAGGTAATATCTTGCGACGAGTGCGATAATGTATAGTAGGATACAAAACAGTACTCCCACGACGATAGGTCGATATCCTACCATCGAAGTAGCGGCAAGACTTTTTCGCGAGCGGGTAGTAGTCAGCGGTCATGTACAGCACCGAGACAAACACTCCTGTCTGTGGGTAGTAGTCGGCGGTCTTGTACAGTACTCCTAGGACTACCAAGCGATATGTGTCCACTACTGATACCATGGTTAACTGTTAAATCGTCGTAGCGCACAACTCTTTTAAAACGACTCCCAACCATCCAGTGACGGCAACCGACGATGACGTTTTTTTCGAGGACTTTTGGACTGTTCCACTTGCCAACGACTGTAGGGGGTCCAACGCGGTAACGGACGATTTCTGGGTGTCACCGCCACCGGTGTTGCCGTTGCCGCCTGTCGTATGTAGCTTCTCCGTTCGACGTTACCGATCAATTCCATGGGTAGGTTGATACGTTTGAGCTGCTGCGCGAACGCTTGCCATCCTACAGGATCGCTCTTTCTTCTTTTTCGCAATACATCGTTCACGAGATCTACCATGTTACTTCCAGGCACCGGCGTACCGTCGTGTAACAATTCGCCTCGATCGGTCCACGAGAGCTGGGTTTTGAGACGATCTATCAACTTCTTGACCTTAACCTTCATGGTCTTTGGAACGCTGTCCACGATGTCGGCCTCTACGTCAGAGGGAGCTGCTGTTGCCGGTGCTGCCGGCTTTTCCGGTGTCGCTGTTTCTGTCGTTGCATCATCGTTCACTACAACCACTCGTGTCGGCTGTTTGTCGCGTCGATCGGACAAGTGGTTGTAACGCTGTAACACCTGATTGTACAGTTTCACTTTGTCCCCATCGTTTAGGTCTTTTTGATCGAGAATGGAGGTCATCTCAGCGTCGAGTCCTTCCATGACCTTACCAACCGTGTCTGTAGGCGGTGGCGGTGATCGGAGGGTCTCCAACAACCGTGGATCCACCAAGGCCATTTTTCGCGCGTGCTCCATCTACGCGAGCACCTGTCTGAGCAAGGGAATAATCACCGAACCTGCCAACGGAGCTAGTAAAGCCGATAGGAAACCACCGGTCTGTTCTTGCAGGATGTGTCTCCTCCTCGCGATGGGCAACCGTCTCTTAACCAACTCGCGCAGTTCTTTCCTGTATTTTTTCAACCGCCTCCTATGTGTCGGAGTCAACGGAACGTTTCCTTTCAAGATGTTGTAGGCACACTCGGCCAGAGCACAAATGAGATCGGCGTCAGCGTTGGCGAGGATGGCTCTTCTCAATTTGTTGTTTTTGTATCTATTCAGCGCCTGTATACACAGGATGTGTCTTTTCACCAGTTCGGACATCGTGCGAATGAACACTCGAACCAGGCGCTCAGTGTTTTTATACCTTCGGTAAGTAGACGTACTGGACGGGGTCGTCCGGAAAATGGTCGTACGTAAACGTAGATCTTCGGGCGTATCCTGTTTCAGATCGATCAACAGGTAGCCATATGGTACCGCCGTTGCGTCTTTGAAAGCTTCTTGCACGAATTTGACACGACCCGGATACATTTGTCGTGCCAAGTGCGTTATCTGCGACGTGTCACGGGGATTCTTGAACACCACCTTATACCGAGAGTTAAGACTGATGGTACGACTTTCTTTGTTTTTAGGAAACAGGTTCTGCACGAGATAGAGGACGGATGTGTTACTGTGATGACTCTTTTTGATGAACAAGGTCGTGACCCGACCGTCCGTTTCAGCCATCAGATCATCTATGACGACGAGGTTTCTCGTCTTGGGATCGAACAATGACGCATTCGGTAAGCCTTCCTCGAACTGCAATTTGGGCATGCTCATCGACGCGTAAGCCGATTGCCATTCTCCGTAACACCACGTCATTTTCTCGGGAGGAGGGTCTATCGTCATTGATGCGTGACGTAGCAGACGCGTCACGAAGGTGCTCTTACCACACCCCGTCGGTCCGGCGATGACGCACGTGAATGGATGCTTCCATCGCGCGTCCATGGTCACTTATGAATGTCTTCCGCAGCGCGTCATCTTTTCTACACGTTCACCGGACCCGTGCTCACCCCGTCTTCGAGCACCACGCGTTTTGCATAGAAGTAGGTGAGGGCGGCTCGTTCCTGCACATACGTCAACACGGACGAGTGGTTCACTCGGAACCCGCGATTCTTTCCACTACCGCTCTTTCTATTGGTGAGTACCTCGAGGAACGCGTCTTTGTCGATCTCGTTGTGACGTTTGCTCAGACCTTTCGTGCTATACTTGTCGGTGGGTCCGAAGCAATAGTATGTCTTGCTGCACAACCCCACGAACCCATCGCCAGACCACTCCACCTTGAACAGACCGGGCGTCCTCTTGTCGTATGCTTTGCGCGCAACACAGCATGATGCAGAGCCGATCCAAGGATGACCGGCGAGTCGACACCGCACGTACTCTGTCTCGTGGTCGACGCAACATTCGGATGGGAGCCATTGGGATCGGTGTCGGAAGTAATGCTCTCGAAGTTCCGGAGTTACGAGATCATCAACGGACTCACCAGCCAAGGCCAAATAGGCGCTATCCGTATCTGTCTCGCAGTACTGGAACAAAGGTCGTTCCAGGTACCTGTCGATAAAGTCGTAGTAGAACTGCAGCATGCGCATTTTGGCATACTGTAGAACGAAAAATCCCACGTGTATAGGCAAGGCATACGTCACTGTTCTCTTGCTCATCTCGATCTCATACGCGTTGTCGACGACGACATCGAGTTGACGGAATCGACGATCGTTGATCATGCGCGACGCTTCAACCTCCGTGCAGTATTTCACGTCGCGATGTCGGTCTACGTTGGTGATGGTCTTCCCGTACCCCGAATTCCCCAGGAGTTTCATGGTGTCCGCGATGATGGTCTTGTGGGGGTGGACGTCTCCCTCCCGTCGGGCCGTAGATACCGCGTCACCGAACCGACGGAAGCACGGGTTGGGTTCGTACTCGATGACCTGAAAAACACGCGTCACCTCGAGTCCGTGGTCCAGGTACCACCTCAGGAGCGGCGTGGCGAGTAGCATCTTATCGCCGCGGAAACTACCCACGAGCATGCGCCTCGGACGCGTCATGATATCGTGATCTTCGGCGTATCGACGCATGAATGGTCCGAGATCGTCGCGGGTCATGTTGACGTTCTTGAACACGGGTTGCATCTCGGCAAAGTGCGCGCGCAATTCTTCCGGTACGCGAACGTCGCACTCAATCATACCGAACAGAGTACCGGTGCGCACATTTGTCAAGATCTGCTGTTGCGTCATCTTCCATTTCGCGTGTCGTCGACGAGGAAACGCTGCGTCTAGACATCTTTTCACGGCCGCATCTTTTCTCATGTTTTTCCACTGACATTCCCACAACTCGACAACCTTGACGAAGTGACGTAAGTATGCAGTGTTCTTTTGGGTCTCGGTGAGAAGTTGGGCCATGGGTTTCCCATTAACGGCGTTCGTTTCTAGAGCCAAGCACGGGCAGCCATGAAAGTAACATCCATGGTACTGATACGCCGTCTTTGTTGTGCTGCACCACCCATCCACCGGAAGTTTACCTATCCTCTTCTCCCGACCGTTGACCTGATGCCGGATAGAGTGTCCCGTCCGTTCGGACTCCCACGTCAACCATTCCGCGGCCATCTGCCCGTGCAGCTGCGCCGATTCGGGTCGGAACTCGTTCTCTTCGCGTCGACGCTTGTACCATCCCGTCGGCATGTCTTGCATCAGAGACCACAGGTATAGAGCGTTGGCATCGTAACCGACGATCGATCCACACGGTCGAGCGGTCTCCCCGTACTCGGTCTGACGTATCTTGGTGACCCCTTTCTCGTGGTATCTTTGAAAGACTATAGATGGACCACCCACAATACCGTCTTTCACGAGCTGATGAAGATCTTTATTCTTCTCGTTGAAGATCGTAAAGTATGTCTTCTCCGGTAGGTCGTTGAACAGGTAGAGCAAGGTCAGTCCGGGTACGCTGATCCCTTGCTTGAACATGTCGATGCCACGTTGCTCATAGAAGGCGAACTGCCTGTGAATGGCTTGCAAAAAAGGCACTACGTCTCTGTTGTTGTACCAAACGAGAAAGTCTCGTAAAGTCGTCATGTCATTATCGCGCCACGCCTTCTCGCAACTAGCGTAATCGTCGTCGGAAATACCTTCGTTCTTAAGTCGACTGTAGAAGGCTTCTTTCGGTGGAAGCATTGTGTCGTCGAGCTTCTCCAAACAGTCCATGTACTCGTACGGGAAATGACCTTTTGTGACCTCGCATCCGTACGCTTTCAGATACTTGTTGTAGCTGAAACCCGGGGCAATGTAATTGGTCATGTCCAGGAATTTCAGCTGATCCGTCGACAGGCACATGAACGTGTTGTTTCGTTTGATGACGAAAAAGGATCCGATACCGTCTTCTTCTTGTTTCGAGTCGGTACTTTCTTCCGAGTCAACACATTGCTCTACTCTAGTTGCGGCAAGGAAATGGGGTACTAGGAACTGTTTGATAGCGTTCAGATCGTACTTCCCCGAATTGAACCCGATCACGGGTAATTGATGTAGCCACCCGTACAGTTGTCCCATCAACGTTTTGTAGGGATTTTTTGGTCGCGACTCCTCTGTTGTAGTAGCAGCTTGTTCTCGTTCGTCCCAGTCGGTTATTGCCTCGACAAGTTGTTCCAACACGCCCTCGTAAGAGACTTTCAGATCTTCGTACGCTGCATCGCTCATTGCTCGTAGGATATTCATCATGTCGGCCACCAACTTGTGGGGATTTCCATCTGTGACGAGACATTGCACTTCTTCGTGTCCGGGCACGTTCGACGCCACGCTTACGCTCAACGGGACGTGACGTGCTATCCAGTGGACTTTGTCACTATCCGACGGAAGTTGTGCGGTGTCGAAATAACACTCGAAGTCAAAAGTGGCACGGTATGGATAATAGCGCAATGATTCGGAGACTCGGATGTTCTCATCGTCCAGTTGCTGGAATATCGATGGGGTGGAGTGGTAGACACCTCCCGGATATACTCGTCGTACGCCACCCGCACACGTGCGTTCGTGTCTGTGCAGTTTATGTGCATCTTTCCATAGAGAGTCGCCACACTTTCGACACCGATACGAGTGACAGTACATGCGCTCGTCTTGGATATAGGAAAAGTGTGTCTCGTGCAAGTTGACGTTCAACGTGTTGTCATAGTGACACAACGATCGTCTGACGAGTTCGGCAGTCGTCTTTCCACCATTGTCCGACTTGACAAGCTTGTACACGCACACGTTCGTTTTAAACATGGTTTCTACGCGATAGAGGTCATCGAGTGTGACCCCTGTAAAGTCTTGCATGGGTACCCCGTCATCGCGATCGTACATCTCGTACAACGTTTTCACTGCCGGTTCCAACCGACGCACGTCGCATCCTCGATGTAGGGCCAGACAGCGGAAGAGACACAGGTTGTCAGTGTACCTTTTGGAATATTTGTGGTCTTTCTCCAGACCGATGACAGCTTTGTTGTTCTTCACATAAGCGGGAAGGGTCAAGCCCACACAACCAATGGGATGATCGATGATACGATTGACGAAGAAGGTGGCATTTGTCACGAGTTCGCACACCCATGCCGAATCCGGTCTTTGAGCGATAGCCCACTGCAAGACGTCGGTTTCTCGAATTCGTTCCAGAAACTCGTCAAAGTCACTGTGGTTTGTGATGAGACTGGGTTCGTCCAGGTATCGTCCGCAACAGTTACAAGACGCGTGATAATACCTGTATCGTCCCGTGTCCTTGTTCCTCAGAATGAACCCGTAACTGAGATTAATTTTGAATGCAGTGGTCTGCTCCTGGAACATTCTATTCAAAGGCTCCTCTAGAGCGGTCGTGTCTAGAGTGGTCAGTCTGTAATTGAACCTGGTCTGAACAGGCCCTCTCGCTACGCGTGTTCTAATGGTAGACCAGTGCTCCCGAACGACGTCTAACAAGTCCGCCGACAGAGCGTCTGGGAAGGGAAGTCGATCGGGTGGTTCGATGGGATCTTCGACGAATGGGGGATGGTAATAGTACTTTCCCATCTCGACCGCTTCGGTAAAGGTGGTTCGACGTCGTCACCACACGCGGTTCGAGCGTGTCTGTTCAGGTGAGCGAGTGAACTGAAAGAACGCCCGCATCTTTCGCATGTGTATGTCTTCTTTTCTTTATTGCATGCAGTTCTCACGTGTCGCAGCAGACTGTCTCGTCTTCCGAACGATCGACCACATGTCTCGCAAGCGTGTGTCTTGGTGCGATCACTAGATGACGATGCCGTCGAGTTTGAGGTTGATCAACAGATGACGTTCCGTGACTCTCCACGTGACGTCGTAGAAGCGCATAATCTTCGAACGTCTCACCGCAGTGGCGGCACACGTGTACTCGCATGGTGTCAGCGTCTACAATTGAAAATACACCACCCTAAATACACCTATATGTTGTGCGAGGTGCCACTACAATAATGAAACTAACGAGGTCACTATATTTAATGAGGTCACTATTGGAAATTAGACAGTATGTTGTTTTTAATGTGTCAAGGTATCGTATTAATTAGGTATACTATAATAGGTTATCTTCCTGGTAACTAATAACTAACGAGGTCTCTATATATAAAGAAATCACTATTGGAAATTAGACAGTATGTTGTTTTTAATATGTTAAGGTATCGTATTTAGTTACATATACTATAATCTTCCTGGTGAGTAATAATGGAACTAACAAGGTCACTATATGTCTCAATTGAAAGGTCCAAACAGAATGAAAGATTATACATTGTGTTTAATTTGTGTTTAATTATTATACATTGTATTTGTTTAAATGTATAATGAACAAACACAACAAGGCGTACACACAATTTTGATTTACATTTTATTTTTATTGCTTAATAAACAAGGTACAGAATAGCAACGTGTGCTATTATTATAGTTAAGTATACATTTACTAGAGATATAAATGATCCCGTTTAACCTGAACACCTGTAGGTAAAGTAGTTGATTTTTAAAGTCATGCTACTAGGAATTTGGATCCAGATTATAACATTTTTATAGCAGGAAACAGTTCATTTACACAATACTACCTTGGTGCTGATATTAATGAAATCTAATAATGATTATACTTGTGGGTTTTCCTTTAAATACTTGAAGTCTGTCAAAAACTCTTAGTGAATTGAATAATTACTTATCACTGATTGTCATAGGGTTAACCAAAAGATGGTTAATACATGAAAATGCATATATTGATGAGTTGACCGACTTCAGAAGTATTCATCTTTCAAGGCCCTCAAAGAATGGATGATGAGTATCCACGAATCTTATTATTATTTTGAAATACCAAAACTTAATATTATAACTGCGTATTTAGAATGTAAGAAATGTAAAAAAGAAATTAATAATTGGTGTTATTTATCGATCACTAAACATAAATATTACTGATTTCACTAATCAAAACACTAAAATTTTGCAAGTACTCAAAGTTGTAAACAGTGTTTAATGGTGACTCCAACATCATTTTGCTTAACTATGATAGCCTACATAGATACAATGTCACAATCACTCCAACCACTTTCACAGCAATAGACAATATATTTGGTGAATATTACCAAATGCACAGAATGATTTATTAAGACATTTTGGATCATTTCCCCAAAAATTAGATAATAAAGGAAAGTTAAGAAACCAGGATATGTAATGAACAGTGTAAAGATTTTGAAGAATATACAATATGTCATAAAGAAGTATACACTTTCATGAAGTGATGAGTTCTTAACTGAAGATAAATTTACACACAAAAAAAAATATTGCTGGTTGAATGAGTATTTTGCGAATTTAAGCATTGTAAAAAGAAAAAAAATTGTATTAAAGGGTCCTCATGACTATCTGTATGGAGTTTATAAAATTTCATGTTTCTGACACAAGCAACTATAGGTGAAATACAGAAACATATTTAGCATGTGAAAAATTTTGTCAGGGATGGGATGGCATAAAACCGAACATCATTAAACAACTTTATTCCAGTTTGCTTGAAACCACCATATTGTTACCTTACTGTTTGACAATAGATATGTTCCAGATCAGCTAACATTTTCAATATAGTTCCCATTTTCAAGAATGGTGATGTTACATTAATAAAAAGTTATTGGCCTATTCTTTTTTATTTTATGTTGTGCACAAAGATTTTTTCTAGACTAATATGTGTGGCAGCGAAGGAAAACCAGTCATTGTCCAAAACAATTTTAAGTATTTTTAATTTAACGCATAGAAAGTAACACCCTTTCTCATTCCAAAACAGTTTAGTGTGTTCCCACTAGAATCAGTTACAAGAATTTAAAGAGGGCATCCGTCAAAAACTATTTAAAGAGAAAAAATTACTTGTAAAGTTGAGTCGAAAATCATCACAATTCATGTCAAAACAAAACGCTGCCACAGTATAAAAACTTATCCATTGTTATTAGTATAACCATGTCCAATCCAGTGAAGCAAATGTAGATAGGTCTGTTAGCTTCGGTACACTAAAACTATTATTAAATTCTGATGGTTACATTTACAATAAAAAATTAGTTGTAAAGTAGACAGTCTAGAATCATGATACTTCACGTGAAACCAAAACTTCACCACAATTTAATAAATTATCTATTGTTATTACTATATCCAATCCAGTGTCAGTGAATGTAGTTATTTTTGCAAAAACAAAAACATTGATATTAATAAGCAACACCCAAGAGGTAGCAATCTCTTGTTGTGATTAACTCTGAAAGTACCGTTGTTGTGTGGCTCTGTGTTTTCAAGTGACAGGTGACAGACACACTGACACGGTCGTCCACGTTCGACTCAAATAAGTCAGAGTCATCGTCACTATTGCCGATTGGGCATGTCCCAAAGTAATCACTCGCAAATTCATTGAGCCTGAGTCTCCGCTTGCAACATTCTGCATGTTCATCAACGTCAAAGCGTAGAGACAACGAGCAACTTTGTTCGATCTAAACACGAAGCCAACCATGGACGCCGCCATCTTGGATTTTTCGAAAATCGTAAACACGAAACGGAATTCGTCCTGTAGTCTAACATTTCCAATTAAATCCGCTTCGACAACAGGTTGTGCAGTTGAGTAATATATACAGATATAAACCACAGCAGCATCAAACTAAACTAATCACTAATTGATCTACATAAACACTCCAATCCAACTTTCTTGCGCACTGCCACCGGCACTGCAGTTATGAGCCGCATGATTTATAAATAGCTTGACAATTACTGACCAAGGCTGTAAGCGTTCGCAAAATAGTGCGCATTTCATTTAAAATACAACAATTTAGAATGAACTGTACAAAAACACAAAAGAGTACAACTTTCACATGGACAAACAGAAAACCATTTAGAGCACTAGCTTATGCGTAAATATGCTAACTAAAAACGTAGTAAAATAGACCCAGGCCCAGGGACCAGGCAATGACCCAATGTCAGTTACAGTAGCGCGTATTCACGATTATGATGCGTTTACGTGAAATTTCTCCTAGTGATTTCCGACTGTTTTTTTCTACACATATAATAGATTAACTAAATATATTAAAAACATAACATACTGTCTCATTTCCAATTTGAATTTTAAACGGGTATTCTACTGATTTGAATATATAAATATTAATGAGTAATATTATAATCTTACCTGTTGAAGTTACATCAGGTCCAACTCTCTTTTCGTATGCAGAATTTTCTGAGCCATGGTCCGTATAGCCAGTCGAGTCCCAATACACGGGTATTTAAAGTCCTCGACTAACGAGACTCACAACCCCGCACGTCGACAGATTAGCCACTCACAAAGCGCATGCCGATAGATTATCCAATAGTAACACGTTGGTGATATGAATGACGGGTGAAAACATTTCTAACCGCCTGTGTAACGTTTTCTAACTGCCTGTTCGAAGTTGCACATACGCGTTTTCTCATCAGGTTTTCGACAACAACAGACTCGCCCTTATGACCCTCGCTCTTATTTTATGAGTGCAATGGTCACAGGAATGTTACGTTATGTCACCGTCTGACGGTTCACAACAGCTGGCTCGCGCCGAGTTGCGTCGTGTTGTGAATTAATTGACAGCAGGAATGCTTACCGTAAAACGGTCCGCCACAGTTGTATCGCTTGAAGTTAAAACTATAAAAAAAAAAAATTGAAATTGAAATTGAAATTAGAATTTGAAGTTGAAGTTAAAAGTAAAATAAAAATAAAAATAAAAATAAAAATAAAAATAAAAATAAAAATAAAAATAAAAATAAAAATAAAAATAAAAATAAAAATAAAAATAAAAATAAAATAAAAATAAAAATAAAAATAAAAATTAAATTAAATTTAAAATAAAAATCAAAAATCAAAAATTTAAATTATAATAAAAAAATGAAAATAAAAATTAAAATAAAATTTTTAATTATAATAAAAAAATTAAAATTAAAATTAACCAATGTCTATTTTTAGCTACCACCAAAAATCGACCCACAATTGGGGGTATGAAAACGACTTACATACTACTGACCGTTTTGGAAATTTTTATAAATACATTATTTTTAAAATTCAACAATGATTTTCTTGTGATTAATAACTCGTTGTTGAAAATAAAATATAAACTCTATGCTAGTATATTGTTTACATCAATTCCATTTGTTTTCGCGTCTATATTCAAGTTTATCGTTAGGGGTCCCAATCCCGGCAACTCTCCCCTACGTTGTTTAAACAACGTCATCGGAATTGGTTTAATACAGCTGCACTATGGATGCCAGCACAAACAACTGCGGAGAAGCCATACACAACTTCGGACACGCCCGACGTTAATTAAATCGCACATTCAGTTCTATGCAAGCATACACGACCCAACTGAACACAGAGTTGGAATCTATGAATAGTATCAACGAACCAAACGGCCAACATAACTGTTGCTGCTCCAGATTCGCTTTTCTACAACGACACCAGTGCATCATTCTCGCCTGGGTAAGTTAAATTTACTGATTGTGTTTAACCATGAAAAACAAATTACGAGTAGATATCACAATGTGCCTCGTGTGATCAAATGTAATACGAATGTGCCAACATCTGAACAGTTAATGATTATGCCGGAAGAAGTAGGCCCCTATGCCGAATCTTTCAGGATGCATGCCTTAGCAAAACGTGAGTCAAACGTGCACCAGAAAGAAAGCACACACGTTGGCGCATGTAGGCCACTACAATGTCTATAGCAGAATCTGACAGCTATTGTAAGATCACGCATATTTTTATGCAGAAGTGAAAATTATTGTAATGATTGGTCTTATTCGCTTTTTGTCCGGTCTGCCGTATCACCCGCCACTATTTCTGAACCTCCACCTTTAGAAAAACGACGCATTAAAGTAAGTGGTACGTATTCACCCCACGTGTCGTCTATATGGAAAAACGAAGTTAATTCACTACCCGGAATTCCTAATAACACACTCCTGTCTTATGTCCGTGCTTATGTTTTCTGTATTCACCGCCAACGATGACGATAATGATGATCGCCAAGATAGGTGTCACGCCACCTGCTGATCATAACTGAAGAATACAAAACATTTAAGAATTGTCCTCACTCACTTATAGGAACGTATTGTTAATTAGAAACGCCATTACTTTTCGGACGTTTATGCTTAATTACTATGTTTTGTTGCGCCTCTAAGCTCATGTTCCTGAGTATACAGGCGCCATAGAAGTTATTATTATTACTAAGAGTTACTCAAACATGATTTGCAAATACAATTAAGAATATCACGCCAGTGGTTTACTAAGAAAACCTTGTTGAACACACATCATCTTAATTTCATGGGCCGCACCATACTGTTAGATAACCCTACGTCACGAGTGTCAAAGTCTAGCAAAATTCACCCGCCAAATGAAAATATATTTGTATACACCTGTTCCTACATTTGCCAATACGATATAGCTATGCTGTTTGCATCCAAACTCAACTTATGTAACATATTTTGGCCTTTGTTTACTAAACTAATCCTCTTTCTGGCAAAATAACACGTTTGTTTGGGACGCTGCATTGGTTCTGTGTATGCCGCCTTCCTTTAATACGTCACAAGTCTACGTTACCCGATTTTCATAGAACTGCACATGTGCTTATCGGTCTTGCTTGTTAATATGTCAATGCTCAGTCACATAGAGAAATGACCGGAATCTCCCACTTTTAGAAGTTCTAAAAGTGGGAGATTCCGGTCTAAACTAGAACACATTCTGGGTAAATCAATGGCATGATATTCTTGATTTTAATTACACGTGGTTAGTTTTTATTATCTCTTTTAGGTGCATAGCCCCCAAAAATGAGTCCATGACATTTGTTTTGTTTTAATTAAAGTCAGTACCATGATATGATCTTCCCACCAACATGAATAGCAATTTAACATCACTCATCAAGCCAACCATGATATGATCTTCCCACCAACATAAATAGTAACTTAACATCACTCATTAAGATTTAAGATTTAACAAGATTTGCCATCCAAGCCAAAGGCCCAGATGGCAAGTGGACAAGGAAGCCATTGGCTTATCGAGAGTCCAACAATGTTCACCTACTTATAACCCACCCTCTTGATATATGTGTCAACCTTGTTTTTAAACATATTCACGCTGCTAGCAGTTACACAATTTGTAGACAATTTGTTCCATTCATTTATTGTCCTCTGTGAGAACGAGTGCTTCCTGATGTCCAATCTACATTGATCCTTTACTAATTTTACCTCATGTCCTCTAGTTCTGCTATCCTTCTTGAGTGAGAAAAACATATTTCTATCAATATTTTCATACCCATTCAATATCTTAAAAACTTCAATCTGATCTCCTCTTAACCTCCTTGTCTCTAGAGTTGTTAAACCACATTCTTTCAGGCGTTCTTCATAACTAAGGTCTCTAAATTCTGGAATCATTTTAGTTGCTCTCCTTTGTATGCGTTCAAGCGTATCCTTCTTACGATATGGTCTCCATACTTGTATACAGTATTCTAAATGAGGTCTAACTATTGCTTTATAAAGAGGTATAATTAACTTTTTTCCCTTGTATGTTATGTTTCTTCTAATCAATCCAAGAATTTGATTACCCTTTGAAGCTGCAATACCACACTGCTCTGAAACTTTCATGTCAGCGCTTATTGTAACTCCTAAGTCCTTTTCTTTTACAGTAGTACCAAGAACAGTAGCTCCCATTTTATAGGTTACATTCAAGTTCCCATGTCCTGTATGTAGGCATTTACATTTCCCAAAATTGAACAGCATCTGCCATTTCTCAGACCATTTCACTAATCTGTCTAGATCGTTTTGTAAATGTTGTTTATCACCATCAGTATTAACCGTTCTAAACAGTTTTGTGTCATCCGCAAATTTCAGTACGTTACTTGTTATACTGTCGTCCAAGTCATTGATATAAATTAAGAATAATATAGGTCCTAATACTGATCCTTAAGGTACCCTACTCAAAACCGATTTCCAATTTGAAACTTCTCCATCTACTACAACGCGTTGTCTTCTGTCAGTCAGCCATTGTTCTATCCAGTCAGTTATGCTATCCCCGATACCATGGGCTTTTAATTTAAGTAGTAATCTTTGATGTGAGCCAACTTACTTCAAAAGCTGCATAGCTTGCAGGTGGCAGAATGTCCAGGTAGTTCTTCGTTGTTCGGTAACGTCGAGTCTCTTCTACAACCAGAGCAAGTGCCTGCATCCGACCCACGACATACGAGATCTCGTCGACGTGATAAACTGCAGACATGCCGCAGTGTGTCAGTCGGAAGAATACTGACGCTCCGTGTGGCAAAGGCACACGCGCCACGGAACTGATGGAGTGCACGCTGCGCATGCGTCAACGCACCGCACAGATCAACAAGACGGAGCACATCCGGTTGAAGAGCTACACCGACATGATCGAGAAACGACGCAGAGCCGAGGAGGCGCGAAAACTGCGTCTTATCCAACGGACCAGGAGAACGCTGGAAGAGATCCGCGCATATCAGAAGGTGATGCAGACACACACGACACAACAGTCGGTATTATGCTTTCCTGTTGCATACAGTAATAAAGCGTAAAACGGTGTAATTGCTCTCATCTTTATCACTGAAGTCCGGGGTGAGGCTGGCACCGACACAGGTCGTCGATTTTTTGTTTTGTTGCCCCCCCATCTTTCGCTTTCTTTCTCCCTTCACCTCCCACTCCCGCGGCGAAAGGTGGACCGAACATAACATTTCGAATAAATATTCGCTCTTAACAAGCATTGTTGCAGGTGTAATGCAAGCAATTATTATATCAGATAAGCAATGTGTTCGTACTCGGGGCACGTCGCATGTAGCAATGCATCAATACCGGGCGTATTTCAAAGAGGGATGCAAGTTGACATTCAATTTCCGATTTAACAAGGTCTATTCAGCTGGTACGGAGTCACGTATGATTGGACCGGACAGTAACACGTGACCTTATACAACGTCATCCTCAGATAAAGGAACGGATATGTTTGTATTTAATGCATACTATTACAGGTGTGTGTTCAGATAGTTGTAATAAAAGTAGGCCTTATAGAAACATAAAACACCCTTACTTCGCTTGTAGCCATAATTTAAAATAAACTTAATCTCATTTAACGTGATGTTTCGATAGGTGCTACCGGCCTACAGTGCGCGCCACCTATTGTCGCTGCAGTGTGGCAATAAAGCATCTGAAGACGCCAGCCGTCACCATGCTCGTCGATTCCAGGTCTGTACTATACGGAATCGTTGAAATTGATGGACATATTACACATGCTACCAGCATGCTGTCTAATATTCGTATTGTGCCTAGATGCAATTGGCAATCTTCACAAAACACCTAACAACAACGTTGATTGCTTTTATTCCCAGCTCGAGAACCGCATTCTGAACGTTGGTTTCGGCATCGAGACGCTGCGTCAACAGATCCAACAGACAATCGAGTCGAGCAGACCGGAAGTCCGGGCGAGGAACATGCGCAAACGGATGCTTTGTATCGCCAAGAAGCGCAGCGACTTCCTCATTGATCGTAAAGTCACAAACGAGGCACTGAAACACGAGCGCCTCCTGGTGGCATCTGTACCAATAAATGACGACCTTAGTGCTGAAATACAAAGCATGTCCGTCTAGTTTACTATGACGTTAGATGTTTTTGTTTATGCATATATATGTTGTCTCATCATCGCACGTACGATGCCTTTTCATTTGTAGTAGCGATCCGTCCAACTTACAATGAACGTATAAGCTACGTTTTGTAACGTGTAATGGTAACGCAACAATATACAATTCAGAATGTTGATTTATATTATTAAGTATCCCCGCAATTTATATGGATGGATACATTTAGCACGGATGTTAAACGTTGTCTATACTTTCTGAGCTAACAGGTTATGTTATGAGATCTAATATAATCAAAAACGATTGGTCTGATGCAGAGATCCACAGTGATGAATAGATTCCCGACATTGTACAGGAGAATATACAAAGACTGGCGGCACGAGCTGGTGTCGACTGACGCGCACGCCCGAGTGAACTCACTGGAACGAGGGACCACCGAAGATTTATGGTGGAAATGCAATTTGGAATATCATTTATTCCAAATTGCATTTCCACCATAAATTTTCGAATATTTAATATACGGGTTACAGCGGCTGTGAGAAAGAAAACAGAACGAACACCGTGCTAAATGCTAATTCTGTTTTATCTAATGGTGTGACATGTGTAAATATAAGCGATTTAATGTGTGCAATGCATTGTATACCCTTAGACAATTCTACCCATAACGGGCAACCAATCAGATTCGGCACAATGAAAAGCGCGACTGTGCGCAATAGGCCTATCCCTTAGTATGATTAGGGACATTACGAGGAAGTGATTCCAGGTTCGCTCATCCGATTCTCGCTCGCCTTCGTGAATTAGCCGATACTTTTCAGTCTGACAGTTGTGTCAAGGTAATCGAAGTTTAAAGTTAATTAAAACTGCATCATATAAACTGATAAAAGGTAACTCTTATTTTACGAATTAGTCAAATGCCCGGATGACATCTTCATTAGCTAATTATGTATGCGCCTAGAATATGGGTGCATACTTAATTTCCGTCACAACGAAAAGTACATAAATTATTGCATCCAGGCGATTATGTGTGCGTCAAACGATGGCGCCACAGCACGGAGCCTGGATAATTGAGGCTAGCGCGCCAGTAGAATGGAAACTAATACGACACCTAGTGATTATTACTTTATCAATATTGCCATGGCGGCATCTAGCGGCATATTGTGTACTCATTTCTAGTACTCTGCAAAGGAAGGGATACATTGCAACATGTCCATATTAAACGTGTTGGTGTGTTTCAGACTCGTTCAGAGTTAGTGTCTTGCTTAACCTTGTAGTCACGGCTACGGCTTAACTGGGTTTAAAATCGCCACCTGGGATCAAATTAAGTGACAACCTACTTTAAAATGACATATGCATGATGATTATTCACCAGTGTGCAAGGTTTTCGCCACACGATATAGTATGACATTCAAACTTAAATAAACCATTTCCAAGTAACCAACGGTAGCCCATTTAATGTCCATGTTGCGCTGCCGTTGTATTGGTAGTTTCAGCTACGGATACCGGTAGATGCATACATGACTCATAAACTTTGTGCCGCCTTGTTAGATGAACAAGACATTGCTAGACAGTAGACACAAACGGACATAGGACACGTGAACAATCGAGGGACTATCGAATGAAATGTGTGATGCATGAATATCACACAATAAAGTGACTGACCTTCAACAAGGCGCATAGAAATATTAGTCACCGTTGCGACCCATTAGTTATCAAAGGAAAAAAATGAAGTCGTGTGGAACTGATAATACGATCAACATTCTAATTAATGGATGTTGTGCGATCTCAGGGATCCATTAAGTAGGCAACACACACTATTTCTAGCACGCACACGTATTTAAGTCAGCGCCGGATCAACAATGTGTGAAGCCTTGTACATATTTTTGTTGTGGGGGACCTTACGGAGTCTTCGCCAGCTTCGTCTGTATTCTGCTGTGCGTAGTAGGGTAACCCGGTTGGTAATCATTGCTTGGTCTGTATTTTATGAATTCTGCTGTACGTGGTAGGATAACCCGGTTGGTAAGCGTTGCTTGGTCTGTATTCTGCTGTGCGTGGTAGGGTAACCCAGTTGGTAATCGTTGGTTGGTCTGTATTCTGCTGAGCGTAGTAGGGTAACCCGGTTGGTAAGCGTTGCATTGTCTGTATTCTGCTGTACGTGGTAGGGTAACCCAGTTGGTAATCGTTGCTTGGTCTGTATTCTGCTGTACGTGGTAGGGTAACCCGGTTGGTGAGCGTTGTTTGGTCTGTATTCCGCTGTGCGTGGTAGGGTAACCCAGTTGGTAATCGTTGCCTGGTCTGTATTCTGCTGAGCGTAGTAGGGTAACCCGGTTGGTAAGCGTTGCATGGTCTGTATTCTGCTGTACGTGGTAGGGTAACCCAGTTGGTAATCGTTGCTTGTTCTGTATTCTGCTGTGCGTAGTAGGGTAACCCGGTTGGTGAGCGTTGCTTGGTCTGTATTCTGCTGTGCGTGGTAGGGTAACCCAGTTGGTAATCGTTGCTTGGTCTGTATTCTGCTGAGCGTAGTAGGATAACCCGATTGGTAAGCGTTGCATGGTCTGTATTCTGCTGTGCGTGGTAGGGTAACCCGATTGGTAAGCGTTGCATGGTCTGTATTCTGCTGTACGTAGTAGGGTAACCCGGTTGGTGAGCGTTGCTTGGTCTGTATTCTGCTGTGCGTGGTAGGGTAACCCGATTGGTAAGCGTTGCATGATCTGTATTCTGCTGTACGTGGTAGGGTAACCCGGTTGGTAATCGTTGCTTGGTCTGTATTCTGTTGTACGTAGTAGGGTAACCCGGTTGGTGAGCGTTGCTTGGTCTGTATTCTGCTGTGCGTGGTAGGGTAACCCAGTTGATAATCGTTGCTTGGTCTGTATTCTGCTGAGCGTAGTAGGATAACCAGATTGGTAAGCGTTGCATGGTCTGTATTCTGCTGTGCGTGGTAGGGTAACCTGGTTGGTAATCGTTGCTTGGTCTGTATTCTGCTGAGCGTAGTAGGATAACCCGATTAGTAAGCGTTGCTTGGTCTGTATTCTGCTGTACGTGGTAGGGTAACCTGGTTGGTAATCGTTGCTTGGTCTGTATTCTGCTGTGCGTGGTAGGGTAACCCGGTTGGTGAGCGTTGCTTGGTCTGTATTCTGCTGTGCGTGGTAGGGTAACCCAGTTGGTAATCGTTGCTTGGTCTGTATTCTGCTGAGCGTAGTAGGATAACCCGATTGGTAAGCGTTGCATGGTCTGTTCTGCTGTGCGTGGTAGGGTAACCCGGTTGGTAATCGTTGCTTGGCCTGTATTCTGCTGTACGTAGTAGGGTAACACGGTTGGTGAGCGTTGCTTGGTCTGTATTCTGCTGTGCGTGGTAGGATAACCCAGTTGGTAATCGTTGCTTGGACTGTATTCTGCTGAGCGTAGTAGGATAACCCGATTGGTAAGCGTTGCATGGTCTGTATTCTGCTGTACGTGGTAGGGTAACCCGGTTGGTAATCGTTGCTTGGCCTGTATTCTGCTGTGCGTGGTAGGGTAACCCAATTGGTAAGCGTTGCATGGTCTGTATTCTGCTGTACGTGGTAGGGTAACCCGGTTGGTGAGCGTTGTTTGGTCTGTATTCTGCTGTGCGTGGTAGGGTAACCCGATTGGTAAGCGTTGCATGGTCTGTATTCTGCTGTACGTGGTAGGGTAACCCGGTTGGTGAGCGTTGCTTGGTCTGTATTCTGCTGTGCGTGGTAGGGTAACCCGATTGGTAAGCGTTGCATGGTCTGTATTCTGCTGTACGTTGTAGGGTAACCAGGTTGGTGAGCGTTGCTTGGTCTGTATTCTGCTGTGCGTGGTAGGGTAACCCGGTTGGTAATCGTTGCTTGGTCTGTATTCTGCTGTACGTAGTAGGGTAACCCGGTTGGTAAGCGTTGCTTGGTCTGTATTCTGCTGTACGTGGTAGGGTAACCTGGTTGGTAAGCAAAGCTTCGTCTGTATTCTGCTGTACGTGGTAGGGTAACCCGGTTGGTGAGCGTTGCTTGGTCTATTCATTATCCAGCGAGTGTTTCACGTTGTGGTCCTGTCCAAGCTTTCAACTAAAGTGTATAGTATGGTATATGTGTATTATGGTATATGTGTATTATGGTATATGTGTATTATGGTATATGTGTATTATGGTATCTGCGCCCAGAGTGCAACTTTAAGTTAAATACACTCCTAGACAGGGACGCTTCGGCATCCTGTTGTCCATTATAATTTCTATGTGAGATACATGGGACGCCATTTTACACATCAAGTGCATGTATAATATGTATAATTAATAAACTCCATGAACGAGCTCAGGCTAAGCGTCAGTGTACTAGCTACTAGCAGGCGAGGGGCATGTTGAATCACGAACGAGTCGAGCAAGAACCGCAAAACAACAACAAGAACAACAAAGGACAGACTTTACATTACTCTCGTACTAGATAATAACACTTGGCTGCGGCGTCGGTCAGGTGGAAATTTCCACCGCGCAAGTAAAACACAATGTGCCACGTAAGCATTGCTATCTTGTTAATCGTGTTGCCAAAGAGTGCCAACAGAGACGTGTGTGTGTGTGTGTGTGTGTGTGTGTGTGTGTGTGTGTGTGTGTGTGTGTGTGTGTGTGTGTGTGTGTGTGTGTGTGTGTGTGTGTGTGTGTGTGTGTGTGTGTGTGTGTGTGTGTGTGTGTGTGTGTGTGTGTGTGTGTGTGTGTGTGTGTGTGTGTGTGTGTGTGTGTGTGTGTGTGTGTGTGTGTGTGTGTGTGTGTGTGTGTGTGTGTGTGTGTGTGTGTGTGTGTGTGTGTGTGTGTGTGTGTGTGTGTGTGTGTGTGTGTGTGTGTGTGTGTGTGTGTGTGTGTGTGTGTGTGTGTGTGTGTGTGTGTGTGTGTGTGTGTGTGTGTGTGTGTGTGTGTGTGTGTGTGTGTGTGTGTGTGTGTGTGTGTGTGTGTGTGTGTGTGTGTGTGTGTGTGTGTGTGTGTGTGTGTGTGTGTGTGTGTGTGTGTGTGTGTGTGTGTGTGTGTGTGTGTGTGTGTGTGTGTGTGTGTGTGTGTGTGTGTGTGTGTGTGTGTGTGTGTGTGTGTGTGTGTGTGTGTGTGTGTGTGTGTGTGTGTGTGTGTGTGTGTGTGTGTGTGTGTGTGTGTGTGTGTGTGTGTGTGTGTGTGTGTGTGTGTGTGTGTGTGTGTGTGTGTGTGTGTGTGTGTGTGTGTGTGTGTGTGTGTGTGTGTGTGTGTGTGTGTGTGTGTGTGTGTGTGTGTGTGTGTGTGTGTGTGTGTGTGTGTGTGTGTGTGTGTGTGTGTGTGTGTGTGTGTGTGTGTGTGTGTGTGTGTGTGTGTGTGTGTGTGTGTGTGTGTGTGTGTGTGTGTGTGTGTGTGTGTGTGTGTGTGTGTGTGTGTGTGTGTGTGTGTGTGTGTGTGTGTGTGTGTGTGTGTGTGTGTGTGTGTGTGTGTGTGTGTGTGTGTGTGTGTGTGTGTGTGTGTGTGTGTGTGTGTGTGTGGCCCAAGGGAGGGTTAGTTGAGCCACCCAAGGCCCAAGGGGGGGGTAGTTGAGCCACACAAGGCCCAAGGGAGGGTTAGTTGAACCACACAAGGCCCAAGGGAGGGTTAGTTGAACAGCGGCTAAATAACGAAGACGAGTGTTCTTTGCCCCAAAATACATAAAGGAATTAGTTTTTCTGAACAAATTGGGGCATTGGATAGCTACAAGACAACACATTATGCATGCACGTGTGCTGTGCCTGTGTATACGTGTGTCTTCATAAATCACATATTCACCTGGCCTGACTAGCAATACTAACACACATTTGCATCATTCAAACAATTAAATAATAAAACAATCTGGGTGGGATTATTAAATACACAAACGTGTTTTACGTTGTTTAATACATTGAATTTAGTACTGTCCTTGCTGTAGCATTTGGAGTAAAGTAGCATAGCTTGCACAAATGTTACAACCATTTAAGATATATGCATTATTTTGTACGTTTGCATAGTTTCAACAAAACACTTATATTTACGTGACCTTTGCTGTTATACGTAAATAATTTTGTTGTTTCCGTTGCACGTGTTCGGACGTAATTTTCCAATAAGGCGAACAGCGGTGGACATTGTGCTCCAAGACCTAAGTCTTCTCACACGACCATTATCGTTAATGTGACAACGTTACTGGTTGAAATCTAAGGCACGTCGTCGCCTGTCTGATACTATCTGACCCAAATCTAAGGCACGTAGTCGCGCGTATAATACTATCTGACCCACTTTGTAGTCACCTTTCTATTGTATTAAATAGTGGCCTAGTTATGGACTCGACACGAAGCAGTGTTGTATCACGATTAGAAGTTCCACAACACGGGTTAATGCCGACGATTGATTGTGTACAATTTGAACTTGACCTAAAATTAAGAATGAGTGCCGTCATATAGACCTACAAATCCGTAACATTTGCATATGTGCTAATCGGGTCGAGGGCATTTCTGAGAACACGTGACAGTTCGTAAACATCTGTGATCTTGACGATCTGATCGACGATCTATCTACCTACTAATGTAATGTGTTAACTATCTCGCACATGAGGAATCCAGTTTGTTGTTCAAATAACTCAACTATATGCTGGTCAACGTCAGGTTAAAATCTTCAACGTAAAATTACGCCCATTTTTTTAATGTTCACATAAAACATAAAATCGTGGTTGGGAACAGGATTTGTATCAATATATTAGTAATTAATATTTAAGAGCAAATAATAACTGATGATACTTTGTGTGATTATCAATGACAACCAAGTAATTCTAGCATGGGTATTCCGCTATAGCATCCGTTTTCAGAAAAATAAGAAGATATGCCCATCAACACGTCATCAGAGCTGATGTTCAACTTTAACTAAATACAGGTTTCAATAGAACGTACTGGTTTTGAGCTCAATGCGGTTTTGTGTTCACACATACGTTATTAGTGTAGCGGACCCGTTGGTCACGCAGCGTCCCCATTTTTATATAATATTTTTCTTATCACTGTTGTTTGCTATTTCTAACGTATGTGCTAAGAGAATGACATCACCTCACACCGAAAACAACAACGTCGCTTGAATGGACAACCCACTAAAATCGGAGTCGATTCCCCAATCCAGTCCCGCAATTACACTTTCTTTATCCTGTCATCGACATGGTGCTATCCAACCACATCACATCTATGTTCTCTGTGTTCGTCTATAGTCCATGCTTTCGTAGTTTGTAAAACCATTCTATCAGTGTTTTATTTGGTTCTGCCCCAACGTCCACATTATTTCTCTCCTGTTCTCAGTCGGTACAACGCAAGTGAACCGTTCCTCTCTCTTTCCTGAAGTCCAACTAATGCACTCCTATGCTGCTTTGTCCATGTATCCTACTCCATGTACCCTACACCATGTACCCTACTCCATGTACCCTACTCCATGTACCCTGCTCCATGTACCCTACACCGTGTACCCTACACCATGTACCCTATTCCATGTACCCTACTCCAGGTACCATGCTCCATGTACCCTACTCCATGTACCCTCCACCATGTACCCTACTCCATGTACCCTACTCCATGTACCCTACTCCATGTACCCTACACCATGTACCCTACACCATGTACCCTACTCCATGTACCCTACTCCATGTACCCTACTCCATGTACCCTACTCCATGTACCCTACACCATGTACCCTACTCCATGTACCCTACTCCATGTACCGTACTCCATGTACCCTACTCCATGTACCCTACTCCATGTACCCTACACCATGTACCCTTCACCATGTACCATACTCCATGTACCCTACTCCATGTAACCTACACCATGTACTCTACTCCATGTACCCTACACCATGTACCATACACCATGTACCCTACACCATGTACCCTACTCCATGTACCCTACTCCATGTACACTACACCATGTACCCTACTCCATGTACCCTACTCCATGTACCCTACTCCATGTATCCTGCATTCGAATCCTACGGCGTTACGCCAGTACAGTTGTCACAATCATTCCTTGTTAGGATCGCTCCGGTGTTAAGCCCACGTTACACAGCCGCACGAGCCACTTGACGCCTTCAATCCTCTCTCCCTTCTCATCCATCTGTTCTCGCCAGCCCCACTGTTTGTGCATCTAGTTCTCCAACTCTTCGCCATTTTCTACATGATATAATGCCTTCTTCACGTCGTCTTCTGTTATTGACTTCGTCTTTTGAACTGTCAGTAGATCGTTGATCTCGTCAGCACAACTGAGGTGCCAGTGTGGTCAACTAACACTAACTTCTTTCTTCTCCGAATTTAGTAAAACCCCCCCAAAAAAAACCTTAGGTATGTTCTACACCACTGAACACACTCCCGTCCTTCATAACTTTTGTTTTGATTGTATTTCTTCTATGTCAATCAATGTCCATCTCAATAATTTCACGTCAACAACTGGTTCTCGGTGTCATCGCTAAAGACTACACCGGACCGATAAGGTTTCTCTCCGGAAAGTGAATCAGGGAAGTATTGACAATGTTTTTGATTGTTGAGTTTATACGAGCACATTAGTTTTCATTAAAGAAAACCAACCAAGGACAAACCTTTGTGTCCCTCACGGTACCTACGGATCAGACATATTCATTTAGGATATAACAGCCAAAGGATATGGCCAATGTGAACGGTGCATATTTTACAGTATGTGTTCTGGGCGACGCTAGGGGCAGCACTGAAGTTACTAGCTCTAATTAATCTATTTAGTGTATATATTAGTCCATGCATGTATGCCATTTTTTTATATACAACTGATGATTTCCGGATTAAACTACTGATTATGATTTGGATGACTCGACGACAACAATCGTGTCAATAGACGCGTAAGCTAACGAGCACACATCAAAGGGGTAGCAATAACAACTGTCGCATTGTGAAAGAACCGGGTAATTTGGAATAAGAGACGAACGACCGTTGATGGATTACTACCACCAGACAATCATCACTCGGCGTCGTCTGAGCTTTCATATCTATGAGAAACAAGATCTGCATTAATCTGATTTAAAAATATGCCGAACACATCATGGCGTCTGTCATTTGCTAGGCTGATTTCTCTCAGACAATAATGGGCATTTGTCATAAACAGGTTACAAAACATTTGCCAATACAACGCCAACTTTACGACGAGTTGGTACACGAACGTTCTGATGTGGTCAACGTAGGACAGGCTGGTGAGAAAAGGCGAGCGGACGGATAGAACCACGACGCACGCACGCACGCACGCACGCACGCACGCACGCACGCACGCACGCACGCACGCACGCACGCACGCACGCACGCACGCACGCACGCACGCACGCACGCACGCACGCATGCACGCACGCACGCACGCACACGGACCAACTACGTTCAATATTTACAACATAAATTACCACAACATCAAGGTACATGGAACACAGTGGCGCAGCGGTTAGAATGTCGGATTCTTATTCGAGACAAACGGCGTTCGAATCCTCTTGCTGCCGTGTCGAAGCTTGGCCAATTTCGTCCATTCCACATTGCCTCAGTTCACTCAGCCGTATAAATGAGTGCCTGGTTATAGCCAGTGGTGGATCAAAACGAGTGAGTTGCATTCGCGTAGTAGCTGCGGCGTTTCTGAATGCTTCATAGAGAAGTCGAATTCGTGTTCGAATGAACAGGTCTACCAGTGGTTTAAATGTAAAACGCTTTGAGTGGCCCCAACGACCATATGCAGCCCTGCAACAGAACTTGCATTTACAGTTACATGAATTCGATTGATCGTAAATACGACACAACAAACACGTGACTGCAATTCAGTTAATTATTTTTTAGTACCCTTTTACAGTCGTCTGCACTACGGGAGCCGGGTCGGCGTGTTGGCGGCATCTGGTCGCTTGGCAACGAGGGGCACATTGATGCGGTGACCTACGACGGGTGATCGGTTGAAATTCATGAGTTGCATAAGACTACCTTAACACTTAGCCTAGGTCTAACAAACGCACCATAACGTTATATCCAATTCCGCACGCACGCACGCACGCACGCACGCACGCACGCACGCACGCACGCACGCACGCACGCACGCACGCACGCACGCACGCACGCACGCACGCACGCACGCACGCACGCACGCACACACACACACACAACCGATTATCATTGTCGAGTTATGCACCCCGTAAAACCTAAAAAATTCCACGACCCCGAAACATACACAAACAGTGTTGTTGTTAGTAATGTTGTTGCTACTGTTGTTGATACTAATGTTGTTGCTTCTGTTGTTGCTACTGTTGTTACAAATGTTGTTACTAATGTTGTTGCTACTTTTGTTGCTACTCTTGTTACAAGTGTTGTTGCTACTTTTGTTGTTACTGTTGTTGCTACTGTTGTTACTACTGTTGTTGCTACTGTTGTTATCACTGTTACTGCTATTGTTGTTTCTACTGTTGTAGCTGCTGTTGTTGCTAATGTTGCTGCTACTGTTTTTGTTACTATTGTTGTCACTGCTGTTGCTACTGTTGTTACAAATGTTGTTGCTACTGTTGTTGCTACTGTTCTTGCTACTATTGTTGCTACTGCTGTTGCTACTGTTGTTGCTACTGTTGTTACAAATGTTGCTATTAATGTTGTTGCTACTTTTGTTGCTACTGTTGTTACTAATGTTGCTGCTACTGTTGCTGCTACTCTTGATACTACTGTTGTTGGTACTGTAGTTACTACTGTTGTTACTACTGTTGTTACTACTGTTGTTACTACTGTTGTTACTAATGTTGTCACTAATGGTGTTACTAATGTTGTTTCTACTGTTGTTGCTACTGTTACTTCTACTGTTGCTTCTACCGTTACTGCTATTGTTACTGCTACTGTTGCTGCTACTGCTACTGTTGCTACTACTGTTGCTGCTATTGTGATTGCTACTGCTACAGTTACTGCTACTGTTGCTGCTGCTGCTACTGCTACTGTTGCAACTACTGTTGCTGCTACTGCTACTGTTGCTACTACTGTTGCTGCTACTGCTACTGTTGCTACTATTGTTGCTACTACTGCCACTGCTACTGTTGCTACTATTGTTGGTGCTATTGCTACTGCTGCTGTTGCTACTACTGTTGCTACTACTGCCACTACTACTACTACTACTACTACTACTACTGGTACTACTACTACTACTGTTGCTACTACTGTTGCTGCTACTACTACCGGTACAATTATGTTAAAACTTTTACTACGGCGCTAAATGCAAACGTTGGCAAGCCATTTCTTGGAAAAATTCAAACATGTGTGTCAATTCTTTGTCACACGAGGTCGCATCCGTTGAACCACACGTAGAGGTTAATAACAACACGATTCTTTTATTCGGCGCGTATTGAAGAACGGGTCGAGGGCGTCTCAATTATATCAATTTCATAGGGTAATTAGTGGTTTGTCTTAAACTGGATGCCAGTCAACAACACGTCAACTGCCTTATGTGCGTCGAGTCCAAACACGGGTTCATAGCGGTTAATAGCCCGCGGCCCTTTTCCGACCGCCTGTGCAGCAACACGCGCGCCACCTGCTGGCAAAACAGGCAACTCGTGGTAATTGGGGCTACGTGTGTCTGAAAGCTGTTACAATAACGTCAAAAAGGACGACACGTGTCTTCGCTTGTTTTGATCATTCGCTTGCCAATATTGCTGCCCGATAATGTCTATAATTACACGTAATTGCAACTAAATTGTTAATAACGACTACGTGTAGTAGAATAGGACAGCCACGCCGTTGAGTCTTCTCCAAAGTCACTCGTACACCTAGATCACTTACACGCACACACACGCACGCACGCACGCACGCACGCACGCACGCACGCACGCACGCATGCACGCGCACACGCACAGCACCAATAAATATAGTAGTATACATATACATAAGATTAAGGATAACTAGTTCGCGTAGACAACATTCCCCTCTAGTTTCTGTGTTGTTTTCTTCACCATTTTTTTATAATCCAGACTAACGTTCTACTTGTGTGTCTTAAGAGAGAATGGGTAAGTCAAACAGCTTGCACTCCGCAGACGTGCTGCCATCAGAACACTTACAAATAGGGGATTTCCGACAGATCGCGAAATGCGAACATGCGAGTAGATCAGCGGTTGGTTGTGCCGTGAAAAAGACTGCAGAGTAAGTGTTAACGACCTTGAAGATCAACGATCCCTTGTGACTGAACACACAAAAAATCTTGTCTCGTTTGAGATCACTCTTCTCCACTGTCCAGTTTCGTTGCTTCTCGGGATATCTCACGTGCATGACATTATTATGTGTTACAAATATAACAAAAGCCAAATACAGAAACCCTGCAAGTTGGATACCGTCCTGGTAGCAGATCAAACAAGAACTATTTATTTGCCGTACGCCTCTTACGCATCAGACCTGACGTATTTTCTGTGGTCATTGTTTCTTGTAATTCTTCAGACAAACTGCATAGTCACGAACTAAAACGAAGCGTCTCTCTGGACTATGGAAATACCCCAAGTCACAGCTTAATCACAGTTTTAATGACGACCAATCAGAATATAATTGGAAGCCTCACGCCGACGAACGAAGCCGTATCAGGTAGTTAGCCTGATAGACATCTACTCTGGGCATCGTGTTGCTAGTAAGTGTTCCAACCGGCGACTCCCACGACAACACACACGTCGGCTGACGGTACAGTCACGTGACTGAATGAAGACAAGTGTGCGTTTGTCGTCGAGTACAACTTGGCTTTAAAAGGACATTGCTATGCATAGGATCGTCGGTCATTGTAAACACATTTGATGTGTTTACAAAATCGCAAACGAGGAATAAAGATTACTCCATGCACTCCATGCAGCAACTCACTACGATATATTATTTAATTGCACATCTGTGCGTCCAGTGGCGTATATGGAACCGTGCAAAGGGCAAGGGGCATTTAGTCGGCCATTAGTCAACATGCTAAATGTAGCGGAGCAACGAAAAAATAGGAAGACATATAACACCTTAATCCAAGGGGGAGGTGGAGAGTGGCCAAATGCCCCCAAATACGTCACTGTAATCCAAGGGGGGAGGTGGAGCGTGGCCCAATGCCCCCAAATATGTCATTGTAATCCAAGGGGAGGTGGAGTGTGGCCCAATGCCCCCCAATACGTCATTGTAACCCAAGGGGAGGTGGAGCGTGGCCCAATGCCCCCAAATACGTCACTGTAATCCAAGGGAGGTGGAGCGTGGCCCAATGCCCCCAAATATGTCATTGTAATCCAAGGGGGAGATGGAGCGTGGCCCAGTGCCCTCAAATACGCCACTGTGTTCGTCTCATATGTTTAGCTTATAAAATGATAAATGATTGTTTTATGTCTAGTTGCTAAGTAACTATTTTAAATTGTTTTATAAATTAACTAAACTTATTTTAGTGCTGTTGGTGTCTTAAGCAGACGCGCACGCGTGCATGCGCACACACAAACCAAACACAATCATTTCAGACTGTCTGTCACCAAACAGGCCTGGCTGTCTGCTAGCTGGCGTCTTGTCCTCCCAATCACGTTGTACAAACGAGCTACCAACATCTTCACATTAGGCATACGTACGTATGTACGTGCCGGGGTATATGTACGTGCCGGGGGTATATGCGTAGTATGAAGATGTGGGTAGCTTGTTTGTGCAATATCATTAAATGCATGTCATTAAATGCATGCATACATGCATGCATGTATACATGCATACATGCATGCATGTATACATGTATACATGCATGCATGTATATGTACATGTGTGCATGTACACGCACACACACACACACTGATTAACTGAAATTAATACGTTTAGGAAATGCAAAAACATTAAGTAATGTGTGCAACTAACGAAAAGTGAACATAACATATCCAGCTTTGTTTGAGGGCGATTGTTAAATCAATTTGTTAAACCAATAACATATTGATAGCACAATCCTTTTTCCGTTTGTGCACGTGTTCATTACTTATCACACCTGGAATACTTGGACGGGGGCTACTGGAATTACCGGAGTGAGGGCTTCTGGTCGGGACCTACCGCAGTGAGGGCTTCTGGTCGGGACCTACCGGAGTGAGGGCTTCTGGTCGGGAGCTACCGCAGTGAGGGCTTCTGGTCGGGAGCTACCGCAGTGAGGGCTTCTGGTCGGGAGCTACCGGTAAAGAGCTATCGCGACGAGGGCTACTGACACGAGAGTTACTGGGAATGGACTACTTGAACGAGGGTTGGTGGGACGTTATCGCGGTTATATGCATTCACTTACTAGTATGGTCTTTATTCTTTCGTACGGAACCGCAGTTTGGATGCTGAAAACTGCGCCAAATGAAGAAATAAAAGTATCATCTTACACGTAATTACCTCTTGCGTGGGGTTGTCCCATGCCAACGTCGAGTTACACACCCCACTCGCACGGCCATTTCTCCTGACAGGAGACTGTCGAGAAATACTGAACAAATATGGCGGTATGGTTCGGCTACATATTTTCCTTCTTAATTTGTTAGTAATGTGTCGTTATTATTTCCACGTTGACATCGTCTAATTACCGTAACTAAGCATCACGCGGCGTGCGTGTCCTAGCGTGAAACAACCATATCAATATTTGCATATTAATAATTATATATACTGGTCGTAGTTTTCAACCTACTTAATAGAATAATTATGTAAATAGGTCTGGGCGCACGTGAGCGGTCACACATCGACACCGGACAACCAGGGCTATATAAACTGCGATCGATCCCACAGTTTGCATCCACATCCAAGATTCCAGTAGACTTGTTGTGAGAGCATCCGAAGTCACAGCCGACATCATGTCTTTCGAGGTTCCAGACCCCTACGTATGGGATGAGTCCTTCAGGGTGATGGTAAGTACAGCCACTTCTAACTTATACTGGTAATCTCTTTACGCATCGTATAAGAATATATATATATATATATATATACATACATATATGTATATTTATATATATATATATATATATATATATATATATATATATATATAATTTTATAATATATAATTATATATATATATATATATATTATATATATATATATATATATATATATATATATATATATATATATATATATATACCATCTTGTTTGGTTAAGACGAGTATCCATATATACGTGTTACCATCGTGATCGTCGTGATTTGGCGATGAAATAAAATATGCTAGTTTTACGACATTTATAGAGACCTCTTTATTAAAATTAACGACAGTTCAATCTTCACTTTTGAAGGTGGAATATAACGTTTCTCATTGGTTGATTTATTGCTCTGTCAAATTCGCGATTTATTCCATTTCTGAAGATAAGTACTCTATAGGAATATATATATATATATATATATATATATATATATATATATATATATATATATATATATATATCTTTGTATGTGTGTGTTACTATGTCCATGTGCATGTAAACCCATGCAAGCAGCAAGCATACGTAGCACGTACACATGTGAGTATGTCTTGTGGTTGTTGCTACTGGCTACTGACGTCTTGTGGTTTTTGTTGTGGTTGTTGTAGTACGACAACATCGACGACGAGCACAAGGCCATCTTTGTGTGCATCTTCAACTGCGCCAAGGACCCCAAAAGTGCTCCCCTGATCACAAAGTTGTATGACGTCACAGCTGCTCACTTCACGGATGAAGAGGTACGGACTGTTAATTTGATTAACAGTTTGACTTTTATTTGGAACATTTCGGAATACGTTGTTACATTAGCACTGACCCTTTAAAGTTCATAATGACAATTCGTGGCTTTACTGACTTCATTGTTCATTATATGAATGCTGGAATTATCTTTGTATATCCTCCCGTCATTGTATCGATGTGTCAGAATAATCTTACTTTCATCTCCGTTGTACGAATCGTGAGGTCTCTTTTTCTTTCATTCGTGTATAATCTTTCCCTCTTTCAGATCTAGCGAGATCTCAGATAATATATATCGAGCCACCTTAGTTATGCCTTGTGAACAAGTGTTCCTTAATCGCGTGGTTGAAAGAAATACTAGCACATTGCTTAACCTGTGCTCATTCGTTTCAGGGCATGATGGATCGGGCAAAGTACGCGGATGTGGCCAATCACAAGCAGATTCACAAAGACTTCCTCGCCAAGATCAAGTCGCTGAAGGCTCCCCTCGATGAGGCCAGCCTCTCGTGGGCTAAACAGTGGTAAGTGTCTTTGCGCTTTTAATATTAGTCATACATAAGTTTCTCTACAAAATTAATATGCATTGAAGATTATATTCCTTGGAAACCGACATCATGTCACAACGATGCTTTGGAACATAACGTGGATTTCGTTCCTGATGTAGGCAATAGGAAATCTAACACGTTGAAGAGTTTTCGAAATGTTTAGAGAACAAAATGTTGTGCGCAGTGTGGATATATCACTGAGATTATGCAGGTATCGTGTGTTTGTGGCAAAGTCGTTTAGTCTTTCCTATACAAAGCTCAGTTCAGTGCAAATAATCACGGTGACTTATCGTTTGACTTAGATCAATATTCCGTTGTAGGCTGGTCGGCCACATCAAGGGCATTGACTTCAAGTACAAGGGCCTGCTGTAAACAAGTTCGTTCTACAAATGACCGTCTCGACGAACCCAACAACAGGAGATGGAACTGAATAACAACTGCTTTAATTTATTTATACATAAATGTAAAACGTAAATCATTCGCAGTGATTACATACATTTTGAAAACAACTCGATGTGGCTGTTATTGACTTGAGTGAACTATTCGCGTTTGCATCGTACGCGAAGCGTGAAGCGTGGCGCCATTCGACGCAGCTCCAACAGCATCGTGCTTATACCGTACTGAAGCGACGACATCAGCTAGTCACGGTCAGTCCGGCATCGGTCCTCGTAGGGCAGATGTCTAATGACCATTTAATGGTGCATCCGAATGTATTGTCTGTTGAATGTTGTTGAAATAAAACGTACTTAAATGTTACAGCACGTGTCTGTTTCGACTCTCTGGCTCTGTCAGCATATTTTGTCTTTACGCGAAACTTGTATTTTGTTTCAAATAATTTCCATTTAGCATCAATAGTAATTTCGACTGCTAGTTAAAGCACGTTGGTTCTACATGTGATCAAATACCCGCAGGATAAACAATACTGAATACAAACACAGCGTTATTTTGTAAACATAACATTTTATGTTATACATTGTTGTGTTCATGTAATACTTTCAAAACAGAGCTTATCTGCGGACAGAACAGTTTGACCATTACGAAGTTATCCAGATAAAATCAAACTCGAGTAGAAACATGTTTCGATCTAGTGGAAAAACGTTTACAAATTTGCTGTCTTATCGTTCGTGTTCACGTCCATACCCACATTGATCGTCAGCGCAAGAACACAAATGCACTGCCGGCCGAAGTTTATATTCGCAAAAAAGAAGGTCCTGGCTTCATCTTGTGCATCAGCTGGGATGTAGTGTTTGTCACGTTATTTGTAGAATTACACGTGACAGATGAACGTTTGTAGACTTCCAGTCAGATGGTATAAAATGTTAGTCGCCGGAAGTTGGAGAGGAAGAATGGAGCCATCTCCTCCACTGTGTGGTCCAGATGGCTCGAAGTGACGTACTTTAGATAGCAGCGTTCACCACATTCTGTGATGATGATGATGATGATGATGATGACGACGATGATGTTGATGATAATGATGATGATGATGATGATGGTGGTGGTGATGATGATGATGATGACGATGATGATGATGATGGTGGTGGTGGTGGTGGTGATGCTGCAGTTTGTAGTAGACTTCATATGTTAGTAAAATATTTATAAGTTATTGCGTTTGTTTGTGTGACCTTTGTGCTAGAAAGTACACTCAATCAACCAGCAGGTCATGGCCAGGCCAAATTGATTGGCATTGATTGATCGATACTGCGAGGTCGACGGGAATTAGTCACACAATAAAAAATTAAATTTCTCTTACACAATGTTTAGGTCATCTTTATATATCATCATTTCATGAGTATCTCTGGAGGAATTGGTACACATGTTGTGCAAGTTGCGCAAGGTGAACGTGTGACCCATCCAATTTACATTCGCAAATGCCGCCATGACCAGGTCCTGGCAACGCCACCTGGTGATGCAAGCCACACGAACTGTCCTGACTACTGGATAGGCCAACATATTACTTGTGTGCTTTGTATTGCACCAAACAATACCCAAGCGATGGCAGAACAACTATGTTCACGTGATGTCCATGTTGCCACACTCGTCCACACCTAAGAATGCCAAACTATATATCCTCCGGGTTCTCTGAATGACATTGCCTCAATTTACACATGCATTGATTGCAGCACAATAACGAAAAGTAAGCTGCGTCGCTCTACACATTCTCTCTATAGGAGACATGTTGCGGACTACCACGAAACAAACTGGGTCTTTCGGATATATGAATGGTTACCATGTTGCAAGGGAGTCTGATGTTAAGACACTGATATTTTCGGGATATCTCACATACGTAACACATATGTGACATTATGACAAAAGCCAAATACAAAAACACGGCAAATCGGATACCATCCTGGTAGCAGATCAAAGAAGAAAGCTATGTTTTTGCCGTCCACCTATTCCCCATCATACCTGACGTCTTTTCTGTGGTCTTTGTTTTTTGTAATTCTTCAGACAAACCGCACAGTCACGAACTAAAACGCTTCGTCTTTCTGGACTACGAAAATACCCCGAATTCACAGCTCAATCACATTTTTTAATGACGGCTAATCGAATATAATTGGAAGCCTAGCCCCGACGAACGAAGCCGTATCAGGTAGTTAGCCTGATAGTCATCTACGCGAGGCATCGTATTGCCAATGAGTGTTCCTGCCGGCGGCTTCCACGACTTCACACAAGTCGACAGACGGTCACGTGATTCTGAATGAAGACAACTCCGTCCAGTAGATTAGTATGTTAAAATGTACCGGAGCAACGGAAAATACGGGGAAAAAATTCAGCCAAGGGGAGCGTGGCCCAATGCCCCCTAGATACGCCACTGTATGCGTGTCATACGTCTAACTATTAAAATTATTGTTGTCTAGTTGTTAAGTGACAATTTTAAATTGTTGCATAAATTAATTAAACTTATATAGGGCTGTTGGTGTCTTAAAAAAACGCACGCGCATGCATGCACGCATACAAAACAAACACAATCACTCCTGACTGCCGGCCACCATACAGGCCTGCCTGCCAGTCGGCCTTCATTCATGCCTGCCTGTCTGCCAGTCGGCATTCATTCCTGCCTGCCGGTCTGCCAGTCGGCCTTCATTCCTGCCTGCCTGCCTGCCTGCCTGTCTGTCAGTCGGCATTCGTGCCTGCCTGCCTGCTTGCTAGTCGGCCTTCATTCCTGCCTGCCTGCCTGCCTGCCTACCTGCCTGTCAGTCGGCCTTCATTCCTGCCTGCCTGCCCGCCTGCCTGCCTGCCTGTCTGCCTGCCTGCCTGTCAGTCGGCCTTCATTCCTGCCTGCCTGCCTGCCTGCCTGCCTGCCTGCCTGCCTGCCTGCCTGCCTGCCTGCCTGCCTGCCTGCCTGCCTGCCTGCCTGCCTGCCTGCCTGCCTGCCAGTCGGCTTTCATTCTTGCCTGCCTGTCTTTCTGTCTACTTTGTTGCAGAAACAAGCCACCCACATCTTCATATTATGCATACCTACGTAGGTATGTACGTATATACATAATATGAAGATGGGGTTGCTTGTCTGAGCAATGTCATTAAATAGTTGTAATTAAACGCATGCATACATACATGCATACATGCATACATGCATACATGCATACATGCATACTATCATACATGCATATATGCATACATGCATACATGCATACATGAATACGTGCATACATGCATGCATACAGAAGAAGATTTTTTTAAACATATAATTTACAATAAAAGTATTAATAACGAAAGTTCACCGCAACGGAATAAGAAGAAGTACGAATGTTGTTGCGCATGCTTATTGTCTGTATATATATATATATATATATATATATATATATATATATATATATATATATATATATATATATATATATATATATATATATATATATATATATATGTTGCGATGCTTATTGTCTGTATATATATATATATATATATATATATATATATATATATATATATATATATATATATATATAAGCATTAAGTAATATGTGTAACTAACATGTAGTGAAGCTTTGCTTGAGGGCGTTTATTAAATCAATAGTATAATAGCATAATTACTTCCTTTTTCCGTTTGTGCACGTGTTCATTACTTATCACACTTGGGATACTGGGACGGGGGCTACTGGACCTACCGCAGTGAGGGCTTCTGGTCGGGACCTACCGCAGTGAGGGCTTCTGGTCGGGAGCTACCGCAGTGAGGGCTTCTGGTCGGGACCTACCGCAGTGAGGGCTTCTGGTCGGGACCTACCGCAGTGAGGGCTTCTGGTCGGGACCTACCGCAGTGAGGGCTTCTGGTCGGGACCTACCGCAGTGAGGGCTTCTGGTCGGGAGCTACCGCAGTGAGGGCTTCTGGTCGGGACCTACCGCAGTGAGGGCTTCTGGTCGGGAGCTACCGCAGTGAGGGCTTCTGGACGGGAGCTACCGGTAAAGAGCTATCGCGACGAGGGCTACTGACACGAGAGCTACTGGGAATGGACTACCGGAACGAGGGTTGGTGGGACGTTATCGCGGTTATATGCATTCACTTACTAGTATGGTCTTTATTCTTTCGTACGGAACCGCAATTTGGATGCTGAAAACTGCGCCAAATGAAGAAATAAAAGTATAATCTTACACGTAGTTACCTCTTGCGTGGGGTTGTCCCCCGCCAGCGTCGAGTTACACACCCCACTCGCACGGCCATTTCACCTGACAGGAGACTGTCGAGAAATACTGAACAAATATGACAGTATGGTTCAACTACACATTTCCTTTTTAATTTTGTTAATAATATATCGTTATTACGTCTACGTTAACGACGTCTAATAAACATAGCTAAGCTTCACAAGGACGAAGCCGCGTGCGTGTCCTACCGTGAAAAAACCATGGGAATATTTGCATGTTAAAGATTATGTAAATGCCATAGTTCACCGTTGTTGCATCCAGCTAGCTTTGCGTAATCAATTACCATTGTTCGACTCTGGCTATGGCTACGCGCACGTGAGCGGTCGCACATCGACCCCGGACAACCGGCTCTATATAAACTGGGATCGATCCCACAGTTTGCATCCACATCCAAGATTCCAGTAGACTTGTTGTGAGAGCAGCCGAAGTCACAGCCGACATCATGTCTTTCGAGGTTCCAGACCCCTACGTATGGGATGAGTCCTTCAGGGTGATGGTAAGTTCAGCCGCTTCTAACTTATACTGGTAATATTTTTTCGTATCCAATAACATACATATGTATGTATGTATGTATGTATGTATGTATGTATGCATGTATGCATGTATGTATGTATGTATGTATGTATGTATGTATGTATGTATGTATGTATGTATGTATGTATGTATGTATGTACGAGCTTGACTCTGTGTAAGTGTTCAATCGCTTTGTTTTCAACAATGTACGTTTTTATTACCTTACTTGTTAAACTAGATTAAAACAGCTAAACAAGGATATCAGTTTCCATTGTTCCTCCGTTTTCACATTAATATTCGTCTTGTTAGCAATACCTGCTATGAACAAGTAGACAATAATGTCAAACGTCCCCGACGACTTGGCATAATGCTGTTGCACTCACTGGCAGCGTTTTGTCTATGAATAAGACGATATTGCATTCCTAATAGGGAAGGTCGACATTTTTGCCCAGACGTTAGCTTCAGTAACACATCAGATCCAGTAGCATGTCAACAACACAATGTATATTTATTTCCATATGTTTGTAAGTGTTTATTAATTTTTATAGCACCGTATCTATACAATGGTATTCTGTGGTGTTGTAATCACGTGTCTGACGTAAAACGCAACACTGTATTATTTGTGCGATGTGTGGGCTGCTGTCGACTACTGGCTACTGACGTCTTGTGGTTGTTACTACTGGCTACTGACATCTTGTGGTTGTTGCTACTGGTTACTGACGTCTTGTTGTTGTGATTCTTGCAGTACGACAACATCGACGACCAGCACAAGGCTATCTTTGTGTGCATCTTCAACTGCGGCAATGATCCCAAAAGTGCTCCCCTGATCACAAAGTTGTATGACGTCACAGCTGCTCACTTCAAGGAGGAAGAGGTACGGACTGTTTACATTGCATAACGTACTGGTCTGGTGGATCTCGATCTCAGCCTCTGCGTCTGCCTCTAGCTCTTTGTATATCTTCCCGTCAGTGTTTCGATGCGTCAAAGTAATTTTACTTTCATCTCCGTTGTACGAATCGTGAGGCCTGTTTTTCTTTCTTTCGTGTATAGTGGTTCCGTTTTTGTAGCTATGCCGAACGAACAAATTTTCCTTAAACACAACTGGTATATATATTAGCACTATGCACATTGTTTATGTTGTGCTCATTCGTTTCAGGGCATGATGGATAAGGCAAATTACGCGGATGTGGCCAACCACAAGCAGATCCACAACGACTTCCTCGCCAAGATCAAGTCGCTGAAGGCTCCCCTCGATGACGCCAGCCTCTCGTGGGCCAAACAGTGGTAAGTGTTGTAACGCTCTTAATGATGGTCATACAGAAGTTTCTATACATAACTAATATGCACTGAAGATTATGTTATCAGGAAACCGACATGACATCGCAACGATGCTTTGGAACATAACGTGGATTTTATTCCTGGTGTAATGTAATCGTTACGGCAATAGGAAAGGAAACTTAACATGTTAGAGAGTTTTAAAATTGTTTCGAAATAAAACATGTTGTGCGCAGTGGGGATATATCACTGAGATTGTGCATTGTTGAGATATGTGTATCGTGTGTTTGTGGCCATGTCGTTTGGTCTGGCCAGACCCTTTAATTATGTAAAACTTAGTGCAATCTTCCGTTGTAGGCTGGTCGGCCACATCAAGGGCATTGACTTCAAGTACAAGGGCTTGCTGTAAACAAGTTCGTTCTACAAATGACCGTCTCGACGAACTCAACAACAGGAAATGGAACTGAATATCAACTGCTTTAATTAATTTATACATAAACGTAAAACGTAAATCATTCGCAGTGATTACATACATTTTGAAAACAACTCGATGTGGCTGTTGTTGACTTGAGTGAACTATTCGCGTCTGCGACGTACACGAAGTGTGAAGCTTGGCGCCATTCGACGCAGCTCAAACAGCATCGTGCTTATACAATGCTGAAGCGACGACGTCAGCTAGTCACGGTCAGTCCAGCGTCGGTCTTCGTAGGGCAGATGTCTATGACTATTCAAAAGTGCATTCGGATTGTCTGTTAAATGTTGTTGAAATAAAACGTACTTAAATGTTACAGCATGTGTCTGTTTCGACTGCGTGGCATAATAACTTTATATTTTGATTAGAAAATTTGTTTCTGTCTGAAATAGCTTCTTCGTTAGGCATCGTTGGTAATTTTGGTTCCAAATAAAGTAGTCAGTATGATAAATATTCCCTGTAGCCAAACGTACTGTTAGAGTGACCGTTTATTTTGAAGGTGATTGCATAACGTTGATTTTATATTAAAGCTCGAAGTATTGTTTTACCGTTCTATGGCATTGTTTTCCAAACATACACTATACGTGGTACGCCGTTCCAGCAAATGTTTTGTGGCACTTTATGCAAGTCAGTCGCGTCAATACTCCTGTCATGTTGAGGTATGTGAGGGATAATGTAAAAGTGACAACTCAGTGTGTCTTAATAACTGTGTCATCTTGTTGTAATGTCTTCATACTTTATTTATTAGATGTTTTAATCACTTTTCCCAAGCTATACTGTCTACGTTTTAATAAAATAAATCAGTTACGTTTGCAATTTAAAGTGCCCTAGAGCATTTCGTTTTTACTTTAAGTGGAGTCGGGCTAGGAACACAAATTCTACTGCTGTTGTATCCTACACGGTGATGTCATCAAACGGATGTCTGTCTAGCAGACGGATAACCAGTAGTCCTGTCTATTACTAATACTAGCTTGAAATTATAAACGTTGTTTAACATATGCTTAGGTCAACTAGTTGGGAAAATGATAACCTATAATAATATAGCGGCTTCAACATTGTAGCATTCATCTGTCTGTGCTAATATGGGCAGTGCTTATCTGCAGACATTGTTGTCTAGTCATGTCTCGCGGACAGTTCGTGACAGCCTGTGCTAAGCAATTAAAGTGGTAAGGACATTTCCTTTGTTGGAGTCTGACAAGTCGGCGGAATGTCACGTATCAGTCGGATCGGTGTCGAAGGATGTCAGGTACCAAGTGTGACAACGCGATAACATCACGACAGATTATACCCCTTCTTAACCAAATAGAAAATCGTTATTTTAAACAGTTTGTTCAACCGAATGACTAGAACTACAGTTAGTTATAACACTGAGTTCTCATTGGGCTGCTGCGTGATTATGTCTATGTGAACAATACTATTATTTTTAGCAAATGTTGTAGATGCATGACTGCATATTATACGTTATTTGTGTAAAATGCCTCATTAATGAAATATTAAATTAAAATTGCCTTCACATTGAACTCCTGAATCATCCCGGGCAGCCTCCCGGTAGGACGTTTTTCCCTCCACGAAAATAGTGTAATGCCTTGCTCCGTGATGTTGTTATACAGGACAATGTATCTTGTCCTAATTAGCTGTTATGTAGTCTAGAACAGGCTGTCGCACTGCCGTGCTGCAGTGCACAGACAATACTCTGAGTAATCAACACAATGTCCTGCGCAAATGCAACGATTCTCGTATAAATAAATAATTTCGTTGGCGACGGTCGAGAATAAAGGTTGCTGTAATTGGAAATTACATTGCATTGTGCATAGCACGATCGCTAACGACCACATTATATTACACCTACAACATTTCTTCTGATACCAATACTGTGCCAAGCCGAGCAGCCACGCGTGTTTGTTACTTTTGAATGATCGCGCGTTGACAAGGTCACGGTGTTGATGTAATCTGTTCTCTCTGCTTCGCAACACTCGGATCACAATTCCACACTGACTGATAAGATTGACGTAATAGTAAACTACTATGTTGCTAAATGTGGCGGAAGAATATTCCGCCGGTGGTAGTTCATGAGTGTCTGTGTGTGTGTGTGTGTGTGTGTGCGCGGTCGCGTTCGTGCGTGATTGCGTGCGTGACGTTTTATGTTAGCATGACGTCATTGACTGCACCCAACTTTACCGAGACGTTGGTGTCGGCCGGCGTGCAGCAATTACTTATGTGATTGTGATGGCTTCAGCGTGTAACGAAGGAAAACGGATATCGCTTAGACAAAGGTCATTTTGACCTCGTGAAATCAACACTCGAAACATTGAAACAGTCACCAATAGAATAAGTACAGTTTTATTTTACCGGACGTGTCATTAATTAGAGCGACTAAATTGTGATCCACTTTAGTTTAATGTACTTTTAAACGTTTAATTCTACCGTTTTTGCAGTAATATTAAACGATTCATTGCATTCATTGAAATAGCATTTGATGTGTCAAAGTAGGAGTATTCCTGAACTGTGTGAAATTGTCGTGATTATGTAATTCTATGTGTACAATAAAGACAGCCAAACTTCGTCATAATTACCACAGGATAGCCTTCACCACCACAACCACCACCATCATCACCACCACCACCATCACCACCACCATCACCATCACCACCACCACAACCACCACCACCATCACCATCACCATCACCACCATCACCATCACCACCACCACCACCATCACCACCACCACCACCACCACCACCACCACCACCACCACCACCACCACCACCACCACCACCACCACCACCACCACCACCACCACCACCACCACCACAACCACCACCACCACCACCACCACCACCACCACCACCACCACCACCACCACCACCACCACCACCACCACCACCACCACCACCACCACCACCACTATAACCACCACCACCACCACCACCATCACCACCACCACCACCACCATCACCACCACCACCACCACCACCACCACCACCATCACACACCACCACCACCATCACCATCACCATCACCACCATCACCATCACCATCACCACCATCACAACCATCACAACCACCACCACCATCACCACCACCACCATCAACAACGACAACAACAACAACAACCGCCACCACACCACATACACCTCGCCATTTAGAAACGATCGTGCGTTCGGCTCCGTTCTGCCTAAGCCAGTTAAATCAATAAAAACCATCAAGATATTAATAAATAAATTATTAATCTTGTTTTGTAGCAACCGATCCATACATGAGAACTTGGTAGTTCTACATATAATGCACCATCGCTGTATTTGGATTCAGTGAAACACCAGCAGCCAACTTTGACACAAAAAAGAGTTAAATTATTCATTGTACCGTTTGTTCTGTATTGCTATACAGAACAAAGAGTTAATTCTGTGTGTCGCGTTGGTGGGATGGTCAGACGATATCCCAGGGGAAACGACCGTGGCAACGCAAATATTGTCATTCACTGACTATAGCACAGCGTCATGTAATCAACAGGGCGTATCCAAGGACGCCGAGACTAGAGAGGTAACGCCACATTAAGCAGCGTGGCTCTGCTCCATTATCGTGAGTGGTTGCAGTACGCTGGCCTAGTAAGGCAGTTTGAAGAGGGAGTCATACGATCAGTATGAAAGGATTTTTGAGTTAGCTTGGGTCCAGAAATCGAACTGATATTATCATAGAATTGAACACAGTACATATCGATTCTCCTATGAGAGGCAGCGTGCGACGAAGGCATTCATCGAGCCCACTAAAAATAGACATACATAGGTGTCGACCTAATGTCGTGTGTTTCGATGAGTGTAATCTTGCATGCCCGCTATCATGTCCCTTGTAGCAAGAAACGAAACGAATAACACTGATCTCGGTACTAAGCCGTCCTATTCCCGCACAAACATTTGAATACGCCGAAAAATTTATTCGCCACTCTCAGTGATACGATTGGCCCTGCGTAACGTCAACGACGTCGATCGGTAGGTTTGTTAGGGATAATCTCAATACATCGCTGTACGGCACCACACTAATCCGATGTCAATTAATCTCAGACCTTCCCCCACTACATGAAACTTTGAGTTGCATTGACCAGGTTCATGTGGACACCCGTGAAAAGTGCTCTTCATTCATGCTGTGTGAATTGTGATCGGAAGAAAAACAACATTTTTGGAAAAAATACATTCAAGTGGAATAGGTGCTAAACCCCTTCCCTCCCTCATTTTCTCCCCTTCTCCCCCTCCCTCCCTCCTCACTACCTCCCTCCCGCCATCCCTCCCTCCCTCCCTCCCTCCCTCCCTCCCCGTGAAACAAATTTCGTATAGTGTCGAACGTCGATGTTTATAAAAGCGAAAACGGATTTTAGGATATATTATGAACATCTTGTGCAACATTAAAATATACGTTCTTATATAGCACGGTATCAAATCATTGGAACTGCTCAAAACGCTTTACAGTTCGCCCCCTGGCAGACCTGCTCATTCCGACGTCATCGCGACTTATCTGAGAAGCATTCAGCCATGCAGCACTTATTGCGCGAAGACTATACGTTCAAATATCCAGGTTCTCATTTATACAGCTGAGTAAATAGAAGCAACGCGGAGTAAGCGGTGTATTAATCACTATGCAACCTCTTTCCATAACACACTCGAGCGATACCCATCCAAAGTGTTGTGGCAGGTCTTGGCACTGAGGTGAATTAGATACCTGCCCGCCCAAGATGCTATCCGACTAGCAACATGCGGGCAATACAAACATATATATGGCTCTTCTATTCACTTATCTTATTAAACATATCAGGAGTTTACTATAAAAACGTTGTCACGATGTCGGCATCGTGTCAGTCTGATCGGCGATGCTACAATGTACGAAGACACCATATGTTAACTGAAATAGCGCGTACAAACTAGACAGCTTATACCCGTCATAAAACTTCTCGCTCGATTACTTTCCAGGGGAAGGCTGTCAATGCGTGTCTCTGCGTGTCCATGCGTGTCTGTGTGTGTCCGTGAGCGAGCGTCATTGCGTGTCCGTGTGGTTCCGTGTGTGTCCGTGTCTGTGTGTGTCCGTGAGCGAGCGTCATTGCGTGTCCGTGTGGTTCCGTGTGTGTCCGTGTGTGTGTGGATGCGTGTCCATATGGGTCCGTGTGTGTGTGTGTGTGTGTGTGTGTGTGTGTGTGTGCGTGTGTGTGTCCGTGTGTACCTGTGTGTGACTGTGTGTGATTGTGTGTGTGTGTGTGTGTGTGTGTGTGTGTGTGTGTGTGTGTGTGTGTGTGTGTGTGTGTGTGTGTGTGTGTGTGTGTGTGTGTGTGTGTGTGTGTGTGTGTGTGTGTGTGTGTGTGTGTGTGTGTGTGTGTGTGTGTGTGTGTGTGTGTGTGTGTGTGCGTGTGTGTGTCCGTGTGTACCTGTGTGTGACTGTGTGTGATTGTGTGTGACTGTATGTGACTGTGTGTGACAGTATGTGAATGTGTGTGACTGTGTATGACTGTGTGTGACTGTGTGTGATTGTATGTGACTTTGTGTGACTGTGTGTGACTGTGTGTGACTGTGTGTGACTGTGTGTGACGGTGTGTGACTGTGTGTGACTGTGTGTGACTGTATGTGACTGTATGTGAATGTGTGTGACTGTGTGTGACGGTGTGTGACTGTATGTGACTGTGTGCGAATGTGTTTGACTGTGTGTTACTGTATGTGACTGTGTGTAACTGTATGTGACTGTATGTGACTGTGTGTAATTGTGTGTGACTGTGTGTAACTGTGTTTGACTGTTTGTGACTGTATGTGACTGTGTGAATGTGTGTGACTGTGTGTGACTGTATGTGACTGTGTGCGACTGTGTGTGACTGTGTGTGACTGTGTGTGACTGTGTGTGACTGTGTGTGACTGTGTGTGACTGTGTGTGACTGTGTGTGACTGTGTGTGACTGTGTGTTACTGTGTGTGACTGTGTGTTATTGTGTGTGACTGTATGTGACTGTGTGTAACTATGTGTTATTGTGTGTGACTGTATGTGACTGTGTGTGACTGTGTGTAATTGTGTGTGACTGCGTGTGACTGTATGTGACTGTGTGTGACTGAATGTGACTGTGTGTGACTGTGTGTTATTGTGTGTGACTGTGTGTTATTGTGTGTGACTCTATGTGACTGTGTGTGACTGTGTGTTATTGTGTGGGACTGTATGTGACTGTGTGTGACTGTGTGTGACTGTGTGTGATTGTGTGTGACTGTGTGTGACTGTATGTGACTCTGTGTGACTGTGTGCATGGAGGATAGAGAAAACGCTTTAAAGACGTGCTCAAATCCAAATTGAAATGGCGTGAAAACACCTGGGAATCCTTCGATCACACGAAAAGCCACTAGGTTGTTTGGAACCAACAGACTAACAACCGCAGCCACAAAGCGATAGATCAGAAAGAAAAGATAAAGATCGGACTGGCCATATTCACGACTCACTACAAATGAAACTGTCCATGGAAATGTCATCCTCGCTTCGAGCGATCGCTAATAGTATCGGGGATAAACGACACAGCAACATAAGAACGGTTAGTGTGTTATTAATCACAAGATGCATAGCTTTTTTATACGTGGTACAGCTTACTCTTATTTGTCTATGTTAGATTCTAAAGTATGTATGCATGAACGTGTGCTCGTCTGTGTGTTTACACGTACAGCATGCACGCATGCATACACGCACGCATGCACGCACGCACGCACGCACGCACGTAAGCATGTACGTATAGGTTATACGCATGAACGTACGTACGTATGTAGGTACCATATATATACTGTATATATATACGTACTGTGTATAGTACATACTGTATATAGTACGTAGGTACCGCATGTATATACGTTTGTATGTATGCATGCGTCTGTGCGCACGCGCGTGTGTGTGTGTTGTGTGTGTGCGTGTGTGCGTGTATGCGTGTGTGCGTGTGTGTGCGAGTGTGTGTGTTTATGTGAGTGTGTACGTGCTTGCTTGCGTGCCTGCCTGCATACACGTGCGTGCGTACACACACACACATATATATATATATATATATATATATATATATATATATATATATATATATATATATATATATATATATATATATATATATATATATATATATATATATATATACATACATACATACATACATACATACATACATACATACATACATACATACATACATACATACATACATACATGCATACGTACACATTGATCCATGTATGCATATAATCAGATCCGGACGTAAATACGTAGATGTGTAGGTAGATGGCCGACGCCTGTTGAAGTTACTACGGCGGACAAAGATTGTACCGAATGCCCCGAGTACACGTGACGTCTCGGTCTAGCGTCATACGTCATCGTGAGTGAGACGACAAGCGATTATCAGGAACTTCGTCTTCCCGCCGGGCTGATTCACAGATAAGGGCAGTATATTAGTCTGGCCTCGTCGGACCAGGTCACCAACTATTTCACCACACCCTATTAATATTTGTGCCTTTGGTAAATTGTCGCGAAAGGTGACGTCACGGAAATCCAATTTTTCTTAACTTTTCGACTGTACATTCTTACAGTGTTCCGGTGTGAGAGCGTGGTTGCGTGCATTTATTTGTGCGTGCGTGCGTCCGTGAGTGTGTGTGGCTAACTGGCTAACTGGCTGACTGGTTGACTGGCTGGCTAGCTGGTTACGTAGCATAATTACATACGATTGTCTTGTTCAGTAATTGTGCTTATGGGGAAATTATAGTTCACACACATGACATATTTCTCAGTTTGAAATGTTGGCCTAAGTCCGGTACTACAATATGAGAACGTTTAATAGAAGCGTTCACGTTATCGTTGTGAGTTGAACACCGAAATAACAATGTCGAATTTTAAACATTTTATTTTAAATATTTGCATTACACATTGTACTAGCAGAAACTGTGCAAAGCTTGACGTTACTATACGGAAAACTTATATTTGGAGATATGGGATGTGGTGGGGTGGTGGTAGGGTGGGAATGTGGTGGGGTGGGGCGGGAGTAGGGTGGGAGCAGAGCGGATGTAGCAAGTGACCCAGAGCTTCGGGGGAAACAGAACCACTGGAATTTGCAAATCGCCACCAGCTGATCATACAGTACAGTGGCAGCGACACGGTTGGGTGAGCACGCTAACTAAGGGACGTCTAACACGATATCGTGACCTGTCAACAGCCGGGCGCTATCCCTACGTGTATCAGTGCTTGCCCAAGCACTTCGTTCATCACCTGGAGTAATTGGTCAGCCACAGTAGGAAGTTCCGTCAGATTGTCATCCGTTTCAGTGTCACCGTCGAAAGGGTATTGCTCTATCCGCTGATACCTAGCCCCTCACCCAAGAACTGGAAAGGAACCATGGTCGGAGTTACACTGGAAGGCTCGGGAAGTGTTAAAATGTCTACTGCAGGAATAACAACTAATGAAGCTCGATGGGAATTACATTGGAACGCTCAGGAAGTGTATGAATGTCCACTGGAGCAAGACCTGCAAATTACGCTCGGTTGAACTTATACTGGGGGGGTCACGAAGTGTCCACATGTCCAATGGAGTATTATGCTGAGACAAAATAATGTGAACGGGACACAGACAAGTTCTCAAGCGAGATTCGAAATATACACCTTCCACTAACTAGTCACTATTATCGCCACATAGAAGAGCGAAGGCTTGTTCGGTATCGCTATTGTGTAGCTTCCACATGTTAGACGGCTCGTGGAACATGGGGGAACCATCTATCAGTAACTGCCATGTTACTGAATTTACTCTAAACCAACAAGCGACGTCTGATATAGGACAGCTTAGGAAAATAAAAATATGTTGACTGCGGTCATACAATTGCAACAAAGACATAAAATAAATAGTATTTACAGTTTATTTTTGAAGACATTCAATCAACAACAGAAGTACAAAGAACAAATCGAATGTTCGAATTATGTCCCACCAGTTCATTGTTCCAGTCAGTTGACTCAAACGATTGTCACCAACCGACAGCGACTAGTTGACGTTGTCGCCTCAGTAGGTCACATGACGGCACGGATATTGCACAATGCCGCTGCAACTACATCATATGCCATAACGCTTCACGCTTCGTGCACGCTGACGACGCAAGTCGTCAAGGTCGTCGAAGAGATGACCGTGAATGACAAGTCGACAGTAGCCACAGCAGACTCTTTTTACAGTGTTTTGGTATAACGTTCGACAAGTGTAAAACAACATTCCATTTTCGGCTGCCAATTGGTATCTTCCGGTTGAGCGTTTGGAGAACGAACTCGTTTACAGCTTTCCCTTGTACTTGAAGTCGATGCCCTTGATGTGGCCGACCAGCCTGCAACGGAAAATGGAACCGTGTTTTACTGTGTGAAAACAGTCATTGTCATTGCTACTAGTGTAAACTTTGCTTACAGCGGCTGACACTGGTCAACTGTAGGCATCTGCATTCTTCGATATTTTGTCCGCCTGTTGCCAGTCTCAGCAGGTCAACGTCACGCCCTGTTCTAAGTGCATGATACTAGTGTTCTGATATTTTTGAAATTCATTGATATTGCGCCAGCGGCATTTTTGATCTGGTTGGCTGTGTAAGAGCAACACTTCTATTTCATAGTTTTTACAGCGTATTGCAGTATTTGGTCGGGTTAATGGGCAATATTCATTATTTCGTTCGTTCACTGCAACAATCCAGTGACCTCAAAAAAGTAGGACCATGTATGCTCAGATCGAAGAAAACATGTTCTTGGCTGATGTCAAGACACAGTGGTCAAAGGTGAAGAAGGACTCGTTGCAGATGTAGGGTGTAGTCTTGTTACTACAGCCGCAGAATACATTAGTAGAGAGCGAAGACACTTACCACTGCTTGGCCCATGCGAGAGTGGCGTCATCGAGGGGAGCCTTCAGCCCCCCCAGTTTCGTCATGAACCCGACGTGGATCTCCTTGTGGCTGACGATGTCCGAGTAGTTGGCCTTCGCCATCATACCCTGAAAAAAGATTGGTATAAACTGTGAAAACTGAGTCGATCAAATATAATTTTAATTGAGTGATACTTATATCCATCTACGTATCAATGCACTGTTTCAGTTGTAACGTTTAGTAAGGGATAGACCCAACGATTATTCAAATCAAAGCTACTACAATTAGATTAGATCGAATTAAATGCAAAGACCAAATGCCACAAAAACGATCTGGTGAACATTACAAATATCTTCTTGCTTCCGACGTTTTCATCATATCCTGATACTTAAATCCTGACAAATTTGGAAAGCTGACGTAGATCATTCGTACAAGCAACCATTGCAGGGGGATATACAACTTATGTAACTTGTCTCTACTGAAACATTGATAACCAGTTACACCTGATTGCTACAGCACCAAAGTTACTTAGCGCCGTGTTTGTTCATGAGCTAAAGCACATTCGTTACAACTTGAAATGTAATGTAATCAGTGCGTACCTCCTCATCCTTGAAGTGGTCATCTGTCACCTGGTACAGCTTCGTGATGAGGCCGGCATTGCTGGGATCCTTGGCACAGTTGAAGATGCACTCGAAGATGGCCTTGTGCTCAGCATCGATGTTGTCGTACTGCAGCAACCAGAAGACATGCGTAAGAAGCAGCCGACAGAAACTAGCATCACCAGCAATATGGTGGGTGTAGCTAATGCACGAACACAGAAACAACAGCAAACGCACAATTATCATCTTTTTTGGTTAAAATGAATATCCATATATACGTGTAACTATCGTGATCTTCATGTATTAATAGTTTCCAAAATATTAACACATGAAGTTTGGCGATAAATAAAATATGCTAGTTTTACGACATCTATAGATACCGCTTTATTACAATTAACGACAGTTCAATACATCTTCACTTTTGAAGGTGAAATATAACGTTTCTCTTCGGGTAATTTATTGTTCTTTCAAGGTTTCGGTTTATTAAATTTCTGACCATAAAAATGCTACAGCAATAAAGATTAAAATGCGAAGTATAACGCTGTTAATTTAGACGTATTTCAGATCTAACAATTCAAAGAATGTTGGCAATTTAATTATACGAAACTCCGTATCAGTTAACCAATCGTTGTACATTCGCATTTAAGCTAATTGCCGAAAGTTGTATAAAATATATAACATACTGCCAACAAGTAAAATGACTAGATATAAAACGGTAAATTAGTTCAGAGAATAATGTTAACTACATAATCAGTATAAGTTAGAAGCAGATGTACGTACCGCCACCCTGAAGGAGTCATCCCATACGTAGGGGTCTGGAATCTCGAAAGACATGATGTCGGCTGTGACTTCGGATGCTCTCACAACAAGTCTACTGGAATCTTGGATGTGGATGCAAACTGTGGGATCGATCGCAGTTTATATAGCCATGGTTGTGAGGGGTGTACGTGCAAACGTTCAGGTTCGGTGAGGCGCAACGGCAATGTCAAGCCAAAGTTTGATGTAACAGCGGTGAACTATATTTGCATGTTCATTGACATGCAAATTGTGTTGTCACTGATGCCGTGCAGTTTGAAATCGAGAGGATTCGTTCGCTGTTTCGTTGACGCAATTAAGGCAGGTTAATCGGAATTTATAGGTGAGCAGTTTTATCCGGTGTATTCGTTGTTTGGCGTCAATGTTCTGCCTATAGGGATATCTACCGCCGAAGTGGGAGCGTTATTCGATGTAGGCGATTTCCCGTGACGATCCTCTCCCCCTGTTGTTTACCTGACCGCCGTACTGGTCGTTGCGAAAACCAGAAAGAAGATTGTAATAGCAAGTGTAAAAACACGCCAGTACCACAAACGACATTAAAGAGAGATATGTTGGTGTTAGATATGTTTAAAATAAAATTTAACACATTGCGAGGGGTGATTGGATGTGTACGAGCGTGGGAGGAGGTTATTAGTACACATATATGTGGTCGCGGTGTACTCAATGGCCAACACCCTGTGGGGTTAGTGGACATTTCACTTGAATGCGACCAGTCAACAACGTACTATAGGCCTATCATGTGCAACACATTGCCCAGGATCATGTACGGTAGCTCTAAAATATGTGTTAAGTGCACATTCATATGATAAAGCCACACTGAATGGGTATGCCCTCTTTCGCATTGCAGCCAGATATTCCGGGTTGATGCGGTTGACGTCCAAGGAATGGCCAGAATGTTGGGACGTCATTTACACATTGTGACCAGCCAGGAGCAGAGCACGAAACAAGGCTACTCGGTCAACAAAATCACAGCCAATTCTAACTCTGGCACTCGAGATCCTCTGCTCTTCGGACATGTTGGAGAGCAGCATTTCATAATATGATAATAATGATGGTGTGGTATGAGTTATTAGTGTAGGAACATGCTATCGTGCAGAATGTTTAAACAAACTAATTTTCACTAGATTTTGTATCTTTATGTTGTAAATGTTTAACAAAATTACATACACAACACCCGTTCACCCGCGCACACGTACATACGCACCCGGCAACGTTCTATTAACTGACTATTGTCTTTATAATTATATTGTGGTTAGAATGTTACGTCCAGGTCTCATTCAACTAGTTAGCATTTTCAGAACTTTATCGCCAAGCACCACATGCACCGTGTCCGGTTTGCGTCTTGAATTCAGAACTATGGCATGAAAGGTGGATGTGCTAATTACATTTTTGGGTTTTGTAATATAAGTACACAACGTCAATTAGTTATGTCATAGTGTTGCTCTTTCTATGGTGTATGTATTTATTTGATGTATTTTAATTTACATGGCGCAAAGGTCTCAGGAAACGTTTTAATCTACCAGTTTGCACTCACTGTTATTATATGGTACTATTACTACTTTTAGCAGAATGTCTCCCGATTCAAATTCAGATCATGAATCGAACGGTGCGCTTTATACAGAGTAGTTTAAAATGCAACAACAGTTTGGATAGACTCTCTTGAGAGGGCAATCTAGCCCTTCGGGGTATTGGTTCATATATGTCAAAGTTTCAATTACACTTTGTCTCAGTTCAAACTTGATGCCACGACTTTCTATAATATGAAACCTAGCCACTTTTATTATATCATTCAGAACCACTATCAGAAGGGATTGGATTAGAAATTATTAAACACAATTTCCTTGTTAAAGGATGTGCTGAATAATACAGAGAACGCGTGTGGCACTTTTTTAATCAAAGACGTGTTAGTCTCTTTGTGTGGAAAGATACTTCAATTTTAATTGAACTGTGCACATTGTCGTACAAATAAATATATATTTCTACTATTACTACACTACCGTGCTTCTAGTTTGCAACAAAGCCGATACAGAGTTAAGACGATTACGTGCTGGTTTAGTCAACTGTAGTATACTCGTTTAGAATAGGCCTACCTACAGGTGTAAATGAAACAAAATCCACTGCGTTTTGCGGAAAATCTAGACTAAAAAGTAGTTGCACCTCGTCTACTGTAAATTTGACATTTGAAGTTATACTTATGTGACGAATACAAGAAAATAGTTAAGACTACTTTATCACGATTTTTATATTTTCAGCAAATCCGTATTAAAACGGGACACGGCCCAAGGCCGTATTCCTCCCAAAAAATCGTATTGTACACGTGCGATGTCGTATGTCGTTTGATTACATTAGGCCCTAACTCGATTAAAACCAGATTAATGGTGTCCCAAATAACGCCATTTCAAGTGTTTTGTCTTAAAAACGTCACATGGGTAGGAAGGGGGATACTCCCCTACCACACACACACCCCGAGGTAGGACGGGGGATACTCCCCTCCCACACACACTCCCTCGTTTCGCGCCTTCGGGGCTTCATATATTACTTTGGACCCCCCTTTTTGCAAACTATGGATCCCTGAATAACCAGTATTATCTTCATATACATAATTGCTCTGTAATGTTACTGACCTACACTTCCTGTCAAGAACTTCCTATTAAGAACGCCACTCACTCGGTTCCTCGGCCTATTCGTCCTAGCGGGCATGGGACCCTTTCGTTTCTCAGCAGTAAAAAATATGACCAGATGGTTCATTATGCATGCAATGTCTTTGTTTAGCGTGTTGGCATCACGAAGCCTACGCGTTTAGATTGTAAAATAACGGTAGCGTGAGAATGACATGTATTACAAACATCCTTGTGGATGTGGGGTGAGAACATTGTCTAAAAGTCCAATTGGACAGGAAATAATTGAAATGTATGTAGGCGGGTGGATATATAGATATGTAGGTTTGTACGTACTTTCCTCCCACATGCTTGCATTTTTATACAATAAATCCCCTTTCAATAAAGTGTGCCTTTCAGACCAATGACAATTCCCGTTTAGGACAATCAACGAAAATGACCTAAAAAAAAACATGAAGGCTCTATGCTGATAATTCGAGATTGAGGGGGTACATATCAGAATGACTGTGGGCAAATGAAAGGGCTGGGGAGGGCAATTTGTATCGCACAGACGGGAAGACAATTGTTAGGAAATGCCTCGTATACACATGAAGCAAAACCATTCTCGAACGCAGTCAACTGCTGCTTTCTTCAATGATTTCATTCGTCTTCGATTGCCCAATTGGAACTCATAATCCTTGCTTACTCTGTTTGGCCAAACATGTTGCTTACTCTCTTTGGCCAAACATGTTACTCACCTGACGATAAACGTTTTTCTTGGGCCGAATCGTACATTTCAATACTTGCCTCTGAGAGCGATAGTTATCATGGGCTGGACGTGATGATTTCATAGCGGTACAGACCGGGAGACTCCCAGTAGACCTCCACAGTTACATGTTTTTGCTATTTGTAAACGTATTTATTTGTTAAAAATGACGCTTCAAAACGGTTTTAGAAGTACTAGAAGCACCATTTCTGAAAACAAATAAAGACCTGTCAATGTCAAAAAAACACTATCCATACGTTCCCCTGCATGACGTGTTATCATTGACAATAATTCAGGAACATGCACGTTTGATGTAACCAAAGTAATCACCACACGGGAAGACGTTTTATATACTTTTTCGTGGAATATATACACCGACATATCCATAAAATAAAAAACAAATCCAAAACATATAGCTTAGAGTGTTTTCCTGTATTGCAAAGAACAGTATGAATTACTGCGAAAAACAAAGGTGGAAGTTTGTAAAATAAGGTTTCACATTTCAAAATATGCTGTAGTAATATGTTCTCTATACACAATAACTATATTTCCGACCATACTGATTTAACAACGGAAATAAGGAACAATCCCTTTGATAAAATATCCTTGCATTGATTTGGTTATTTAGGCTCTAACGGAACTGTATGTACTAAAGCGTAATTAATACTATGACAATTGAAAAAAATCAATTTAATATCGTTTATTCATGACACATGTCATTATGGTATATCACGAGCTCACAGACTTACTCAGTTCAGTGCGATCCCCACTCTCCTCACCTCCTGTTTGACGTCACATGATAATTAAGTTATTAATCGTCAACGCAAATATGTTTTAGAATTTGTTTTTGTCAGAACACAAGGAATTCTCCGAACATGTATTAATGCATCATGAAGCAGATTGCTGGTTGACGTGATGTCTCGATTAAGTAGTAAATATCGTGCAGGGCTTTTCGTGCGTTGCACGGTCCAGCCGGTTTGGTTGGGGGGTTTTTATTCGATAAACCAGCGTATAACACCAGTGCTGATTGAGTTACATTGGCTTCCCATTCGCTGGAGGTCCAGTACAAACTACTGGTCCTTGTTTTCTCTGCTTTGCACAGCCTTGGACCAGGTGTGTGTGTGTGTGTGTGTGTGTGTGTGTGTGTGTGTGTGTGTGTGTGTGCGTGCGTGCGTGCGTGCGTGCGTGCGTGCGTGCGTGCGTGCGTGTGTGCGTGTGCGTGTGCGTGTGCGTGTGCGTGTGCGTGTGCGTGTGCGTGTGCGTGTGCGTGTGCGTGTGCGTGTGCGTGTGCGTGTGCGTGTGCTTGTGCTTGTGCTTGTGCGTGTGTGTGTGGAATGTATGAGATATGAAACTGTACTAGTTGTAGGACGGCATGAATGTGGAGGCGGGGTGGAGGAGTCGAATAGTCGTGTCCATTTAGCAAGTGCACGACCCAGGACTTCGTGTCAAACAAAATTACGGAAATTTGCAAATAGCCACATGATACATGGACACGGTCGGGTGAGCACACTAACTAAAGGACGTCTCACTTGGCTACCTAGCGGCCGGGCACTGTCCCAGTGGGCGTCAGTGTTTGCCCCCACATTTATAAGAATCGTCTTTCAACACCGGGGGCAATTAGTCAGCCACCAATAACCCCAGAATAATCACATCCCATGCAGCCACCTTCTCGAGAATGACGACCTCGAACAACTGTTTCATAACAAACCATTGGTAACAGGGTTTGAAACTAATATTTTAAATACTTTAATATTTAGGACTGCTATTTAGGTAGTCTGTATATAAGAGTCTTATGTACAGGTCCGTATTTGCGGGAAGCAGAGTAGGCTGTAGATCTTCCAGCAAACTTATGGCGGTTTTGACATTCCTGACTAAATATTCCATTCTCCGAGGAGTAACAAAACCACAATTAACAGTTCATGTTAGTGTCAGATTCAACAAAACCACAATTAACAGTTCATGTTAGTGGCAGATTCAACAAAACCACAATTAACAGTTCATGTTAGTGGCAGATTCAACAAAACCACAATTAACAGTTCATGTTAGTGGCAGATTCAACAAAACCACAATTAACAGTTCATGTTAGTGGCAGATTCAACAAAACCACAATTAACAGTTCATGTTAGTGGCAGATTCAACAAAATTGCTTCAACGACGACGGCTGCGTCGGCGGCAACAAAACGTGGATCGGTTGTCACACCTGACAACTATAGGCGGCAATTCACGATTGAACAAGAATCAGTCAATCAATATGAGTTTATTTGGTTACTCATTTACAATGTTGTTACAGGTATAGTCATAAATAATTTGATTTAGTAACTCAGGAGAATCTCCTGAGGAGATTCTCTGGAAACCCCAAGGGGCTTATTGCGAGAACCACTCACGATTACGTATAGTAATGATGCTGCAAGATTGATCAAGATTGAACAAGTTTTGACCCGATTTGACCATATTTAACACGAATTAACAAGATTTAGCTTGATCGCCATCCAAAGCAAAAGACCCAGATAGCAAGTGGACAAGGAAACCATTGGCTTATCGAGAGTCCAACAATTTTTCATTTATTTGTAACCTACCCTTCTGATATATTTGTTTTTAAACATATTTAGTTTACGCTACTAGCATTTACACAATCTGTAGATAATTTGTTCCAGTCGCTTATTGTCCTCTGTGAGAATAAATATTGTCCTCTGTGAGAATAAATACTTTCTGATATCTAATCTACACTGATCCTTCACTAATGTTTCTTCGTGTCCTCTGGTTCCTTAGGTGAGAAAAATATTTATATCAGTATTTTCATACCATTCAATGTCCTAAAAACACCAGTTTGATCTCCTCTTAACCTCCTTGTCTCAATGGTTGTTAAAGGACATCCATATGGGTGTTCGTCATAACTAAGGACTCTCAGTTCTAAATTAGTTTACATCCACGTTCCCGTGTCCCGTGCGTAGGAATTTACCTGTCCAAAATTTAATAACAACTGCCATTTTTCAGACTATTTAACTAGTTTGTCTAGATCGTTTTGTTCAAACCACATACGGCATTTTTTTGCGAATCCGCTAGGGGGCGACGTCAGCACTATCGGTAAAATCACAAGTCTGAAATGTATAATCGACTAGATTTTATCAATTCCTGGAAGGTAGATACGACCACACGCATCGCTGTGTGAATCATCTGCACACAGGTGCTGGCGGTTTTGTCAATGGCGTAGTATTTTGGCGCACTCAGTGTTTAGTCGAATAGCTTCACCGTAATCCACTTTTGTAGATAGTGCAATATATGCTGGTACATATTTCAATATATCGTGTGAGTGAGTTTCCATCATCGCAGTGAGTTTCCATACTCGTCTTCCTACCACACAATATGACCGGATCACATGTATCTATGCTAGTACTGACAAAGAATGCCTTTCGGACACGTCACGCCGTTGGTCATGATAGTTTGGTCTTCACGGTATTATAGATCGACACACGATAGGGCCATTTCATAATTTTAAACCGTCCTATGGGCATACACACGACTTATGTATATGTAGAAACGTGCTTTAGTATGCGGTGCCTTCAGATAGGAGGGGTCAAGTGTCACGATGTGGTGCCTCAGATAGGAAGGGTCAAGTGTCATGATGTGGTGCCTTCAGATAGGAGGGGTCAAGTGTCACGATGTGGTGCCTTCATATAGGAGGGTCAAGTGTCACTATGCGGTGCCTTCAGATAGGAGGGGTCAAGTGTCATGATGTGGTGCCTTCAGATAGGAGGGTCAAGTGTCATTATGCGGTGTCTTCAGATAGGAGGGGTCAACTGTCATGATGCGTTGCTTTCAGATAGGAGGGGTCAAATGTCACTATGCGGTGCCTTCAGATAGGAGGGTCAAGTGTCATTATGCGGTGTCTTCAGATAGGAGGGGTCAACTGTCATGATGCGTTGCTTTCAGATAGGAGGGGTCAAGTGTAACGATGCGGTGCCTTCAGACAGGAAGGGTCAAGTGTCATGATGTGGTGCCTTCAGACAGGAGGGGTCAAGTTTCATGATGTGGTGCCTTCAGATAGGAGGGTCAAGTGTCATGATACGGTGCTTTCAGATAAGAGGGGTCAAGTGTCACGATGCGGTGCCTTCAGATAGCAGGGTTCAAGTGTCAAGATGTGGTGCCTTCAGATAGGAAGGGTCAAGTGTCATGATGCGGTGCCTTAAGGTAGGAGGGATCAAGTGTCACGATGTGGTGCCTTCAGTTAGAAGGGGTCAAGTGTCATGAAACCCAAGAAATGTGCAAATGGTACTCTTCGGTACATTGAAACATCACATCGTCCTACGAAAGTCCCCTTATTTCAAACAAATCATGTTTATGACTTTGTAGTGATATGACATATCATTATGATATCATCAGTTGTCGTCACCGTCATTATTATCTTCATCATTTTAATCGTCATCATCATCATCATCATCATCGTCATCAACTTCGTCATCATCACCCATCATCATCATCATCATCACATTCATATTTATTTTCATCGTTTGTTTTATTGCTAATTTTTATATGATGATGATAATATCTACGTTTTTGGTTCCCATTCTCATAACTTTCTTGTTCTGATTCGCACAGGTTCGGAAGCGACAGTATCAGACGGCGGCTTTGTCGACGTGTCTACAGTTTCTAATGCCATAGACACGATGACGTCATTGTTGCGCAGTAGGGTAATCGAGCCCACGTAAGACGATTTTGTAATAATTGCTTAAAAATTACCCCAGGGCGACTCCATCTTCTTGTGAAAATGCTATAATGCCGCGAGGTTGAAAGCCGTTTAGTCGTGTATTATTCTCGTGTTAATTAAATTTGCGTCATGTGTATTTCATAATGTTAACTGTCGTGTGCGTGCGTGAGTGTGCGTATGTGCATGCGTGCGTGTATGGTTCGGCATATGTATTCGCCTATCGTTATGTAGTTGCCTACGCCTACAGTAAAAGTGTCCAAAACAGACGAAGACGATTTGTGAGTAAGTCATTAAGTGGTCTGGCAGAATATCACCGGTAAAACCTCGGTGATCATCGTGTTTACCTATATTTATGATATGTTGCAATCACAAATTCGATTAACGAAGAACTTTAAGCTGGTGCAATTTTCCGATATTCCCTGTTGTTGTAGACACAATGAAAGCACACGAAATAGATACAAATATATATATATATATATATATATATATATATATATATATATATATATATATATATATATATATATATATATATATATATATATATATATATATATTCTATTTATTGGCATTTCTGTGGAACAGGAATTGATGGTAAATCGACAAACAGTTCGTTTTCAACAGTCCGGTATTCTCAGGTATCCATCGACGCCCTGTGACGAGTATACGTCGCCACCGCAGCTGCTGATAAGATCTCATTGACGCCGCAGTGGACGTTGCGCGATAGAGGTAGAGTCACCGTTCGCCTGGTGTACGTGTCGTGGCTTTTGTGCTACTTAGCGGCTTTTGTCGTAGCATACGAAGTACGCATTCACGTACGCACGCACGCACGCACGCGCGCACGCACGCACGCACGCACGCAGGCGTATGGGTGGGGTGGGTTTGGGGTGGGAACAGTCCTGCATTAAACAAGTGACCCAACGTTTCGTGTCAAACAAAATCACTGAAATTAGCAAATCACCACCAGTCGATCATAAATACAGTGGCGTGGACACGGTTGGGTGAACACTCTAATAGGTGTCTAACACGATATCGTGACCTGTCAACAGCCAAGCGCTATTCCCATGGATGTCGGTGCTTGCCCAAGCACTTCTGAGAACCTTCGTTCATCACCGGGAGCAATTAGTCAGCCACTAATAACCCCCTCCAATAATTACCATTAATAACAGGGTTTCTAGCTAATGTGTCTTCTATCCTAATGAGCCCAATCACTTGTGATGAAAAATTGAAAAGGTTTTTAACAAGATTTAACAACATTGCCACCCAAGGTAAAGGCCCAGATGGCAAGTGGACAAGGAAGCCATGGCGTTATCGAGAGTCAAAAATGTTTCATCTATGTGTAATCCGCCCTCCTGAGATATGTGTCGATCTTGTTTTTAAACATATTCCCGCTGCTAGCAGTTACACAATCTGTAGATAATTTGTAATGTAATAATAATCCAAACGTATCTATATATCATTCTTACGATATGATCTCCACGCTTATATTCAGTATTCTAAATGAGGCCTAATTATTGCTTTATACAGAGGTATACTTTTTTCCTGTTATGCTATATTTCTCCTAATCAACCCAGAAAGTGTACTACCCTTTGAAGCTGCAATACCGCGCTGCTCTAGAACTGTCATATCAGCACTTATTGTTACTCCCAAGTCTTTTTCTTTTACTGTAGTACCTAGAACAGTATCTCCAATTTTATCTTTTACATCCAAGTTTCCGTGTCCTGTATGTAGACATTTACATTTCCCAAAATTCAATAACGTCTGCCATTTTTTCACACCATTTAGTTCATTTGTGTATATCGTTTTGTAAATGTTGTTTATTACCATCATTGTTAAATTTTCTAAACACTTTTGTGTCATCTGCAAATTTCAGCCCTTGCTTGTTGTATTATCGTCCAACTCTGATTTCCAGTTTGAGACCTCCTCATCTACTACAACACGCTATAAATGGAAATGGAGTTCGATGGGAATTACGTTGCAATGCTCAGGAAGTGCGTAGATGTCCACTACAGCAAGAACTGGAAATGAAGCTCGGTAGAACTTCGAAGTGTCCACTGGAGCTGAGGAACAAAGAATGTGAACGGGACACAGACAAGTTCTCAAGCAAAATTCGAAAGAAACACGTTCAACTAACTAGTCCCTATTATCGCCACATAGAAGAGCAAAGGGTTGTCTGGTACTACTACTGTATAGCCTCCATATGTTAGACGACTCGTGGAACACAGTGGAACCATCTACCAGTCACCGCTACGTTATCGAATTTACTCTAAGCAACTTCTGACAAAGGATATATTAGGATAAAAAATATATACTGACTGTGCTCATGCAATTGCAACAAAGACACGAAATAAATAGTATTCACAGTTTATTTTTGAAGATATCCAATCAACAACAGAAATACAAAGAACAAAACGAATGTTCGAATTGTGTTGCACCAGTTCATTGTTCCAGGCAGTTGACACAAGCGATTGTCACGAATCGACACTGACTTGCTGACGTTGCTTCATCGGTAGGTCACCTGACGGCACCGACAACTTTCGGATATTGCACAATGCCGCTGCAACTACATCATATGCCATAACGCTTCACGCTTCGTGCACGCTGACGACGCAAGACGTCAAGTTCGTCGAAGAGATGACCGTGTATGGCAAGTCGACAGTAGCCACAGCAGACTCTTTTTACTGTGTTTCGGTATAACGTTTGACAAGTATAAAACAACGTTCCATTTTCTGTTTCCAATTGGTATCTTCCGGTTGAGCGTTTGGAGAACGAACTCGTTTACAGCTTTCCCTTGTACTTGAAGTCGATGGTCTTGATGTGGTCGACCAGCCTGCAACGGCAAATGGAACGGTGTTTTACTGTGTGATAACAGGCATTGTCATTGCTACTGGTACTAACTCTATTTAGAGCGGCTAACGTTAGGCAGCTGCATCATTTGATATTGGATGGGAGAAGATATTTCACATTGGATGCTGGCCAATTTCAGCAGTTCAGCGTCACGCCCTGTTTGTTTTAAATGCCTGATACTAGTGTTTCTAACGCAAATTTAATCCCGGCTGGCAATGTATGAACAACACTATTTCGTAGATTTTCCTGCGTATAGCAGTATTTGGTCGGGTTAATGGGCAATATTCATTAATTCGCTCGTTCATTGTTAACAATCCAGTTACCTCAATGAAGTAGGACCACGTATACTCAGATCGACGAAAACATGATTTTGGCTGAGGTCAAGACACAGTGGTCAAAGGTGAAGAAGGACTGGTTGCAGATGTAGGGTGTAGTCTTGTTACTACAGCCGCAGAATACATTAGTAGAGAGCGAAGACACTTACCACTGCTTGGCCCATGTGAGGGTGGCGTCATCGAGGGGAGCCTTCAGCGCCCCCAGTTTCGCCATGAAGCCGACGTGGATCCCCTTGTGGTTGGCCATATCCGAGTAGTTGGCCTTCGCCATCATACCCTGAGAAAGATTGGTACAAACTGTGAACACTGAGTCGATCAAAGAAACGTTTAATTGAGTTATACTTATATCCATCGACGTATCAATGCCGCGTCTCAGTGGTAACGTTTAGTAAGGGATAGACCCAACGATTGTTAAAAAGAAAGTTACTACACTTAAATCCAAAGAAATGCAAGAAGCAAATGCAACAAAAACGATCTGGAAAACATGTGAAATATCTTCTCCCATCATATCCTGATACATGTTCTTAAATCCTAACAGATTTGGAAAACATTAATTCAAGCAACCATTGCCGGGGAAGATGCAACTTATATGTAACTTGTATCAACTTAAACATTTTTTAACCAATCACACCTAATTGCTACAGCACCAAAGTGAGTTAACGTCTACAACTTGTATTGTAAGGTAATCAGTGCTTACCTCCTCTTTCGGGAAGTATCTACGTATCAATGCACTGTCTCAGTGGTAACGTTTAGTAAGGGATAGACCCAACGATTATTCAAATCAAAGCTACTACAATTAGATTAGATCGAAATAAATGCAAAGACCAAAGACCACAAAAACGATCTGGTAAACATTACAAATATCTTCTTGCTTCCGACGTTTTCATCATATCCTGATACTTAAATCCTGACAAATTTGGAAAGCTGACGTAGAACATTCGTACAAGCAACCATTGCAGGGGGATATACAACTTATGTAACTTGTCTCAACTGAAACATTTATAACCAGTTACACCTGATTGCTACAACACCAAAGTTACTTAGCGCCGTCTTTGTTCATTAGCTAAAGCACATTCGTTACAACTTGAAATGTAATGTAATCAGTGCGTACCTCCTCCTCCTTGAAGTGGTTTTCCGTCACCTGGTACAGCTTCTTGATGAGTCCATCACTGCTGGGATCCTTGGCGCAGTTGAAGATGCACTCGAAGATGGCCTTGTGCTCGTCATCGATGTTGTCGTACTGCAGCAACCAGAAGACATGCGTAAGAAGCAGCCGACAGAAACTAGCATCACCAGCAATATGGGTGTACCTAATGCACGAGCACAGAAACAACAGCAAACGAGCAATATATAAGCAACGTCTCTAGAAGATATTAGGTATTCTCGCGATTAACACAAGAGTCTACCCTATAAGTAGATGAACATTGTTGGACTCTCGATAAGCCAATGGCTTCCTTGTCCACTTGCCATCTGGGCCTTTGGCTTGGATGGCAAATCTTGTTAAATCTTGTTACCTAGCAGTGATTGATGAAACTATGATGGTGGCTATGGTTGCATAAAGAATTTCACTGGCTGACTAAACCACAATTTTACGGGACAATGTGGATTTATTAATATATATATATATATATATATATATATATATATATATATATATATATATATATATATATATATATATATATATATATATATATATATATATATATATATATATATATATATATATGCCATCTTGTTTGGTTAAGATGAATATCCATATATACGTGTTACCATCGTGAATCGTGATCATCGTGATTTAGCGATGAAACAAAATATGCTAGTTTTACGACATCTATAGAGACCGCTTTATTAAAATTAACGACAGTTCAATCTTCACTTTTGAAGGTGGAGTATAACGTTTCTCATTGGATGATTTATTGCTCTGTCAAGTTCACGATTTATTCCATTTCTGAAGATAAGTACACTATAGGAATAAAGATTAAAATGTCAAGCATAATACTGTTAATTTAGACATATTTCAGATTGAACAATTCAAAGAATTTGGGTAGTTTAATTATACGAAACTTCGTATCAGTTAACCAATCGTTGTACATTCTCATTTAATCTAGCTGCCGAAAGTTGCATGAAACATATATAACATACTACCAACAAGTAAAGCGACTAGATATAAAACGGTCATCAAGTTCAGAGAATAATGTTAACTACATAATCAGTATAAGTTAGAAGCAGATGTACGTACCGCCACCCTGAAGGAGTCATCCCATACGTAGGGGTCTGGAATCTCGAAAGACATGATGTCGGCTGTGACTTCGGATGCTCTCACAACAAGTCTACTGGAATCTTGGATGTGGATGCAAACTGTGGGATCGATCGCAGTTTATATAGCCCTGTTTGTGAGGGGTGGACGTGCAAACAAACAGGTGCGCTCAGCCGCATCGGCATTGTAAAGCTGTTACGCAAGGCATCATGTAATAGCGGTGAACAAATTTGCATATACATTAACATGCAAATATCCAAAGTTGTGTCAATGATGCTATGCAGTTTGAACTCGAGAGGATTCATGTATTGTTTTGCCTCGTTGAAGCAATTACATTAACTGGACATTGTAAGTGAGCAGTTTTTTGTCCGGTGTATTCGTTATTTGGCGTCAATGTTCTGCCTATAGAAATATCTACCACCGAAGTGGGATTGCTATTCGGTGTAGGCGATGTTTCAGGACGAATCCCCTCCGCTGTTTGTTAAAAAGTTTCATTATGAACAGTTTCCGTGACCGCTGTACTGGAAGTGTAAAAACACGCCACTATCATAAACATCATTAAAGAGATACATCTTGGTATTGGATATGCTTAAAATAAAGATCAACACATTGCGACGGAGTGTTTGGGTGTCTACGAAGTTACGAACGTATTACCCCCATGGGGGTATTTCGTACACATGTGTGTGTGTAGTCACGGTGTAGTCGGAGTCCAACACCCCATGGGGTTAGTCGTAAGTGGGATTGGTCACTTGAGTGCGACCAGTCGACTGTCCTAGCGGGCATGGGACCCTTTCGTTTCTCGGCAGTGGAATACATGACTAGATCGTTCATTACGCATCCAATGTCTTTGTTTAACGTATTGGTAACACCAGACCACTGGGCTAAGATTGTAACCTAATGGTCGTATGAGAATGACATGTACTACAAACATCCTTGTTTCATTTGCTCGTACATGAGGTGCGAACATTTTCTAAAGGTCCGATAGATAGGGAATGATTCATGTGTGGTGGGTGGGTGGATATGTAGATATGTAGGTTTGTAGGTACTTATGGTACATATGGGATGCACGTACCAGCGTTGCACGTGAAATCTGTGGACATTTTTATTCGATAAACACGATTAAAAGCAAAACCTACATAGATGCCACCAATGCTATATTTGACAGAGGAGCGACCAGGGTAGGAAATAAACGGCCGCGAACTGGATGAACTCGGGTGATCACTGCAAGACAACACCGCCATTTTTATCGCATCTATATGAAAGATTCCATGGCTCCAATGATACCTCCCGGAACGTCATTGGGAAACAGCAGAGGCATATAAGCGATCAGTGGCACTGCGCTACTAGCTTGCCGACACCTTCAAAAAAAGGCCGCGTAAAAACCTATGTTAAACTATTAGCGTTTCTGTAGTTCGGTATACGTGACAATACCATACCAACACCAACACAGTTTAAAAAACACAACACACAACAATATTACCAATGAAGTGAACAATATTAAGCAATGCATACTTCGTAGTGTTTTTTTCTAAAACAATGCTTAATTGGTGCTATATTAAGACGGTGATGTAAAACAACGAAAACATTAAACACTGAACTTGAATACCAGCATCAAAAAGTGGAAGATTGTGCATTGGGTGAAAAAAGAAAAACCCGACAGCGCTGAAACAGACCTGGCGAAGTGATCATTGAAACAGACCTGGCGAAGTGATCACTGTTCTTGACCACTTAATCGTCACTGAACGGAAAAAGGACAAGAATCTGAGTAGAACGTATTTTGCTAACACTCTGATTTCTCCAATTGTAATGGGATGGTTGAGCTCGATAGTTACACAATGAATCCTTGTCAGTGCTACTGTCAGTTTGGTGCTGGGTGGTTATTACTTCAGAGATAAAATAAAAAATAATGAACACATGCATTGTGTAGTTCCTTGCGAACGGTACAATGCTTCAAAGTGCTTGTTCACTAACGGCAGGGTACTTGTTCACTAACGACAGGCTACTTTTTCGCTAACGGCAGGGTACTTGTTCACTAACGACAGGGTACTTGTTCACCAACGGCATTGTACTTGTTCACTAACGACAGGGTACTTGTTCACTAACGGCAGGGTACTTGTTCACTAACGACAGGCTACTTGTTCACTAACGGCATTGTACTTTTTCACTAACGGCAGGGTACTTGTTCACTAACGGCAAGGTACTTGTTCACTAACAACAGGCTACTTGTTCACTAACAACAGGCTACTTGTTCACTAACGGCGGTGTATTTGTTGCTAGAACTGCGATAGTGAACCGGCAGATAATTTAATTGTCAAACTTCCGCCGCTTGAGATTTCAAACGATTCCTCTTGGGACTTCCCATGCTATGGCACGTATCCGTCAACACATTATGTTGTATATCAACGAAACAGCCTTTCTTGGCTGCATTTTCACCTACCTATTCACAAAAAATATCTATAGTCGCTAGGAAATTTCTATTCTCTCCTTGGTTTGTGTGCGGTTTTTGTCGAACAATGTGGCATATGCTCTCCATTTTGATAAAAACACTTGCTCTCAATGGAACAATTTCCTTATCCGCGCGTTAGAGTCGGGTTTCCGTCCAGTTTGCGTTAGAGTCGGGTTTCCGTCCAGTTTGCGTTAGAGTCGGGTTTCCGTCCAGTTTGCGTTAGAGTCGGGTTTCCGTCCAGTTTGCGTTAGAGTCGGGTTTCCGTCCAGTTTGCGTTAGAGTCGGGTTTCCGTCCAGTTTGCGTTAGAGTCGGGTTTCCGTCCAGTTTGCAGGCTCGATTGTGCTGATCGCGTTTTGTGCAGGCGATAACTCAGACATTGACACCTAGATTAAAATAGTGCGTAACACGCGCGATGCATAATAATATTAAAACAAAATGGGGTAGGACAATAATAATAATAATAATAATAAAATTATTAATAATAATAATAAGAGATAAACATTACCGAAGGCACATATTAAATGTGGTTCTACGAGGAAATTATGGCTTTACATATATTTGAATACATAACATGCGTGACATACACTTTGTCATGGGTTTTCATGAAAGCTGTTCATTTGACCTGTTAATACAATGTTCGCTCACGTGGTGTTCATTAACATTTACAGTTAGTGATGCCCATATTCAGAGAAGTCGCTGATAGAAATGATAGATAACAACGATTGCAATTTTTAGGTCAAGCAACAAATGAAAGGACATATTGAAAAAACTACACGTCGAAGGATATATCAAAATAACTACATGTAAGAGGAAAGGTCAACGTGACACTGCAAGGAACGATTAAAATATTGATAGCCTGAAAAAAAACCTAGCTTATTGACATCTACGAACAAGATAAACAACAATGCTCGCCGACGACATCATCGGAGACACACATAGTCAAGAGAATCAGCCAATGAGTGGGAATGTGTTATTGATCGCACTAACATTACTATCAGATAGCGCTTAGATGACGCAGGTGTGACACGGACTGGCGGTTGTGACCACTCGTATGAAAACACGACACGACCCAATGACATGTGAAATGTATGCATTTAAAAATTTCGCGTTTGTATTTGCATTTCAATTTATTGTCAACTCCTGCTCCTCATATATACTTGCATTTGCGTTTGCATTTGAATCAAAGCATTTGCATTTGAATCATTTGCATTTTACTAAAGCCATTTGCATTTGATTTAAACCATTTGCATTTGAATCAAGACATTATATGCCTTTTATTTCTAATGTGAACAATTTAGAAATCATCAACGAATACACTTTGTGTATACATTTGTTATTTTTCTAGGGGCTCTGTTAACAATTTAACACTACATTTTATATAAAGCGAACGGTATCCTGTTGGATTCCTATGTACATCTCTGTGATGTGCAGATTGTGGCATTATCCATTATCACACCTTGTCTATTCAGTAGTATCATATTATGCTGCAGTTAATAAAGTTCATTAACCCATTGTCTAACCTGCATATTGGCTTTATCAATCGTGTCTTTGATTTCAGCTCACTTTTAGAGCAAGTCTTATATATCTTTATATAACCTTTGAATCCAGATTCACGCCATCACTATGATCACTTACACTTGCACTTGCATTTGCATTTGAATCATCTGAAACATTTGCATTTTGTATTTGAATCATTTCAGACACTTGCGTTTGCATTTGCATAATTTCAAATACTTGCATTTGCATTTAAATACTTTCTAATTTACATTTGCGTTTGAATTATTTAAAACATTTGCATTTGCATTTAAATGCAATCATATATGGGTGCATTTGCATTTGTATTTGAATCATTTCAAACATTTGCATATATATATATATATATATATATATATATATATATATATATATATATATATATATATATATATATATATATATATATATATATATATATATATATGTATATATGTATGTGTGTGAGAGAGAGAATAAAATGCAGATCTTCCAACAAAGTTGTGTCGATTTTGGCACATCTGATTAAATATTCCAATCTCTGAGAAGTAACAAGACCACATCTAACATTTCATGTTAATAACAAATTCGACAAAATTGCTTCAACGACGGCGGCGTCGGTGGCAACAAAACACGGATCTGTTGTCACACCTGACAACGACGGCGGCGTCGGTGGCAACAAAACACGGATCTGTTGTCACACCTGACAACGACGGCGGCGTCGGTGGCAACAAAACACGGATCTGTTGTCACACCTGACAACGACAGGAGGCAGATTTAACAATATTAGAAAAAAATGAACACGATTTAACAAGATTGCCACCCAAAACAAAATACCCAGATGGCTAGTGGACGAGGAAACCATTGGCTTATCGAGAGTGCAATATTTGTTCACGTATGTGTAACCCACCCTTCTGAGATATTTATCAATTTTGTTTTTAAACATATTTATGCTGCTAGCATTTACTCAATCTGTAGATAATTTGATCCATTAATTCATGGTCTTCTGTGAGAATAAATACTTTATGATATCTAATATACACTGATCCTGTACAAATGTTACTTCTTGTTCTCAGACAGACTATTAATGTTCACTAATTTGTCTAGATGTTTTTGTTCAACCCACCTACGGCATTTTTTTTTCCGAATCCGCTAGGGGGCGACGTCAGCGTTATCGGTAAAATCACAACTCTCAAGTGTGTAACCGACTAGATTGTATCAATTCCTGAAAGGTAGATACGACCACACGCATCGCTGAGTGAATTATCTCCACATGGGTGCTAGCTTTCTTATCAGTGGCGCAGTCTTTTGGCGCACCCAGCGTTTACTCGAATAGCTTCACCGTAAGCCACATAAAATATCATGTAGATAGTGTACATTTGCAGAGCTCGCATTTCTCGCGGCCTACTTCACTGTTACATATTTCGATGTCTATTGTGAGTGAGTTTTCATAATCACAGCTCGTGTCTGCCACTTAATCGCATCGTGACCTGATTATAATAGTTGGGTCTTCACGGTATTATAAATGGACGCAATATAAGGTCGTTGTATAACTTTTCAGCCACGAGTTATGTATATGCAACAACGTGCTTTAGTATGTGGTACCTTCAGATAGGAGGGGTCAGGTGTCATGACGTGGTACCTTCAGATAGGAGGGGTCAGGTGTCATTACGTGGTACCTTCGGATAGGAGGGGTCAGGTGTCATGATGTGGTACCTTCAGATAGGAGAGGTCAGGTGTCATGACGTGGTACCTTCAGATAGGAGGGGTCAGGTGTCATGATGTGGTACCTTCGGATAGGAGAGGTCAGGTGTCATGACGTGGTACCTTCAGATAGGAGGGGTCAGGTGTCATGACGTGGTACCTTCGGATAGGAGGGGTCAGGTGTCATGACGTGGTACCTTCAGATAGGAGGGGTCAGGTGTCATGACGTGGTACCTTCAGATAGGAGGGGTCAGGTGTCATGACGTGGTACCTTCGGATAGGAGAGGTCAGGTGTCATGACGTGGTACCTTCAGATAGGAGGGGTCAGGTGTCATGACGTGGTACCTTCGGATAGGAGAGGTCAGGTGTCATGACGTGGTACCTTCAGATAGGAGGGGTCAGGTGTCATGACGTGGTACCTTCGGATAGGAGAGGTCAGGTGTCATGATGTGGTACCTTCAGATAGTAGGGGTCAGGTGTCATGACGTGGTACCTTCGGATAGGAGGGGTCAGGTGTCATGACGTGGTACCTTCGGATAGGAGGGGTCAGGTGTCATGATGTGGTACCTTCAGATAGGAGGGGTCAGGTGTCATGACGTGGTACCTTCGGATAGGAGGGGTCAGATGTCCTGATGTGGTACCTTCAGATAGGTGGGGTCAGGTGTCATGATGTGGTACCTTCGGATAGGAGGGGTCAGGTGTCATGATGTGGTACCTTCGGATAGGAGGGGTCAGGTGTCACGACGTGGTACCTTCGGATAGAAGGGGTCAGGTGTCATGACGTGGTACCTTCGGATAGGAGGGGTCAGGTGTCATGATGTGGTACCTTCGGATAGGAGGGGTCAGGTGTCATGATACGGTACCTTCAAATAGGAGGGGTCAGGTGTCATGATGTGGTACCTTCAGATAGGAGGGGTCAGGTGTCATGACGTGGTACCTTCGGATAGGAGGGGTCAGGTGTCATGATGTGGTACCTTCGGATATGAGGGGTCAGGTGTCATGATGTGGTACCTTCGGATATGAGGGGTTAGGTGTCATGATGTGGTACCGTCAGATAGGAGGGGTCACGTGTCATGAAACCCAAGAAATGTGCTAATGGTCCACCCTACGGTACGCACGAAATAATACGACGTCCTATAAAAGTCTTATTTCAAGCAAATCCTGTTTGTGACTTGGTTAGTCATATGACATTCTGATGACATTTTGATGATCAGAGTCGTCATCTTCGTCATTATCATAATCGTCATTGTTATCATCATCACCATTATCATTATTGCCATCGTTTGTTTTATTGCCAATTTTGGACGATCATGAAGGTAATAATAACATTATCTACGTTATTGGTGTTCACACTGGTAGGTGTCTTGTTCCGGTTCGAACAGGATATCATCTACGTTATTGGTGTTCACACTGGTAGGTGTCTTGTTCCGGTTCGAACAGGATATCATCTACGTTATTGGTGTTCACACTGGTAGGTGTCTTGTTCCGGTTCGAACAGGATATCATCTACGTTATTGGTGTTCACACTGGTAGGTGTCTTGTTCCGGTTCGAACAGGATATCATCTACGTTATTGGTGTCCACACTGGTAGGTGTCTTGTTCCGGTTCGAACAGGATATTCTTGGAACTGACATAGCAGTATTTGTAAACGAATGTATCAGACGGCGGCTTTGATGACATTTATAGAGTTTCCTTGTTCGTGCTTTCTGGTAGTTCGTTTCAATGCATACTGTTTCCTTATAACTGATCAGAGCCTAGGTATTACACGATTAGAATAATTATACCAAGTTTCACATAGATTGGGTGTTGACAATGACGACTTCTCTAAGTCCTAGAATGAGTGGGTGTGGCAGGGGTCTCAACCTCCCACCTGTTTGTGTGACCAATCTCCCACCTCCCACCATTTTTGAGAGTACACCTCCCACCAGACCCATCTCCCACCTCCCGCCATTTTTACGAACAACCTCTCACCTCCAACTTCCTAGATTTGTGTTAATATTAATAAAAATAATTAATGCTGAAGGCATGATCGAAGCATAGTTGTGTTTAACCATTGTAGTGTTCAGCCTAAGGGTGTGTTGGAAAAGCGTGACCGTCCTCTCGATGTCTCAACGATGCCTCTGCGACCAGGTTGGTATTCCACCAGAGATGAACGGAACTAATTCTCCGAGTAACGTCAACGTAACCTTTCACAGACCTGACATAACGCAGAAGGTAGGTGTGACCAAATCCTAGGCGTGTGTGCGTGTGTGCGTGTGTGCGTGTGTGCGTGTGTGCGTGTGTGCGTGCATGCGTGCGTGCATATGTGCGTGTGTGCGTGCATGCGTGCGTGCATATGTGCGTGCATATGCGCGGGCGGGCGGGCGGGCGGGCGGGGCGGGCGGGCGGGCGGGCGGGCGGGCGGGCGGGCGGGCGGGCGGGCGGGCGGGCGGGCGGGCGGGCGGGCGGGGGCGGGCGGGCGGGCGGGCGGGCGGGCGGCGGGCGGGCGGGCGGGCGGGCGGGCGGGCGGGCGGGCGGGCGGGCGGGCGGGCGGGCGGCGGGCGGGCGGCGGGCGGGCGGGCGGGCGGGCGGGCGGGCGGGGGCGGGGGCGGGCGGGCGGGCGGGCGGGCGGGCGGGCGGGCGGGCGGGCGGGCGGGCGGGGGCGGGGGCGGCGGGGGGCGGGCGGGCGGGCGGGCGGGCGGGCGGGCGGGCGGGCGGGCGGGCGGGCGGGCGGGCGGGCGGGCGGGCGGGCGGGCGGGCGGGCGGGCGGGCGGGCGGGCGGGCGGGCGGGCGGGCGGGCGGGCGGGCGGGCGGGCGGGCGGGCGGGCGGCGGGCGGGCGGCACGTGTGTGTTTGAGTACGAAATTCGTGTATGGTTCAGCATATATATGCGCCTATCGTTATGTAGTTGCCTATGCCTACAGTGAACGTGTCCAACTCAGTCGAAACGAATACTCCATTTGCTAATAAATTCCATAAAGAGTCCAGCAGAATCTCGTCGGTAACACCTCGGTGAGCATCATGTTATAAATCCCAATTCGACTTCCGAAGAACGTGACGCTAATATGAGGACAAACCCTGTTGTTGTAGACATAATCAAAACATTCGAAAAAGATATCAAATATATCATATATTTATTGGCATTTCTGTACAACAGGAATTGATGGTAAATCGACAAACAGTTCGTTTTCAACAGTTCGGTATTCTCAGATATCCATCGACGCCCTGTGACGAGTATACGTCGCCACCGCTGCTGCTGATAAGATCTTGTTGACGCCGCAGTGGACGTTGCGCGATAGAGGTAGAGCCACCGTTCGCCTGGTGTTCATGTCGTGGCTTTTCCGTTACTCCGAAGATGTGATTAAGGACGTGATGAAGCAGCCAACTTCTACCGCGAGATGTCACCGACAGCCGACAATTTCCGGGTTTGGTTTGGAGTTGGGTCTTTGGTGTTCAGGCTTAGAGAGCCAACTCATTTAGAGCTTGCCCTTGTACTTGAAGTCGATGCCCTTGATGTGGCCGACCAGCCTGCAATGGAAAATGGAACCATGTTTACTATGAACATACAACTATGACGTTTGCTGTTAGAAGACTATTGCATTCTCGCCTATATATGTCAACATGACATGTTTATTCCCGAATGAATATAAGCATCAACTGAATTACTATTAGCATCCATTAAAAACTAGTGACGCATAGCAAAAAAGTAGGCCTGCATGTAGCTAAAACAGGTTTAATGTATGAATGACACGACAAAAAAGTAGGCCTGCATGTAGCTAAAACAGGTTTAATGTATGAATGACACGACAAAAAAGTAGGCCTGCATGTAGCTAAAACAGGTTTAATGTATGAATGACACGACAAAAAAGTAGGCCTGCATGTAGCTAAAACAGGTTTAATGTATGAATGACACGACAAAAAAGTAGGCCTGCATGTAGCTAAAACAGGTTTAATGTATGAATGACACGACAAACTCCGCCATGCCGGTTGTATACAAAATACATTCTTTTTTTGCATTTGGAAGGTGACACTTACCATTGCTTGGCCCATGCGAGGGTGGCGTCATCGAGGGGAGCCTTCAGCCCCTTTAGTTTCGCCATGAAGCCGACGTGGATCTCCTTGTGGCTGGCGAGATCAGAGTAGTTGGCCTTCGACATCATACCCTGAAGCAATGCGACAAAGGTTGAGGAAACAAACAGCGGAAACTATGATTGCATCGGACTACTTGTCAAGGGAAGTTAATAGCGCATAATCCGATCCATGGAACATATTCGTTCATTCGCCAGCTTTGTAATCCTTGTGTTGCAGCAATTTGTTCGTATACCTCCAGCCACAATCTATCGAGATAATCATTTCCATACCCGTTGTCAGGGTGGGGTTCAATCAGGGTGGGGTTCAGAGGGGGTGGAAAGAACCCACTGTTGGAACCCCCCTTTGATTGAGTATTCCTGAACCCCTTTTTTTCAAAACCCCGAGGACGGGATTGATTTATATAGGCTGTGACTTGAAACAAATGGGACTGAATGGCATTGCCTAGGCTTTGAACAGCACCGAGAACATTGCATGTTTGTTTCGAAATAATCAGACACTCTTATTAGTTACAGAGACAAGTGGGTTTGCGGCGTCCGCCGTGCAGCGAGACTGACGATGTGTAATACAAGGTAGACATAGCATACCTCCTCATCCTTGAAGTGGTCATCCGTCACCTGGTACAGCTTCGCGATGAGTCCGGCATTGCTGGGATCCTTGGCGCAGTTGAAGATGCACTCGAAGATGGCCTTGTGCTCGGCATCGATGTTGTCGTACTGCAACAAACAGAAGAAGTCAGTAAAAATAGATGACAACAGCTGATATCAGCAGCAATAGAGTAGCTGCGGCTACTGCAGAAGTACAGAAGTACAGAAGTACAGAAGTACAGAAGCAACAGCAAACGAGAAATAAATAAGAAACTTATGTAGCAACCGACAGACGGTAATGTTAACAACTATGTAGGTTGAATATACCTTTATACGACAGAGTGTGAATGCAAAACACCGAAATGCACTCAACACTTAACACAGATGGTTCGCCTTCAACAGTAATCAGAAATCATTCACACATACATAGTTCCTTAATCAGACCAAACAGGTACTATGATCATAATAAGTACTGGTGATGGAGATTTTAAAGTGTCCTTTTCCGGTTTCGTATTTTTCTTATGACTTCAAAACTACTTACCATCACCCTGAAGGACTCATCCCACACATACGGATTCGGGATCTCGAACGACATGTTGACTGGTTCTTGGCGGCTTCGGCGATCTCAACAAAAATCGACTGCTGTCCGAAAACTGGTGCCGAACCGTGGAGCGGGCGAACTTTATATAGTCCGGTCTCAGCAGCCTACGTGCGGCACTACGTGCTCTCTCGCACGTCCGCATTGTCAGTGTCCCGCAGATGGTCGTATAATTTACCCGAGATTAACTTTCCGTGTCAATCACTGATGTAGGTTATTAGCATAAGCTTTAATATGCAAACCACAACAACAATTCGCGAATATGTTTACTTTTCTCTGCTACGATGTCGAAAACGATTCTACTCAGTGTGTAGTTTCCTAATGCTGTGTTGACATGTGTGCAACAGCATGGAAAAGCTCTATCTAGCTTGCATAAAAGACCAATTCTACGTGGATGCTGGATGGACAACAGCCTCTTCACCGCATCAACTTCCAAAGTTCGTTGGAACAATCGCCGGGTTGTTACCACGGCGATGTGCAGACTCTTATTGCGAGTTCGTGTCCTCAGTTGGACTGTCTAAGAGGTTTGATCACGGCTGATGGCAAAGCCGCTGACCGAAGATAAAAGAGAGGTTTCTCTCTTCGTTCGCGATGGACAGGTTATCTGCTCCGTGAACATTGCTTCGTTTTTCTCTCATCTGTCTTGCACAATGAGAGAACATCATGACGACTGATTCATAGCGTAAGTGAAGAGGCGTTCTCGGGCATGCGTAAGAGTTTTATGCTATAATATTGGTTAGTAGAAACATTTGCGGTTATCGCCAGGACGAATAAGCGTTGCCATACATAAGAAACTCGTAAGACGACCAAGTTATGTTAAGAAGAACTTTGTATGTACATAATGTATTGAAACATCAATAAAATGGTGTTGAAAAGTGTTCAGAAGTGTGAAATTGTGTTACGTTTTTGAAACTTTATTAAAATTATCAGAGAATTAAGGCGGGAGATTCAAACGGTTCGCTACCAATGAGAGAGGCAGCGGTTAAAAAGCATTCCACTTCGATGAGGAATGCAGCGTCACAAGCAGTGGTAAACAGGATGGTTATCTGTATATGCAAGAACTATCACGGTTGCACATCTCCTTTTTATGGTTCTTTGCTTGGACACGACATGTTAAATATCTACACTGGCAAACGATGGACCATAATTTCTCTGTTCGAAGACGATGTCGCTGTCCGCTTGTGCGTGCGTGCACACGTGTGCGCGAGGTGTGTGTCCACTACAATGGTCATTCGCATTCAGTATAGCTTTCTGTCAGCTAATCAAATAGAGCCACCTCTGAAGTTGAATAAACATATTCAACAAAACCAAGATCATTCTACACATTTACGAGTCGTATTCCGTAAGGGAAAACATGGGAACGGATTTAATAATAATAATTGAATAACCTGAACCGTTACAAACCTGCAACACTGCAAATCTATTTTGGCCCAATTTCTCAAATAACCGATACAAAGCACAGGCAGACATCAGGCGAAAAAAGATACGAAAATGGATTGACAAAGATTTTAGAGTAATATCAGTCTTACACAAAGGTGCAGGTGCGAACAATGGGAGGGGAGAGTAAATAGATTACTGAAGAAATTACAAATGCCCACTGTGGAACAATAACTGAAATATAATATGTCCAGTAACGCCAAAACACCGCACACACGAAGACACTGATAACAACGATATAAGAGTATTATTTCTGGGCCACAAAAATCATTAAGGAATGTCTCGAACTAGGTGCACGGCAGAAGATGATGAGCTGGTTTTTAACAGATTGTGATCGTACCATTTCATCCACACAGCTGGATATCGAATTAAAGAAACTATTATTTTATGGAATAACTGTTTTGAGTAAACTATTATGTGTTAAGATATTGTTGACAGGCAAACTAAATGTTGGCAGAT
>BSQZ01000024.1:7470000-7592500 GCA_033239005.1 Lamellibrachia satsuma
GAACATCTCGACAGGCGTCAAGCAAGTTGGGGGCAAATGAAAGGGCTGGGGCACTCCCCCACTTTGTATGTTAAACAATAACCCGGTTTGCTTTGTGTTCTGTCTGAGTCGACGTCCTATTGCGCCAATGAAGATATTTATCATAAACACCGTCACTGCGATCTGTCAGGACGCTTCGACATTATAGGGGCATTTGCGAACGGCATTCACGAGTGGACCATTCTTAGTGTGGGAAAAAAAACCGGCGCGTTTGTTGCCCTCCTCTTGTAGGGTGTTTGAGAGTAAGAGTGGCTGAGTGACTAAGTTACTGAGTGACTGTCTGAATGTTTGCGTGGATGAGTTTTTATATAGTCACACCTTGTGCGAACCCACATATCGCGAAAGACCTTGAACACCAAAGAGGGTTACAAAATTTACCCCGCCGGCGGGGTTTGCATAGTCTCGTGACAAACAGCACGTCCGCATGACAAGTGGGGCGTAACGAACTGTCCTAGTACCAGACGTTTTCTTTCGCGGGAATATATATTCAGCCGATAAACGGTTAAGCTAAATTAAATCTAATACTAACTAATTTAAACTTATTTTATTTAAGTTGAACGTAAACAGTAATAACGCTTTGACAGTGTATTTATTAAACATCTAAAAAGAAACATCTTGCATGTATGTGTGTGTGTGTGTGTGTGTGTGTGTGTGTGTGTGTGTGTGTGTGTGTGTGTGTGTGTGTGTGTGCGCGTGTGTGTGTGTATGTGTGTGTGTGCGTGCGTGCGTGCGTGCGTGCATGCATGCATGCATGTATGTATGTGTGTATGTATCTATGTATGTATGTATGTATGCATGCAAGTATGTATGTATGTATGTATGTATGTATGTATGTATTTACTTATTTATGTTTGCATGCATGTAAGTATGCATGCATGCACGCATTGTTTTGTAATCACTTCGTGCAAAATATATTAACTCTTTTAGCACTGTTCTGGCTACATTACTACAGTCATACGCAACTTCCAACTTATTAATCCATGATGTGTGGGCTGTGGCGCGTGGAATGGACAAGTGTCCCGCCACTTTCTTCAAAGGGAGGGTTTAGGAAACGTTGAGCACCTATTGTTTCAGCACTAAACATAGGGGCACTAAGCAAACCTGTCACTGTCCATTGCTCATGCAGTCAATCAACAAAGATTTCATGTAGATTATCGAGGAACAGTGTTGCAACAAATATTGTATATATAACGAGGTTAGATACTGAGGTTAATAGGGCATTTATCAGATTTTCGCAACTTCTCACGAGTAGTTTTCTGTTGTGCCGACAGGTGGCGTTCGCACCACAGTATAGGTGGTCGGTCAAACGCCCGGCGGGTATGATTGTGACGATGAACTCGTTTTTCGGTGCAGCAACGAAGTCGCGAGTAGAGATAGCAAGGCTCACGTGTTGTTGATCGTCGGCTGAAGTCGATATCATCTGAGATGCATTCTCTGGCGCGTCAATTCGCCTTTAAAGTAATTACACCCCCCCACGTCCGGTTGAAAAGTAACGAACTGACCCGGAGAAATATGACAAAGCGTATTTGAATATGGCGGACGAAACGACCGGTTGGCAATTAATACGACTTCAGCAGGTGTAGCGTGATTGGGGGTTTCAGTCGACGACTCCTAGATGGTCAAGTAAGGTCATTGAGTTCATTCAACGCCGTAACCCCGGGTGTGTTCGTCCTCCAAAATACGATTATGTAGGCCCAGTGTAGTAGGTTCAAAGCACTCATCCTCGCAAACACCACAGTAGCGTTTTGAACCTAGGTTCAACACATTGCAGTGCCCAAGTTTAAAAGTAATTGTTTTTATCATAAAACCATATTATATAATTTCCATAAATTTTGTCTAGTCTCTTGGCTGTCCAGATGTATTTTAATGAACCACAATGTTTAATATAGCATACTTCGTGCGTAATCTATCGATGAATATCGACGCGTTTTCTACAAAGAATGTTTTGAACAGAGGTTCAAACATTACTGTAATGAACAGGAGAGTGCGTTGAACGTCCTACGTCGGGTCAAACTGTCAGACGCAACTACAACAAGGTACTTCTTTGCAGCAGCAACGGCCCATCAGCTGCTGTAGAAGATGTCGACATATAGTTATGTTTTATGGTTTGTCAACAATGCCTCGATTGCAACGAATGAAATGTAAATTACAGTACGTCGAATATAGTAGCTTTAAGGAATAAAGGTAGCTTCATATGAGCAACAGATACCGATATAAGGAAACGATATGATCTAGGTATGGTCGCTTTATATGCGTTCTGATCGACATGTTGCTGTGTACAGTCACAATCTTGCAACATCTCGTAAAAACCTTCGTCTCCATGAATTGCCGTACGCTCCTGTTCTGCCGTGCCAGTCGCAACCAAGCATTGGAAAACCTTACTTACATTCCATTCCGACATACCTCCCTCTCCTCCAACACCCCCCCCCCTTCCTTTCACCCCAGTTCACCCTATCTGCCCCAGCGGTGATGTGAAGTCTCAGTTAGCCACTTCACAACGGTAACCACTTAGAAGCGTTGTACGGCGCACAGCAGCAACTGTGCAATTAGTGTATATTTTCTGCGGCGCGCATTCTAAAAGTGGAAAAGTCAAACAAACAATGCATTCACTGTGCGAACAAAGCAGTAGTATTCCACGAAAATAATGACACAGATTTTGTGCGTCACAAATGCGCTACTGTCTGGGTTGACGAAGGGACATCGACTGTCAGTTAAGGAGACGCGAACGTTGTCTTGTCTGGCCATTGTGAGCATCCCCACTGCGACGCACCGTCTCAATAGCGTGACTGCATATGTCAAGTTACACGTTCCTTTCGAAACATTTCTTTGAGCACCACCGATTCTCGTTTGTCAGATCACTTTTCAGAAATGAATACACATATCTTATCAGAATAAATAACGTTGTTCGCAACAAGACCTAAGTATTCTTTATGGACATTCCTTAACAACCAATCAATCAGTCAAGCAATCAGTAATTTATTTCCATCAATCAACAGTACAAATTCCATTATTGCAAAATACAACACCACTTGCAACATGTAAAAAATTAATAAACAATAGAGTATTGGTGGAAAGGGAGTGAACAGAAATGTGATACTTACCTATGATTCAGCCCAACCAGTATATTTATGTATGATACAAATACAATATCCTACAATAAAACTAAATTACAAATCCCTAACTGATAACTAATGCATATAGTACCTACAACATATAATGTTTAATTATAAAAATGCCATGTTTTTTTATTCTTGTGTACTCTTTTGAATCATTGTCTTTGAATTATTTTTTATTCTTGTGTACTCTTTTGAATTATTGTCTTTGAATTATTTTTTTATTTTTTTATACTCATCCCTTAGCAAGTGCTCGAGTCAATTATAATGTCTTCATCTGGTCACATTCCTCTTTGCTCCCGTCTACATCTGGCATAACTCCAGTGTCGCCCCTAGTGGCGGCCTAGCGTTTGATGTTTTGGAAGGCATGCTAAACGCGCGTTAGTGTGGTCAATTGGCACATATTTAAATGACTTCAAATCGGATTATTCTGCTGAGCGGCAGAACGTTCGGTCCTACGAAAGTTAGTTCAAATAAAACACCTCTCCAATAAATAATAAATATTTCAGTGTTTGAAGCTCTGTCAAATATGTTACCACGAAAGTGGGTTTCTCTGCCATTCTTTTCGTATCTGTGGGAACATTCCTAAATAATGTTAATTGAGATTCTATGAACAGAATTCCAAACGCCAGTGGATTAATATCAGATGATTTCGTAATGGTTGCAGGGTATTGTTTTTAAATTATTCGCATACCCACGGGTGTAAATATCTCACGGTTAACCAATGTCACGTGATAATGTCACCAAACGTTGCGCCCGCACCAGTACATTTTCATGTATGGTCAAGCTCGTGTGACGTTACGCTCTATTACGGAACCAGGTAGACCGTGGAGACCACGACGGACCTGTCCTTCAACGCGGCGGACATTCGTAACGAAGGTTACTAGTTTACAGTGTCGTTCTGCAAAAAATTAGCAGGCGTTCGTCCTAGTCTTACTTCTAATCATACGCGGTGTCAATACATGTTTATGAGTGTTCAGCAGAATGCAAGCATATGCAAATAACTCAATCAGATGTTTGTCAGCTCTGCGTGTTTGGCCAGGTCTGTTGTGTCGACCAGTAATTCGGTTAATATGTATGTAAGATTACCGTGATACCTGGATCGGTGCATCGGTGCATGCACACACGACGCAGCTGTAGAGACTTCGTACTAATACTCTGTATTACTGCTGATAAGAAGGAGGTACATAAAACAAACGAACGAAACACAAACAAACAAACATGCATGCATGAGACAGGCAGGTGTAGGTAGAGTGACAGCTATTTACCTTCCTGAAGCATCAAATTATAAATTAGCTGTGTGCGTGCGTGCGCGACGCGCGTGCGCGTGCGTGTTTTGCGTTGTGTGTGTGTGTGTGTGTTTGTGTGTGTGTGTGTGTGTGTGTGTGTGTGTGTGTGTGTGTGTGTGTGTGTGTGTGTGTGTATGTGTGTGTGTTCATACATGCATCAATTCATACATTCATGTATACATGCAAACATGCATACATACATGCGATTACTCGAACATACCTACATACGTACATACATACATACATACGTACATAAATACACATACGTACATACATGCATGCATGCATGGCATGCATACATACATACATACATACATACATACATACATACATACATACATACATACATACATACATCCATACATACATACATACATACATAATGATCAACATATATACATATAATCAGACGTGGACGTAAATACGTAGATTTAACGAGATTTAGCATACAAATATAAGCAAACACAAGCACGTACGGACGCACTGACACACACACGCACGCACGCGCGCGCGCACACACACACGCACGCGCACGCGCACGCGCACGCACACGCACACGCACACGCACACGCACACACACACACACACACACACACACACACACACACACATTCACACGCACACACACACACGCACACACACGCACACACATATAAAGGCGCACACTGAGAAGCGGATTAGCGTGTCTTCTTCGTACAAAGTTTTACCTTCGAAGTAAAAAATTGACGTTCGAGAAACTGACCTTTTTCTGTTTGTTAAAATAGACATTCAATGAGTTTGCTTCTTTCCGGTAACTTTGACCTGGTTATTAAAAAAAGCTCAGATAGACACCGGGAGGGCTGCGCACGTAGGACGTGGCGCCGGTGGTGATCATCACGATAGAGCTGTTTACGACGTTCTGTCCGTTCTGTGGAAATTTCCACCTGATCGACGTCGCATTCAACTGTCAATACAAAATCGAATTCAATAGAGACGGGTCCTTATCGCTACACCAGCGGATCCGATGTGTGTCACCACCTAGTGGTGGACTTCGCAGTTAAATGCCACGAATACTGGGCGTTGACCCAACACGTTATACAACCCACGGATACGTCTACCTTTAACCTTTAACGTACACGTTACGATCTCGTCTGACTGCGCTGTGCTTTAAAGACCGCTTAATCGTCCCCATTCGCAATAGTTAAATATACGTTTGTAGCCCAGTATTCCTTTAATATGTTGTTAAAATGCACAGAGTAGTTAAGAACAATTTGGAGTCGGTGAGACATAGCTTTTTGTCTCGTTTGCTTGAATTGAGCTGTTTTCTTGCGTGCATAGCAAATATGGATGGACTTATATGTGTGCAAACGGTCATTGGTCCTATTTTGCCTTTGGTGGGACAGCAAACGCTAAATGTATGCACCTATGTTCATTATGTCCTGACATTTTTCAGTGCAACTATGCTAAGGCTGGTGAAGACCCGCTTAATTATCGATAGCTTAATTGGACCTTACGTCGTAGTTGTTATTGGTCAAGCATGACGCACATATGTTTCTGGGTCCTTAGTCGCTCACGAGTCTCGTGCCTAGTCAGTGTCATTAATTTAAATGGAGACACCAGAACGTAACAGCGTAACAGCCTAACAGCGGAGTATCTGGACTGGAAATTGTTATCCAACTGTCTTAATCTTACCAAAATATTGTTGGAATCTCGATGGCTTCCTTGTTCACTTGCTACATGGAATGTGTTTGCTATTTGGAATGTCCTTGCTATATGGAATGTGTTTGCTATATGGAATGTGTTGCTTTGTGCATTGATCTGGTTAAATGTTGAAATCTTATCAATTGAATGAATAAAGGAATCCTTGTCCAATGTGGGGCTGGTGGCACGGGAGGAGGACAGAGGTGTATCTGTGTGTTAGTACAGACAACCAGCGTAAATACATGAAAAGTCCAAATGAGAGAGTTTTTGACTGGCGTAGTTCCAGCAGGATGTGATGTACTCATATTGCTTACTTCCAGTAACACGTCCCGCACGCGATGCCTCCCTGTGCCGCAGTAAGCTGACGCCAGTCATTTCCCTTTAGTAGTGCGAACAACGTAATTGTTTTTATCATCTTACAAGTATGTGAAGCTATGCCGCAAAACGTTGATGTTTTGTCTAATGTTTGCTAATCCTTGCCTGACTCACAAATACACCACAAGTCATTAGCAGTCGTTTCGCGTAAACGCAATGGTGGCACAAAGGTGTCACGTGTCCCGGGTTATCTTCTACAACGGCGAAACACGATATGTCGTGGCGGTTAGTGAACGACCTGGGTGTACGACGCACATGACATGAATAACGCTTTGAAAACCTACTATGGCAAGACGTTGCAAACACGATAACATACATCACGTGCCATTCATAAACAGAACGATAGAAAGAATATGAGAAGAGTTATCCGTTCGGTTTAATATATACATATATTTTAGTTGCTCTCCTTTGTATGCGTTCAAGCGTATCTATATCCTTCTTACGATATGGTCTCCATGCTTGTATACAGTATTCTAATTACATATATTACATTACACATCAGAAGTAGCCCTAATAATGCGTGACTAAAGATATACTGCGTGCTCATTAAATGCCGAGCGATGGTAAAATGACCGTAAACTCGATATTCATGTCCGCGTCAGAACCACAATTAAAAATAGACAGAGCTACAAGAGATAAACTATTATATTACCTTATAAAAACAGTCAATGTTGTTAACTGTCGTAGGCTTCTTTAAACAGTAATTCCATATTGAAATTAACTTTCACGAAAATAGCGCAGACTTTCACAAATACCAAAAATACACATTGTATTTGACATAACAAGTTGTCAAGGTACGACAACAGTGCTTACACTACGCGTAGTACAGTAGGCTGTGCGTCTCCGCGGGTCTGTGTTTGTCTTAACATGAGACTGTGCACTAGGCAGTGTGAGATAGTTGGCAGAGTTGACCGAGCCACGTCGTGGACACTTCCACCGTAACTCGTGTGGTTGAGAACCAAAGGTTACGTATTTACCTCCTGTGTGGGATCTTTAGCTTCCCGTGGCACAGACATCAGGTGGAAGCGACGAACGGCTTTTAGCGTCTCTTCCGAAAGAATGTCACTCCTACGATAGCGACCAGGCCAGGTCTTAGCAGGAGTCTCCCTCACCTATAATGAATTGTTGTCGTTTTATATGAAATAGGCATTCTATGCAATTACAAAAGTATATGAGTATGTTTTGAGATTGTTTGAAAGTGTCACAATAATGTACGCATGTATATATTTGCAATTTCTGCATAAATCATGGGTCAAACAAAACACGGCTTCGACTGTACTAAGCAGTAATGGTAAAGATGGACGGCAGTTGACACTAAGTCCGCAAGAGGCAATACCGACAGAGGTTAACAATGGTTACAACTGCCGTACATCGCAGCACTGACAACTATGATGGTGATGGCAAACAACAACCGCAAGAGCGGCGGCGGCGGCGGCGGCGGCGGCGGCGGCGGCGGCGGCGGCGGCGGCGGCGGCGGCGGCGGCGGCGGCGGCGGCGGCGGCGGCGGCGGCGGCGGCGGCGGCGGCGGCGGCGGCGGCGGCGGCGGCGGCGGCGGCGGCGGCGGCGGCGGCGGCGGCGGCGGCGGCGGCGGCGGCGGCGGCGGCGGCGGCGGCGGCGGCGGCGGCGGCGGCGGCGGCGGCAGAATGCACCAATTGGAGAAAAGGTCACGAGATTCAGTGGCAGCTGTTTCATCATCTTAGTACACGTTCGTCGCTGTCGTTTATTGTCTGACCGTTTCGAACAGATTCGACCACTACACTGTCTGGACAGCTGGCATCGTCGTGCCACCTGCCACAGGGTTCCAGCTATAATCATGCGTCTGAATCGGAGCCGTTTCCTGATGATAAAGGCTCGCGTTGTGACAAAGGAAGAGTCGTATTCAACACAGTCATTGTACACTTGTAGAACACAATCAGAACAATGGTCTTCCTTATGGTATTGTCGTTGTCATCGTCGTATTCACCTAGACATCATCACCATTACGACCACCTATCGAACTACAGATCATTGTAATGGGCTATTGGTTTCAACAAAGCAACCCAGGGAAGGACACGTGTTTCAAGGTATTGAGGACAAAGTTGACGATACCATGAATGACGTTTCGTAACACAAATAATTTCTACCCACGACACGGCATTTATTACCCGGTGGCCACAACAAGTTGATTTTTTTTAATAGCAGGTCCATTTTAACGGCTGTGTTTATGTAACATCGTTGGCGCGATCTACGTCAGTTGAGCTGAGACCCATTTCTTGGGCAATGCCTAGCAATTTCTCCCCACACGTTTTAATAGCGCTGTTGTACTGGAAACGATTCTTCTTCTTTCTCGTGGATATTTTTCAGTCGAATTTGTGGATTTTCTCGATTGCACAGCACAAACCACGTCGACGGAAACGACGCTTGACCGTTGCAGTCATGGAACCGTGACGCCCTAGTTTACAACGTTCCGTCTGTCAGTCGGTCGACAGTACGCAATGCACTCTTCAGTGTCTAGCCACAGTCAGTGGTTTTCCGCAAGCGCCAGCCAGGTCTTATTGTTCGCCAGATGGCATCATACCTCAAGAATGTCTCGCGTCTACGTGGGGCACCATCAGATAGAGACCGCCAGCATGTGAAGATCTAATAAAGAGCACGACTGTAAACAACATTATGTCTGGCACAAGCTCGGGACTACGTGTCCGGTGGAAATTTCCAGCGCGTTTCGATTAACATACATTATGATGATACACAGATTTTAAAACGGTCGGTGGGATTTTTTTTAAACAAAACTGAAACTATTGAAAATAATTATTTATTTTCTTTAAATGTAATTATCAGTACAACACCAACTCTTTCTCTCACACACGCACTCATTCACTCACAAACATACAAACACACACAATCTCAGAATTTATAATGACGTAACAGTATATGCTATATTTAAACAATATTATCTATATAACCAAACGTGCTGCTTTGTTTATTACCTGAACTGTTGGAACTTTACTAGTTGCATAGCCGACCACATTTCGAATATGCATAATAAAGATACTGTAGTACTAAATTATGCATGCTAACAAACAGTAACACTATTTACTTAAGTAATGTGATGGTCTTGCGACAAGTGATTGCACAAACTGTCCAAAATGCATTCGCACTTTTAATCGAGTACTTTCTTTCTCATCGTTCGTATGACTGCTCGCTCTATGTTGCCTTCGGACATGTCTACAGGATGGAAGAGCAAAGTGGGTAAGACACTACTCACACATTGAAGGAGTCTCTCTAGTGACTCGAATGACTCCATCTACTCAAGACTGTTCACCGGCTCACAATACTCCAAGTAGGACATTAGAATTTCTGCCAGTGAGGTAAGAAATCGACGTCCTCCATTCTGTACGGTTCCATTCCGTTCTTAATACATCTTTGAAGTAATTCGGTTAATATGTATGTAAGATTACCGTGATACTTGTCACTTTCATGAAACAATCATCTTCTAGTCTCATTATATGACCATAGCATCACTTCTACAATTGGGATGTCTTTGCTTTCCCTGTAGAGATTATCATTTCGCTGCCTGTCCCATTTGGTGACACCCTGCATCATACATAAAATATTATGTACCCAAGACTAACAACCTAATTGTGGAAATCCACCCTAATAATGACCCTCCTCTGTCGCTGTCTTTATGTATGTATCTAGGTGTGTCTATATGTATGTCACTCACTCACCCACCCACCCACTCACCCACCCACTCACCCACCCACTCACCCACCCACCCACCCACCCACCCACCCACTCACCCACCCATCCATCCACCCACCCACCCACCCACTCACCCACCCACTCACTCACTCACCCACCCACTCACCCACCCACTCACCCACCCACCCACTCACTCACCCACCCACCCACTCACTCATTCACTCACTCATTCACTCACTCACTCCTTTCCTCTTTCTCTCTCCGTCCGTGTCTCTTTGACTCTGTGTTTGTTTGTATGTCTCTCTACTTGAACAATGTGTTGTTCTTGCTATAGGTGATTCCACCAAATATCCACAATATATTCGTATGTCTAATCACGAACTTTTGAAACTAGTGCATTCGTGTTCGTTCTCATCTTTTGTACAATTGATCGTTATCTGTTACATTCGATCATGTCTAAAGGATGGAAGATGTGGGGATAGCACTGCTCTCAAGTAGAAAGAGTCTCTCTAGTGACTCAAATGAATCCATCTAATTAAGACTAACACCCCATTGTTGACAGGCAACCTGACGACCTGTGCCTGTCTGTTTGCGTCTCTCTCTGTCTCTCTCTGTCTCTCTCTGTCTGTCTGTGTGTCTGTCTGTCTGTCTGTCTGTCTGTCTGTCTCTCTCTCTCTCTCTCTCTCTCTCTCTCTCTCTCTCTCTCTCTCTCTCTCTCTCTCTCTCTCTCTCTCTCTCTCTCTCTCTCTCTCTCTCTCTCTCTCTCTCTCTCTCTCTCTCTCTCTCTCTCTCTCTCTCTCTCTCTCTCTCTCTCTCTCTCTCTCTTCTCTCTCTCTCTCTCTCTCTCTCTCTCTCTCTCTCTCTCTCTCTCTCTCTCTCTCTCTCTCTCTCTCTCTCTCTCTCTCTCTCTCTCGTGTGTGTGTGTGTGTGTGTTTGTGTGTGTGTGTGCGTGTGTGTGTGTGTGTGTGTGTGTGTGTGCGTGTGTGCGCGTATGTTTGTGTGTGTGCGTGCGTGCGTGCGTGCGTGCGTGCGTGCGATGGTATATTTTAATTACTGAAATCCCGTACGATGTACTAGTACGTTCATTTTAATAGACACCGTGGATGTACATAATAATCTGTTCACTGTGTTTTCCCCAGTTTGCGGGTGATGTATCCGGGGTGGAAAATACGGGAATGGACGTGGACGTGACATCGGGTTACATGCCAAGTCGTGAATACATAACAAGATTACATAAAAATTACATTAAAAGCACACTCCTGCTTGCACGTGTAACACGGCCTACGTGCACGTGGTAGTAGGCCAGTGGCCTAGGCATTTGAAGACTAACTGCCAATAGGTGAAAGGTTACGAGATATGTATGTAACGCATCCGCTCCGGAAGCGGTGACGTTATCGGACACAGTGGAAAATGTTCCGGTCGAGTAGTTCCGTACAATGTATATAACGTTCAATGGAAGTTTACCCCAGATTTTCCCGCGCGCGGGATGGTGTTGTTCTCCCACAAAGGCCGCAGCTAATGTGGACGACGATCCCAGCGAAATGCGCCAACTGATTATCATGATTAAAGTACACACAAGAAAGGGCCCGAATTGTTGAAATATACATGATACGTAATACTCCTTGCTTGTAAAGATTCGTTACATAAACATTCGGAATTAGGAACAACGTTAGTCGTTCGATAGTAAATCGTACAGCAAGAAATATGTTTTTGTTTGTAGACAGACGACCACATTGTCGTTCCATATGAAACGTAGACCAAGCATTGAATGTGTTGCTTTTTTCCATGAGACTCTACGTCTCTACGTGGGGGGAATAAAAGGTCACGTGGATAAATATGTAAACTACTGCGCTATCACGCGGTGGCGGTTTCTTTCGCCAACAAACAAGACAATCTTAAACCAGATCGTTGAATTGTTTTAAATGAGCATAGACGTCGACACATGAACGAACAAATTATAACTTGTGTCAAGTTTTGAATTGATGACAATGCTACACGGACTTCTCGAATGACTTGAATGACAAACCTATTAACTCAAACGTTTATTTACCCCAGTTACAAACCGACTTACAAACTTCGTAGCTTATTCTCGAATACACTTCTTGCTTAGACAAACATCACAAACTCGGTTGGTGAAAAATTTATTTAGTGGCCCCTAATTCTAAAATATATGTTTGCACAAGACCTGCCCGGATTTGGCAGACCTCCAGACACCTGTAGGCAAGGAATACGACAACACTGCCCAGTTGCTATCATTGTTCAGAGCACGTGTTAACTGCAGGCAGACATGTCTGCTTGGTACAATGCCAACTTGTCTTCTAGCGGAAAGAATTCAGCCACGTTGTTTTTGTTACTGTACGAAGGACATTCCCTAACTAGTTATTACACTAAATTGCTACATTACATTAAATTCATTACACCACTTAATACAGATAGGACGTTAATCTGACACACAGCCAGCAGTGGTCAAGAGAAAATTCTCATCTTCCGAGTCGCTCACTGGTGGACAGTCTGGAGAAGCCGGACGATGACGTCGCTGGTTCCGCTGACTCGTCATGACGACGTCCGCAGTGGTCAGTTCGCCCCCTTTCACCATGACGTACACGAAATATTCAAAGCCGTCTCCGAATGACCGCACCTCCAGTGACCATTGCCAGCGGCTCTTGGCATACAGCGGCTTTCGGAAGTGCGGCTGCGTGAACGTGATCGAGATAAACCGACCTCCCGGCTTGAGCACCGCCGACACCTGCATTGGACACGTGGTGGCGTTGTTACACAACACTAGGTGGCGCGACTGTAGCATACATACACATAATCACACAACTAGTGTAAATACAGCCTGGTCGTTTTTTATTATGTTATGCAGTATAAACTACAACATCTATTCACACACATTGACCGCCTAAATGTATTTTAATTAACTATATTAAGAACTACATAATTTAGTGTTATGTGTTTAATTTGAACAACAGGACACTGTGACGGGTTTTAATTGTGGGCCTATGATTTGATCCCATGAACGCCTGACGCCGATTATATTGTCCACGGGTATTGGAGGATTCCGAATGTAGCGTCTCCTGAAGGGCCTGGTCGATATTCATCAATATATAACGGTCAAATTATATCTTAGCAGATGTTTGGCCGGATCCGGTCAAAAATAACCAATCCCCTTGTCCGTACAGATTAAACGTCTCTACGCGCAACATCGACTGTAGATGACGGCATTTATGACGCAGTACCGAAAATATCGGCCATGTCGTATGCAGAGGTGTCAATTTAATGAATTGGGATGAAGGAGATTCGCCTGCTGGGTGAAATAAAGGAAGGATTCCAGCCCAGGCAGTGCGCTGCGTGAGTAGGATGTGTAAGAGTAACCAGCATACGGAAATGTTTGAAACATAAAGTTTCAAAGGTGCCATATTATGCATTATGTAACAACTTTTTATAATAGAAAATGTAAAATAAGAAAATCGAGTTATTTGTGGCTGAAAAAAGGCGGAAATTGATTAAACAGAAGATTATTAAATTTGAAAATTAACGAAAAGCAGGTTACATGTGACGAAACAGAATATCTCATCCCCAAAGTAGGAGACTTGAAACCTCTGAGTGGGCCATTGTGTATTTAAGTCGCGGAGTTATAAGGAAATGTGGTAACAAAGAGGTGATCGCAAGCTGTTGAGATGAAGTGTCTTCAAAGAATCCTGAAAATATCTGTCACAAAACCAACAAAGGGAAAACCATCAATAACATGGCAGAACCCCCTAAAAACCAACGATCGTCTCGGTCAAGGGTGGAGTGAGTGATTGAATGATTGTGAGTGGGTGGGTGAGTGAGTGAGTGAGTGAGTGAGTGAGTGAGTGAGTGAGTGAGTGAGTGAGTGAGTGAGTGACGGCACGTATATCCACACATTTAGCAGGGTGAACAACCCATGAGACGGTAGGATGCGCCACGTGGTGAAATACGTTGAAATACTTGAACTTATTTAAAGACTGTGTGCGTAACTTTTCAGATTAGACCCTAACGTACATAACAGACTGCATGCGCACTGTTAATTATCCGCGTGATCTTCAGTGTATCAACAATGTTGCACACTTAGAAGGGACGCGTGCATGTTAGAACATGTATTTCAAGTAATTGTTTGAAGGAAAAGAGGGAAAGGTCGTAAAGCTCGAAACGATAGACAAGACGACGGTTACGGCTCAGGACAAATGAAGGTCCACCGTACGCGACGTGAAAGAGGATAGAAGAAGAACCGTTTGAAATAAGAATAACATCGTTATTTCACAAGATGGTCTGTTTGTACATTTGAGTGGAGGTGTGGCAAACCGAAAAATTATTGGCACATTTAAATGACGACCTCACAGGTGAGAAAACACGTATTTCTGATATTTCTCACAAGGTGTCACCACTAAATGTCAAATTGTAAATCTTAGAGAGGGGTATAAGTTACACGTGTTGTATGATACACTCTTTGCCATATGGCTGGTGTTCGTAATACCAACATATTGTGGATATACAGGCAATATAGTTTTACGTAAGATGTTGATGTAAACAAATCGTCAGTGTACCTACTTGATGCCAACAACGGCAACATCTTTACGCAGGACGAACTTCTGTTCAATTTCGACAGTAGCGGCTTTTCGTAGAATTATTTCGAACACATCCAAAATACGGCAACAATCAGGAGTTAACACAAGATTACAACAAACGACCGGAGTATCGAACCTTACGAAAATGCTGGTGGCTTTAGTCGTGATTATCTAGGCACCGTGAGGTGGCACCACCGTGTGTCCATGACACGTGGATTCAGTAATCACTTTTCATTGTTACCGATAGCTCGATATTGTATGGGCATTTTGTATTCTGAATAAAGCTGCGTTATATCAGTAACGCAATCTTGTTAGCCAAAATATTCGTATATATTAATCATACACGGAAAAAATAGCAGCAAAATTAATCCGATCAGTGGTGCCATCTTACGGTAACAGGGAAACTATGCGGTTTCGCCAGAGTTCACGAAGACGCTCGAGTTCGTAAGCAGCCAGAGCCCTTGGCCTTGTAAGCAGCCAGTGTCGCTGTTTATTGTGTACGGTTTTTTTTTTTCGTTTCTAATGTATCTCTTTGTTTTCATTTTCTTATATTTTGACACGAACAATTAGATTTAATGGGATTGGTCTAGTTATTAACATACAATTTGTACAACAACCATGCACAATGGCAATGCATGCGCAAGAGCCCATTTAACAATAACTAGCTAAGTTGTGATCAATAGATGGCGACATGCGAACCATCACAAAAAGCACGATGAGTTTGAAACGCACTGGTATCTAATACATTAATTTTACTGCCACTATTATGGCTGTGCCGTGGTAAAACCACACACCAATGCAATAAGATATATATGGTATAATTACATACACATTACCCATGTTTAAATTCAGAAACATACATTTATAGTTCACCATTTTACTTGCCTATTCATATCTAGATAATTTTAATGATAAAATACACCAATGATTTGGTACATTCAGGCATTTTGATATAGCGGGAACTATTGACTTAATTTAAGGGCAAGAGTTTCCTGCAAAAAGTGGCATGTCAGTGCCACGAGCTCCCCAGTATTAGTGGATAACATGATGGTTGTTATGTGTAAATGCCAACTCGTACAAACTTACTGAACTTATTAAAAGATTATTCTGTATTCACGGCCACATTCTACAGTGACACTGAAGTGGAACACGAACATGGCTAACTTCTTGTAGCCATTCTCACATTCTCTCATGCACCTGGGCATTTTTTTCCACTGGGGGCAATGCTCCAAAAGGACACGTCCAATGTCCTTTGATCACCTTGTCCCATTTCAAATTCCATTAAAATGGCATAAGGCTGATAAAGCATGATGGGGAAGGATGGGGGGAAGTTGACCTGATGCAGTGTCCCCCACTTTGCATGTAAAATAATGTCATGTTGTCACACACCTGCCAGTATCTGTGCTCATGTTTGGAGGCCACGATTTTACAGAACTGTGGCTTCGTTTCAAGACTAGGGCCGGAACGATACATTACTTCACGATATGATACTTATCGTGATACAGAGGTCAAGATAGGATATATATCGCGATACATACTACACTGACTAGATTTATGCAACAACAGCAAAACACACGTTTATTTATCACATGGCCAAGGCAACGCTACAACAGACGTCATGTCGTCACTCACATGAGGTCCAAATTGTATGCGCCCATTGAAAAAAGAATAGTGTAAAGATTTTACATAGATTATACTTAGATATACATGTGGGAAACGTACTACATGTTATATTTTGCTATTTTATCGATACACAGGCAAGTGTGGTTCGCATTGAACGTTTATTGCTTCACAAAGGTGACGCGAATAATGTTTTGTCTACCGCTATAGCATATCGTAGTGTACCATGATACGGATATTGTGTATCGTGTACCATGCCGTGTGGTGTATATCGTGATACACCAGTGCACCTGCTATCGTTCCGACCCTATTCAAGACACAATTTAGACATTGTAAAGCGGATGTTAAAAGGACTTGCATTAGGCCAATTACCCTGCATAAAAACGTTCCCTATTATTTTGTAGGCCTACTTTATAAAGCCCAGGTGAATTAATGAAGCATGATATAATTTTATGGGAATTTCAATCGTGGACATTATACATCAGAGTCAGGTCTGTTTTTAAATGATCTAAATAAATTTGGTGTCTGTAAATATTTTTTACCTTTAATTACTGATACCTATTTCTGGAATATCATTCACATAAATTAAAAAAGAGAATAGGTCCCAATAGTGTTCCTAGTACATGTACTCAGAATCTCACTGACTACATCAAACCATTCAGAATATGCACCTGTTACCATAATCCTCATTTTCCTATATGAAAGAAAGTCCATGCTAAAATTCCTACATTTTATTCCTCACCTCAGACTCCACTTCACACACTGAACAGTCAAGACCAAAAAACTTAGTTAATTAAAACTGTATATGATGTCTATTGGTTTCCAAGCCTAGTTCCCTTTTCTCACTGACAAGAGTGAAGTGGTTGCAGCAGGGGTCTCAACTGCCCATCTCTCACCTGTTTTGGTGGCCAACCTCCCAGCAATTTTGAGAGTCCACCTCCCACCAATCCAAACTTCGACCTATTTTGAGGCCAACCTCTCACCTTCTACCAATTTTTCGAACCAATATTCTACCTCCCACCACATCCCTCTCAACAGCAAGTCAACAAGCCTGAAGATGAAAACAAACCTGGCCAAGAATCTTGTCAATCGTCTCCTCTCCTTCTGTTGAAATATTCCAAGGATCGCTTTCCAAGACAAGCATGGCATCTAGAGTACCCTTCTCTATGACAACATCGAATGTTTCATTGTCAAACTGTAGATCTGTGATGTCCATCACCTGCCAGTCCATATGTGACAGCTTGCAACATCGTCGTCTCATATTCTCTATTACGGCAGGAGAGTAGTCAACGTTTGTTATTTTTTTAAAGCCATCAGCATACATATCTGCACTTAGAGTACTGTTTCCACATCCTGCAAGTGCAACAGTTACTTTGTAACATTGAATGTACTATATACATGCGTTTGTTGGAAATAAATTATTAGTTTTTTTTGCACAGCCGCAGGTCCATTTATTATAATAATTATTGTAGCTGCTACAACCGCTAGGGGGAGCCACAAGTGACAGAAAACTCACTAAAAAGTTAAAGGCGAAACTTGCCTTTAATAGGCGGAACTAAAAGCATGCTAAGTTGCATGATTATCAACAACACTGCCATGATATTCAACGTATGATCTGTATATTGCATTATTAAAAATAGTTACAATTAAATTGAAAACAAAACTTGTTTTCGTACCAAGCATAAGAATTCTGTCTTCTTTTTTCACCGTCGTTAAAATTTGGCAACGGAAAGCCGAGTATTTTGCAAACCAATCGTACGATTCCTCTGTTGTGTAACGCTTATCCCAGTACGTTTTATCGTTATAGTGTTCATTTTTATCCGGCAAAGCCATGGAAATCTTGTGTATTGAAGACGGCCAAACCCAAACCTCACGTCGATTTATAAACAGGAAGTTGATGTGTTTATTTAGCAAGCAGCAGATTCACAATCGATACAGTGTCAGAGTAGACGCTTCTCAACACTTGTTATTATAATTTTTATTACTGGAATGCCAGGCAAAAACTTAATGGTTTATATGCATGACAAAGTGAACAAAATGTTTCGTAACATTCACTCTATCCCCGACTAATTGTGCGTTGCTCGTCCTTTGTTTATTTTCTTGACAAAACGTAGTACCTATATATTCGACAGAGCGAGGCATTGTGCATAATAAGCACCGCCCCCTTTCGGAGTAGCTACCAACTAAAGTGACGTCTTTCGCGCACCAGCCACGGCCCGAGCGCTTAGAGGTAAGATTTTGTCAAATCTTTGCTAATTCTGCACATGTACTCCAGCTGCAATCACTTTTGTTTAGCTTACGATTAGCCTAATACACTGTCGATGTCAATGACCGGTCAGATTAAGTTTGAGGGTAGTTGAGGCAATGCCATCTGCACAACACTGTCGCCTGTGCCACGGGCGATATTTCGTCAATAAATATTTTATAACTTGTTTTGAGAAGCATGACTGGACGCAATTTCGAATACTATTGATTTGTTTCCACACGTAATTTGTAGCGTCACCGTTTGATGGTATTACGTAAAGGCGTATGCATAATATTGTGGCATACTGGAACCTAGAAATTTAGGGCTAGGCCTAGGCCAGCTAGTATCGTCAACGACTTACGAGTATCCGGTATCAGACAGGTTGCGGTCACTGTTCAGCACACGAGTAACATTATCCTATTAATATATAGCACCTTTGGCCCAGAGTGTGAAACCGACCAGACTCGTTTGTAGGTGGGTTGCCTAAGCCTAAGGTTGGTAAGGTATGAGCTCAGCCCACCATACACATACCGAACGTTGCTGAGTGATGGAAACAGCTAGAACTAGAAGTTGCCAACATGTTGGCGGCTACTTTTTCAGTTGGCATCTCAGATATAGTCGTTATGTGTGTGTTCTCTACCAACAGTAGGCAACACTGTTGTGGATATCTGGCATCTGAAAAATTGGTCAGCCAATTATTTGTCACAAGAAAAACTGTTGGCGACTAAAAGTCGGTATGTGTGTGGCGAGCTTTAAATGTAGCTGTATACAGATCCCTATGGGCTAGACAAGGTAGTAATTTTAGTATGCACCAAATCTGAGCTATTAATCCACATTTCCAGAACATGATATACTATTATTCCAGAACAAAGTCATGTTTTTGTATTTAACTAATATGCAAGAGTTAACTAGTATTGAATAAAATATGTGCTATTTTGTGTAACACTGACAAGTCCACCCCTGAGCACTTACACCTCAAAGTGATGGTCAAGTGGCTTCTTTGGTCATTCTTCATTCCAAGTGGATTTACTCATTAACAAGTCCAGATCTTCTGACTGTTCACAAAAGGGGTTTTTCCAATTTTGACACAGCATAATTAACAACATAGCATAACAAATATGATATAATTACCTGATGCATGGATGCTGAAATATGTTGAATATATATGGACTGTGTCTATCATGAAGTAGTGTAATGATTGACACCTGTGAGAACCTTATTAAGAAGGCCATAGTGAATAAAACATGCATATACTTTGAAAATTCTAATAACTAAGCTGATTGTTGCTGGACCTGTCTAATAATAGACTACTACATAATACAAAAGACATATTTACATAATCACAATATGTATTGAAATATTCTTTTTTATACTACTCCAATAATTTACTTCACCCTGGATAGCCAATATGGGTGTACTACCATAGCCTAGGTGATCCTACTGGTACTATGTGCACTAAGATAAGATGTCCCTGGTGCAGTACTTGGCTGTGGCCACTTCTAATTAAACAAGATAACTGTGCAATGTTGATTGCCAGAGCACATCTCCCTGGTAGTTTCTTTCTACAGGCACGTGTCCAACCATTCAGACTCACTGAAACTGCCTGATTGCTTGGTTAAGCTGTGGTGTGCAGGTGTAGATATCTTTGATTCAACCATGACACCTGCATCTCAACTGCTAGATGCTACAGATCAGCCTAGAACTTGTTGGTTCTACACCTACTGATATCTGAAACCAGACACTTTGGATCAGTAGACACACCTACTGATTTTTTTGGAGTGATTTAAATCAATGATTTAAATCAAACAACCCTGGTAGACACACCTACGGAATGTCCACTAAGCAAACAGCAGCTGGTTTCTGGTCATTGTCACACTTGTGTGGTGTCAACCAGTGTTTTGTCTAGGATTTACTTTCAGTTACATACACTGGGCATTGAAAGTACAGCACAGTTTCTGTATCTTATAATGTCACAATGCGTGGCTGTTGAATGATGCACTGCAAAGCATTTGCATTCTGCCAACAGTTATCTGTAAATGTTGAGGTATTAATGTATGTCAAAAAATGACATTAGTCAGACAATCCAGCAATAAGATTGGGCGTCAAGAATTATTGTGCATTCTCAGTTCAGCTACATAATGATCACCAGTGGGAAAACTATGCGAACAGATGTACAAGGAGTTTTGATTCTGACACAGAGAACAATTTTTGAGAAACTTATCTATATCATAATGAATATTAAATTACACCAATACCAGTTGGTGTTAATGAACATGGAACATGTACATTACAACATTATAATATTTTACCAGTAGCTGAATACAGGATCCTGAGAGAGTATGAGCAGCTTGTAAACTGTTTTTGCAGACACATAATCATCATATTGCTCTATAGTTCTGAGAGATTATTATCTGGATAGGTAGTCATATGCCCAAATGACTGTTGTATCTGGAATGCTAATTTAGTAATTACTGAGATGTTTATTATAGGATGATAGTCAGAGCCCAAAACTAATAGTCTACATTCTACAAAATAGTGTGATAAAGTTATATATTATATATAATCAAATAGAAAATGCATAGAATGTAAGAATATATGTGTGTATTGCAGACATATATGAGGTAATGTTTGTGTAATTTATTAAATATCAAATGTAATCATTACCATGCTTTGTTATGCAAACTAATCATAATAAATGATACTGCTAATCATAATCATTAATTGCATGAATGGTTACATTATGATCTGCAATATTAAAATCCCAAACATAAGTACTGCTGGTTAAATTATAATATAGTTGTTTGTAATACATTACATATTTTCAAATGATTGTGATCATTGTCGCGATTTGTTATTCAAAGTAATAATTGCTAATCATAATTACTTCAGTTGTTACATTATAATCTAAAATATTGTTTTTTTATTTTTCAAAAAACTTGCAATCATTGCAGACAGTACCAGGTGGTAGCTGTGATTAGGTAACACCATGTGTGGGGGGGGGCAAGCAGGTGATACTGGACTTGGTGGTTCAGCTCAGATAGCAATTAATTAGCCACAGTATAATTATAGAGGTAATCAGAGATTAGTAATTAGAGTAGATAGTGCTCAATTAAGGTTGTCAAACAACACAAGTGGTCAGGTAATAGTGCTCACTGTTGGTTAATAGAATAGACATTGCTAGGCAGTGGCTGTGTTTATGATTACTTATAATGTGTCTACTTTATCCAGTTTATGACTGTGTTACTAGGTAAGATGAGATTTGGCGCCAGGAGCAATGACTGCTAGAATGACACTTTATAATTGTTATGATTTGGTTTGATTTTTGGTCACAATATATTCTCATTGTAACCATCCCAAGAAGTGGTGAGAGCTGTTTTTTTACAACCAAAACATGGACATAGGTGACCAGGAAGACCATGCCATGTGTATCCAAAACAACTTTGGGAAAACAGTTCCTGAACTTAAAATGGCTATGCAGGACAGGCACCATTGGAGACATTTGGTGGAACAACTATCATGAGACCCGTGGACCCTTGGGATGACTAGATGATGGTTGATGTAACTGTCCCTCTTGTTACACAAATGTCATCTGCCTGTAAATGAATGAACATTCACATGTGTTGTTAAAATATGTTTATTTCAACACTTTTATATTATGTGAAATTAGATTAATGTTAGAGAGAAGATTTGAACATGTTTAATTTTTGTGACAATTGTGTAACAACCTTTTATTCTGTTGTCAATTCATATCTAGGATCTCCCAAAGGGGGAGGTGCCTAGCTTAGTCACCCATTAGTTTACCATACTACCACGTAGTGGTGCAACATGTTATATACAAATATTAAGCAGAAGGGTGGCCGTGGCCCAATGCCCCCACTGTATATGCTACTGCTCATACTACATATATATATAATTCGGTATGACACCATCTAGAAAGTAATAAAAAAACCAGTCAAGAATAGAGTGCGTTGTGGAAGTGTTGTTTTGGCCTTATGTTCTACTTTGAACAAAGTTAACTAATGTGATGCATGCATGACTCCTATGTCAGTTTCAAACTGTCAGTCGCCAACATCACTACATCATCTTTGAACATTTCAATAACAGATATTCTTAAAGTGTTTGTTTGTCATTTTTTGTGAAGTTTTATCAGAGACGTGCCACAAAATGCTGGTATACCCGTTTCAAGATAGCACAAATTATTGTGGTCAAATAGTGTAACTTACTTGCCCTCTTCACACCCTAGTTGGTGGCTTGGCGCATAAGGCCACTTAGTAACTTCTGCCATTTCATGATCTCTAGCTGTGTTCTCTGTCTTCTTCCGAGAGCTCCATCCCAGTTGGTTTCTCTCTACTTCCACAGTCTTCTCCATGTTGATTTTGGCCTTCTACTTTCCTTTTTACCTACAGAGGCTCAGGCTAGTGCTATTTTTGTGCTGTTCCCATCATCCTAAGTATGTGGCCGATCCATCGCCATCGTCTGATCTTGATGTCTTCTGATATTGGTGATATACAAGCGTGGTTGTATAGCTCTTTGCTTGCCACTTTCATTGGCCATTGTATCTTTGATATTCGTCGTAGGCATGTCCTTTAAAAAAATTATTTATTCTCATCTTTTCATGCCATTGTCCATATTTCAGCTCCATGACATCGACTGAATCTTTCAAAGCAGCTTTAAACACTCAACTTTGTATTATCAGTACTGCGTATACTTTACTGCAGCAACATTTTAGCCTAATTTATTGGTATTTTCATCTATCTTAATTCATTTTTTAAGCCAAACAGTATTGTTTTTAACAAACTATATATTTGTATTTATTATTATTAAGTTTTATTGTCTTAATGTTTATATTTATTCTAATTTATTTTGTAGAATAATTAACTTGTTTTAGTCGTTCAATGGTGATTTTTATCTTAATTAACTAATTTATTTATTTTAACATTTAAGCTCACTTTAATGTACTGATGTTTATTCTTCTTGTATGTAAATTTGTTTTATTTGTATTATTAACTATTTATGTATTAGTTTTATGTACAGCGCTGCGAACATTTATGGATATGGCGTTATATTAAAATAAATATTATTGTTATTATATAATAGCACTGCAGTGGTGTAACAATCATCTCTGTAACAGATTGTGTTACTGAGGATAGTTACAGGAACAAGTGCATTGTGCCTGCCAGGCACTAATTGCCCATCCACAGTCATGCACTACATGTGTTCCTACACAGCACTACACACAGACAGAACACTTCAGGCCAGAGGCAGGTAGACCATACACCTGTCACTGGCACTTAGCTCCAACCTCTTTTATGTGACTTGCATTTGGATAATGTAATACATAACTGTTTACAAAGCTAGATGCCGAATGCCTGTGTAAATGCACACAGCAGGCAGTTTACTCTCCTTGCTTGCAGTAATCACAGTGAGACTCTTGACATTGAACAGTAATTTATAATGATATGGGGGAAGAGGGTTTTAATCATGTTCCTGCCTCCAGCAGTGAACAGCTTTCATACAATATTTTTAAAAGGAAATATAATCTGCCATGTAACAGCATTTTCATTGTCTAACTTATGGATACCTTTATTATGCAGATGTTAGGTTTTTTTTTATATATCTTTATAGCATGACATTTGAAAAAATTGTATTAAGAAAACAAATATATTTATTGTCATGTGTGTGTAGAGTCTGTAGACTGTATGTTACAGCTATTGTGTTCATATGGTGAAGTAGGGACAGGGCAGAAATTTTTTAAGCTTTCATAATATGGTCCCTTGCTTGAATTCTATCGTCCCATTGGTACCATCCAGTTTATGAAAAATTTAACAAACTTCAAAAAATCTATGGGGTCCCATCCCCAAAATCTACGATCCCGATTTTGGATTGTCCATTGCCTTTAAAAAATGCAGGACAAAACAGTGGAGAGTCATCCAGACAACTGGGTCTGAAGTGGTGTTTATATGGTGAAGTATGGAGAGACAGAGAACAGCAGATGTAGAGACAAGCTGTGTCTGAAGTGGTGGTTCTCACTGTGTGGTGCACTCGACCTAAACCATACACTCTGGTTCTCAAGAACCTTCTCACTGCAATACAAAAAGTGTCAGTCACTGCTGATTGATGAAGCATTCTGTTTATGCTCTGGCCTGGAATGCACAGCCAGGCTTACAACATAAAGTGTCAACTGTAAGAATAGGGAAGTGACAGGATAAGTGATCAGTGACTGAGCCCCTGAGTGGCTGCATGTCTGGGAACACCTGTAGTGGTGTATACACTTTGGTCACCTGACCAGCAGCACTGTTTCTAAATACAGCCGCACGTTGCATCAGATTTGTTGGCTCATGTAGCAGGATATACAAGAACTCGTACAGTAGCATATGTGCCTCATTCCCCCACTAGTGGGTGGTGGAGATAGGTAGCACTTGCTGACAGCTGTGTAGCCTGTGACTGAACCAACTGCCAAGATGACTTAACATTTGTCATGGTATTCCAGGTGTATCGACCCCGTGATGGCGAAGACATACCGACTGGAGCCAGACTTTGAGCAGCTGCGGGTGAGTGGGGAGCCAGCCTCCTCTCAACCCATCTACAGCAACCTGCCGTACAGCGCATCACAAGTACAGCCATCAAGTCAGTGAGCTTTCTTATTGGTTCTATTCAAATTGTAATGTATTTTTCTTGTAGTTCTTAACTGAAATTCGAAAGCGCAATTATGTCCACGAATAGTTGCAGATTTGGATCATGACCTAACAGATCAAACCTAAGGGTGCTTTCACTAGCGACAAGGAATCTGTTAACCAGTTGCATAGTTCCTGCTTTTTATAACTTTCATAATTGTTCATTTTGATATGGTAAAATCTGTATATATTTGTTGCACACGAGACCATTCAGGGTTTATATGGTTTAAAGTGATTTCACATTTTCTCGCTTTTGGGTTCACGATGAACGAAAACGGTAAATCGACAAAAGTTGGGTGGAGGAGGATGTTTTCTGCTTTTCTCAAATGTTTCCCACTTTTCTCATATGTTTCCTGCTTTTCTCAATTGTTTCCTGCTTTTACATGAGCACATGTTGACGTCTCACCAAAATAAAGCTAATATATACTGGGGTTAGTGGGTAGGTCAAATTTTACTTCTCTCAGTGTATATAACTCTATTCTGTTCTTCAGCTGGTCTGTGTCCGTCTCACTCACCAGGTGCTAATTGAACTAAGTCACACAGAAGAAGTTTGATTCAGGCCATTTCCCTGTTTAGCTTTACTCTTGAACGAAAATGTCTATTCTAGGAGCTTTGACTGTCAATGAAATAACTCCCTAGACACAGTGGAACCTAGTAGATGCAATCAGTCCATCTAATCTACCTGTCACAGGTGTCGTTATGTAGTGTGTTGTGCAGTGCTCGGCATTAATTTTACATAACATGATATATATATTTAACCTATTTTTATGCTGATTATCTTTGAGCAAAATCTATGGATATCAGTCAGCTAGAACCAAACCAAAGGGAGTTAAACGGATAGGTGTTCCATTAGTTCTGTCTGCTTGGATCTGTCTGAGAGAAATACATTACGATTACGATTTTATTACTAATAATTATTATTACTATCACTTGTAAATTTCTCATTTCTATGTGTGTTGTGCTGTTCAGCTCTGCCCTGTGGTGCCTTGGTTCACTGTATAGTAAAGTAAAACTGCAGCTGTCTGTATCAGTACAGGTCAAACAAAGTTGACACAGCGTTCTGTGAAAACATCATAAATTGAAAGACAGACCTGACTTGAGTTTGGTGAAGTGGCTATGGGTGTGGTGGTTCTCCTTGTAACAAGGTGTCTTGTTTCAAAACAACACTACTATTTGGTGCACCCAAGACCAGCCTTCTAAACAATGATTCAGTGTTAGTGTGTTTTATGTGATGTATGGTGAGATTGTTAGCAGGTTCTGTCACAGAAATCTTGGCTCAGTGACATTGCACACAGAGCTGATTTGTGCCCAATAAACTCCCTGTATGTGGACGTTGTTACAGTTTAATACCCTCTGAGCTCTGGCTCACAGACTAGGCTGGTATACAGGGTTATCATTTCTGGGCACAATGTATAACACTAATTAATAACCCTTTGTTGGTGTAGTTGATTTTTTAATCCCTTTAATAGTTATGTTTCCATAGAGATGTTGTAAAACTAAAAAATTTCTGGCACATCAGATGGATGCTAATTATTAATATACCTTGTAAACAGTTTGTAGCTATCAGTTAAATTTGTCTGATTATTATTAATGAGTCATGACATTTTGGACCAGAGCATGTATAACAGTTCCGGTCTTGTTTTATTTATTCTTTATTCAGTTATTTATATGCAGTTTAAATCACTATTATTTAATTGAATTTAAAGTTTAGTTTTATAAATGTGCTTAAATGTGTAATATTCAATATCTATGGATATAGATCAAAATAAACATGAACTAATTATTATGTGCCAACGTCAGGGATATCCATGTTGAACCCTTTGAAGACTCAATTGAATTGAAAATTCAATTCAAAATCAATTCAAGCCTTCAGATATCCCTTGAAAGACAGCATGGCTGAGCTGTGGAGATATTGGGTTTCACTGTGGCATATGCCAGCCTTGGGTTTCACTGGGGCATATGCCAGCCTTGGGTTTCACTGGGGCATATGCCAGCCTTGAGCTTACAGGTGTGTGTAATGTCAAGAAGCTCCTTTGAAGTGTATCAGCCAAAGTTATATTGGGAAGTCTGCATGCCTGTCTCCCAGTGCATTCCAAGTTTCTGTAGTTGCTCAACATGCCTCATTCTAATTAAAATGATTGTTTGCTGCATTAAGCAACTCTGTGTTTTGACAACAATGTTTATTGGTTAACTGATGTGGATGTAGTTGGAGGTTTTGTATTATTAAAATACCCACATTCTCTTTTCGGTCTCAAAGTACATCTAAATAAAAAAAAACTGTAATTTTATCTCATCACCAAATCGTGATTTTTTTAAATACCAAGATCTTTAAATACAAAAGATCTTGAAACATAAAAGTTAAACGAAAATGTTAAAACATGAATTATAGTAACACGTTTTTTATGGATATTGTTTTAAAATGATTTATTGTTCTACGCTAACAGATAACAGCACCAACTGTTCAAGTCCTAAATTGGCAATGTCGGTGTTTTATTGGCTGCAAGATAAGCATAGGATGTTAAATGACTTATGGTCTAGTAACTTCCTATACTCCAGCAGTAGACTTAGGTAAACTGGGTGTCTGGTGTCGGCAACATGGCATACCAACTTTCACCTTTGCTATAAACATGCGTCCCCCTGGGCAATTGGTTGATGTAATTTTGTGGTCATTCATTGGTGCCTTGTTCAATGTATTTTTTCTAGGCAATCCAGAACAGTAATTAGCTTTGAGTATATTTATAGCGGCAGTTAAAATATGCCTTCTTGGTGGCTGCAGCATTTGATGTTTGGGATCTATCGTGAGCTGCCGACTGAGCTGCCGACGGAAGCGCTGTATTCCAGCTGGGTTTCTGAGACCAAAGTATTAGGTTACCATGGTAACTGAGCTTATAAAAGTAATTTAAGTCTGTATGCCTGATCTTAGTGGCTTACTGGTTGCACGTTGTGGAACTTCTCATGGCAATGCACATATTGGTCTTTACATGGTTAAAATCAGTCATCGTTTTGAGAAATTAATGGTGGAATAGTGATAAAATGTAAATTTTTTCTGTAATTGATAATATTATGAGATGTGTGTATAAATGTGAGGAAGAAGCCAGGGCAGTAGTACTTATGATCATGATTACAGTTCTGTAATTTATTATTAATTAGGATAAATGGTTTTGTTGTAATAAAAACATTTCTACTGTTGTGTTGCTTCTGCAGATCCCCCTGTCTACGGACAACAGAACTACAGCACCACCCACCAGGTGGCGCATGGAGGTTATGCATCACCGACTCGTGGCGCCCCCTATACATCACAGGCCTACTCCCCATCATCGTCGTCCTCCTCTGGGAGATATTCGCCGGTCCAGACAAGAGCGACCATCGAGATGGAATTCCCTCCCCCTCCCCCTCCACTCGATCAGGCCTACTCCAACAACTACACACAGCCATCGCTACGGCAACCCACAAACCCACCGATGTCACCACCGTGGGCGTACCAGCCCGCCGCCCAACCGCCGCCCCCAGAGAGCTACAGAGCAGAAGGCGCTCGCAGTAAGGTAATCTACATGGGAGCCACTGGGGGGCAGCATGGATACGTCGAGTCAAGATCGACTGATCTTCCTGCCCCGCCGCATCCGTTAAGTCCACAGAATAAGTCCCAGCAGGTGGCATCACTGAAATCGACCCTGTTGAAGCCATCGCCTGACCCAGCGGCAATGGTGTCACCGAGCAGTGAAAGTCAGAAAGAGGCTGAAGTTAACGCACTCACAAAGCTGCTGATGAAAAATATGGAGGCTTCGGCTGATCCGGACTTCTTTGGTAAGTAACTATTTCTCTTCCATAACTTACTGTATTTGTGGGATATGTCGGAATAAGGTAAATCACACGAGGATGGGGAAACAGAAGTATGTACGGGAACTTTGGGAATGCTTAAGCTTTGCAATGTAAACAAACTAAAATACAACACGATGTCTTTAGCTTCTTTATGATAGAAGTAGCTGAGTTGCCCACTGTTGCACTGGAGAAACGGCAGCCACAGCAACACCTTAATTATGACTCCTTGTACCACCCAGTCAAGTTTTGGTAGGTTTTTAGATATAACTTTATGCTCAATATCATGCGCCACAACCGGTTTCACAAAGCGTTTGTACTGTGTGAAGAAATTTATATGGACGTTTCATGTAGATGTAAAGGTACATTCTTACATAGCACTGTATCCAGTCCTTGGGACTGTTCAAAGCACTTTACGCTTCAGCCCTGGCAGACCTGTTCACTCCACCACCTCGACTTCTCTGGGAAGATTCAGCCACACTGCAATTTTTTAAGACTGCTTGTTCACATATCCATCTCTGTCTGTAACCAGGTACTCATTCATGCAGAACGAAATTACCAAAGCTTCGAAGTGGCAGTTCTCTCAGTTGCATGTCTGACAGTATAATTGCTGTACTTACTGCTCCCCTCAAAGTTCTCGCAACAATTGTAGAAAACATGCATAGTGCTGCAAACAATTGTAAGCAACTACAAACTACTATTGTTCGGAGTTATGTAATCTACATTAAACGTCCACATAAGTTACTTTGTACAAATCTCCGCCCCCCCCTTGGAATTTAGATTTTTTTTTAACTCCATCCTCGACTGATTTGGCCTACTGCAAATCCAGTTCGTTGATGTCCTAATATGTAGTGCGTGAATAGTTTAAGTATTATCCGCAGTCGGTTTAATAAAAAACTGCACATTTTTTCAAATCATCAAAAGAATTGACTTTTGTCATTAGATCTGGTAAGGCTCAAAGTAGTGGATATCCAAAATGGTAAACACTTTATGGGGTCATGGCTGATCTTGGGAATCCTCTCGCCGATCACATCACAAAGTTGTGAAATTTCACCAAGGGCGAAATTTGTGAGTTTTTAGCATTTCCATTTTTACATAAATTATACGTCAGCAAGGCGCAGATAGTATACACATTATATATGTATGCACATACAAGAATACAAAGGCAGCAGTAACAACACACAGACACAGGTTTGGGTGAAAGTAGATCATCATTTAATGCACGAATATATGCCAAAGAGGCCCACAAGGTGGGCAGCCAAAGCCTACTTAAAAATGACAATCCCACATGCATTGTGGGTACAACAAATGACGATCTACAAACTTTACACAACTAAAACTAAGTGATACTCACAAAACCCACATGAAACACTGTAGGGTTGGTGGTAATCATCAAGCATTAAATAATTTAATAGTTTGATGATAATTTCACAAAAACTACATACAAAACTGCACAAACAAGCTAGCATGTCGTAGTGGATACTAGGTACGTTTTAATTTTTGCTAAAATTTATTTGAAATGAGATGAAATTGAGGAGGGACCTTTAATGTACCATCCCTAATGGTCCCTCCATCTCCTAGCTCCTTCCCTGCTATCTCCTCCAACCCACCTCTTCCCCAAGCGCTTTCCCCTCCAATGAGTTGGTCCATGTGGCAAGCATTAGTAGTGTTTTGACAGTTCTGGGAGTTTAGCACTTCCATAAATGTTACAACTGTGGTTTTGCTATCACTGAGTAATAACAGTAGTGTAATTGTGGTCTAAATGCTGACGCAATGGAATGGAATGATTGTGTAAACATTACGAAGACGACTTCCGCTAACACTGAATCAAGCAGAGTTGTCGACAAAATAAGTCAGGCCACAAACATTTCCGATTTCTGGTCAGGGAAACTTCTACGATGGTGCGTAATAAGAATAAGACGAGTACACTTGTACACACAAAGAGAGGAGAAGGAGATCAATCCACAAACAACTGTACAGTTTAGTAACTTGTTCTGTCAAAACTTCCATTTTTCTTAACTAAAATGACAACACATAAATTGATATCCATGCGGCTTCTGGAAAATGTAAAACGCAAATATGCAAAATCAGTGTATTTAAATAAAATTGATATAATACACGTATTTGACCGCAACTCTTGCACAGATCAGAAACAAAAAAATATTTTTGTTTCACATTTATAAGCTTATCTCAGATTGCTTATCTTCACGGATGCACAGGCCTTGTTTCTAAATTGCTGTTTGCCTGGCTTGTGCTGTGGAATGTGGGAAACTGCGCGAGAGAAGCCACTGCATATTGTAGCTTTTTGGGACTCCTCGTCGATAACCTTCAATCTGTTTTTACTAGTTCCTGTGAAGTCGAAACAGATGCAGGCCCAGAAAGGTGAGGGTTGCATGTAGATCCACTGGCAGTGCCAGTCACTGTGGTGTTTGTGCAACATTGTTGTAGTTTGAACACGTGCAAGACTAAAAGAATGTTTATTTTATCTACAGGCAAAGTATTCTCTAATACATAAACGTGTACATCTGAATCCTTTCTAGTAGAGGAGACTGGGGCTAGTTGTAACATGGGTAAGTTATAACACACTTCCTACAGATAAAACTACATGGATCCATTGGCAAGGTAAAAAACGACGCCATTCTACAGAAAAACAAGTAATCTGTTATAGTTGCTTGGGCAAGCTATTCTGCGCTTGTTTTAAGTTGAGTAGTTTCAGTAGAAGCTTTTAAGATAAACTAACCATTTCTTCACGAATTATAGTTGAAATACTAAATAATATTCCAGATTAATAAAACTTATTACAGTTTTTCTTTTATTTGGTGATGGTTTATGTGTTAACAAACGGTTGTTCCGACTTGCCCCACATTGGGGAAAATTGTAACACTTTAGGAGATCTCATAAAACATATCATTATGCAAATGTGTATTGCATTAAGCATTTGTTTATGCACTTGCTATCAGCGGGAAGATATTTGCGGTTTCATTGGCATTAAAACAGTTTCGATCGGGTAACAACTCGAACAGCAATCTGGAAATATGTCTGTTTTGTTACAACCCCTGTCTCCCCTATGTCCTCAATTGTCACTTCAAAGTTCTCCTCAGTTAAACAAATTAAAAATGTGGCAGTTAAGTCACACAGGAAGGGTGGGGTTAATTGTGATTGTGTCACACACAGGGGTGGGGTGTTTAGTTGTACAGGGTGTTACAACTTGTTTGAGCGGTGTGGATGTTTACTTAATAGTTATGCAACAAAGTTGTGTTTGTAATGCAAAAATGTTCGTTTAAATGGAAGGCTTGTCCCAATGCAAATGCACTGAAAATGTCATGGCTGCATTTCAATGGCGCATTAAATACCCAACATTCAAATGCCCATTGCGATGCGTTTGCATTTGTTAACAAGCCTGATTTAATTGTAGTGTTAATCTTTTGATGTTTTCATCTTGAACAGTTTGTTACCGGTTCGTATTTTTAGGTGGAATTGGTGTGTAATTGGATTTGATGCAATGTAATTGACCCCAAATCTGCTGAGAAGAACAGCCAGGAGTATGGATGAGGGTCTACAACCCAACATGGACAGTCAGACAGGGTTGTAGTAGACATTCTGGTATTGTAATAAGGCAGGGCAGGAATTGGTTCAATGTCTGACATGTGGCACTGTATGAATAGCGTAGTGTTGTCATTAAACTGTTGTATCATAACTAGGAGTCATGTTGGTACAACTAATGATGTAGCTGGCCCTGGGTAGGGAATCATGGGTGAGTGTGCAGATGCCAGCCCGGCAGTGGGCACACATTCCCTGCAACAGTAGGGTCATTTCACCTGCAGTCTCAGCTGTGTCACTGGTAGGCAATGGAGTCCAACAGATGTCTGACGGTTGTGGCTGGTGTGTCATCCCTTGTCAGATAGCTGTGTCATATATGTCGTTAGATGTCACCGTTGTTGGTTCTGCTGTCAGATGATTGTTGTTCCAGGTTTCTTCTAGGGCTGTTATCTGATGTGCTGAGTTGTTTGTCTCAGATATGTGCATATCGCAAATGTTGAATTTTTCATTTGTTTCAGCTTTGATTTCTATTGCAATTGTACCCAGATGTCAGACGTTTATGTGTCATTTGTTTAGGTGTATCTTCAGATGTTATATGGGCATTTGGTATACATTTACAGATGTTCATACAGTGTTAACATATATGTCATATCGGTGACATCTGGTGTCTGTTGGCAGGTGCCATGCTATTCCAAATGTCATGAGTGTGTCTTCCAGGTGTCATGATTGAGTCTTGGTGTGTTCTAGGTGTCAAGATTGTATCATAGTGTGTTTGTCATGGTGTGTTCCAAATGTCATGATTGTGTCAACAAGATGTCATGGTGTATTCTTGTCATGATCATGTCATAGTATGTTTTAGGTGTCATGTGTCATGGTGTGTTCCATGTGTCATAGTGGTGTCATGGTGTGTTTCAGGTGTGTGTTCCAAGTGCCACAAGGGCATCATGGGAGACACGCAGGGCTGCACAGCGCTGGACAAGATCTACCACATCGAGTGTTTCACATGTCAGCAGTGTGGTGAGTGTTTCACATGTCAGCAGTGTGGTGAGTGTTTCACCTGTCAGCAGTGTGGTGAGTGTTTCACCTGTCAGCAGTGTGGTGAGTGTTTCACCTGTCAGCAGTGTGGTGAGTGTTTCACCTGTCAGCAGTGGGGTGAGTGTTTCACCTGTCAGCAGTGTGGTGTTTCACCTGTCAGCAGTGTGGTGAGTGTCACGTGACTTGTGCACCTCAAATAAACATGTAAATGAGTGAAGCCCTTCTGATCCAGCAGTGACATGAGGCATTCCTTTTCCCTGTGTGGTTCTGTAATGATGAAATAGATTGCAGTTCACGAAAGGTGGTTCACCCTGAAGCAGTCATAATGGGCCTAGCAACCTCTGTGACCATCTATTGTCTTTTAAGTACATCCTCAATTGGTTTAGCTCATCACGAATCATGTTCGTTGATGTTAGAGTATGTCGTATATGAATAGTTTAAGTAATATGCGCTGTTGATTTAATAAAAGTGCATACTTTGGTTAAAATCTGTAAAAATCATCGAAAGAATTGACTGTGACCATTAGATAACTTGTAAAAAATATGTAATGCCTTATGTCATAGTAGAGCTGGGCGTAATTTTTTGGCCAATTTTTTTTTAGCATTTTTAGCATCCAGTCAGAAATAATTTAATAGGTTGTCCGATGGTTGCATTAAAACTGAATAACAAATTTGTACAGACGAGCTGACATGTCATAGTGGATACTAGATAGGCAAAATTGTTTTGCAAAATGAGTCAGAAACGAGATAAGGGAAACAATCCACCAATGAGGAGGGATCTTCAAGGAAACAATAACTGCTATACCTCATATGATGGTTCACATATGCCTCATACGGAGGCCTCACATATGCCTCACTCTATGTTTAGACAGAATTTGGTGAATGGCTGGAAGGGGTAAATCATGGCTCGTAAATTGAAATATTCTCAAAGTACCAAAAGTGTTATTTCAAATGCTAATAGCAACCCAGCTAAGCACACAACAGGCTATCTCACAGCAAAAATAACAGACACTGTTGCCATTTACAGTGGAGGTTCTGTAATCTGAGCACCTGACTGATGACTTACAAGTAACTGGCTACTTTTAGATTATCATTTGTGACCGCAGTGTCTGTTTGGTGGTCCAGGCAGTGGTGGAAAGAACAACATTCACCAACATTGGTGGCAGGCGCTGTCAGTGTTTGGTGGTCCAGGGCGGTGGTGGAAAGAACAACATTCACCAACATTGGTGGCAGGCTGTCAGTGTTTGGTGGTCCAGGGCGGTGGTGGAAAGAACAACATTCACCAACATTGGTGGCAGGCTGTCAGTGTTTGGTGGTCCAGGGCAGTGGTGGAAAGAACAACATTCAGCAACATTGGTGGCAGGCTGTTAGTGTCTGGTGGTCCAGGCAGTGGTGGAAAGAACAACATTCACCAACATTGGTGGCAGGCTGTCAGTGTTTGGTGGTCCAGGACGGTGGTGGAAAGAACAACATTCACCAACATTGGTGGCAGGCTGTCAGTGTTTGGTGGTCCAGGGCGGTGGTGGAAAGAACAACATTCACCAACATTGGTGGCAGGCTGTCAGTGTTTGGTGGTCCAGGGCAGTGGTGGAAAGAACAACATTCACCAACATTGGTGGCAGGCTGTCAGTGTTTGGTGGTCCAGGGCAGTGAGTGGTGGAAAGAACAACATTCACCAACATTGGTGGCAGGCTGTCAGTGTTTGGTGGTCCAGGGCAGTGGTGGAAAGAACAACATTCACCAACATTGGTGGCAGGCTGTCAGTGTTTGGTGGTCCAGGCGGTGGTGGAAAGAACAACATTCACCAACATTGGTGGCAGGCTGTCAGTGTTTGGTGGTCCAGGGCGGTGGTGGAAAGAACAACATTCACCAACATTGGTGGCAGGCTGTCAGTGTTTGGTGGTCCAGGGCGGTGGTGGAAAGAACAACATTCACCAACATTGGTGGCAGGCTGTCAGTGTTTGGTGGTCCAGGGCGGTGGTGGAAAGAACAACATTCACCAACATTGGTGGCAGGCTGTCAGTGTTTGGTGGTCCAGGGCTGTGGTGGAAAGAACAACATTCACCAACATTGGTGGCAGGCTGTCAGTGTTTGGTGGTCCAGGGCGGTGGTGGAAAGAACAACATTCACCAACATTGGTGGCAGGCTGTCAGTGTTTGGTGGTCCAGGGCGGTGGTGGAAAGAACAACATTCACCAACATTGGTGGCAGGCTGTCAGTGTTTGGTGGTCCAGGGCGGTGGTGGAAAGAACAACATTCACCAACATTGGTGGCAGGCTGTCAGTGTTTGGTGGTCCAGGGCGGTGGTGGAAAGAACAACATTCACCAACATTGGTGGCAGGCTGTCAGTGTTTGGTGGTCCAGGGCGGTGGTGGAAAGAACAACATTCACCAACATTGGTGGCAGGCTGTCAGTGTTTGGTGGTCCAGGGCGGTGGTGGGAAGAACAACATTCACCAACATTGGTGGCAGGCTGTCAGTGTTTGGTGGTCCAGGGCGGTGGTGGGAAGAACAACATTCACCAACATTGGTGGCAGGCTGTCAGTGTTTGGTGGTCCAGGGCAGTGGTGGAAAGAACAACATTCACCAACATTGGTGGCAGGCTGTCAGTGTTTGGTGGTCCAGGGCAGTGGTGGGAAGAACAACATTCACCAACATTGGTGGCAGGCTGTCAGTGTTTGGTGGTCCAGGGCAGTGGTGGAAAGAACAACATTCACCAACATTGGTGGCAGGCTGTCAGTGTTTGGTGGTCCAGGGCGGTGGTGGAAAGAACAACATTCACCAACATTGGTGGCAGGCTGTCAGTGTTTGGTGGTCCAGGGCTGTGGTGGAAAGAACAACATTCACCAACATTGGTGGCAGGCTGTCAGTGTTTGGTGGTCCAGGGCGGTGGTGGAAAGAACAACATTCACCAACATTGGTGGCAGGCTGTCAGTGTTTGGTGGTCCAGGGCTGTGGTGGAAAGAACAACATTCACCAACATTGGTGGCAGGCTGTCAGTGTGTGAGTGTAGGAAAGAAAACAACAGGAAAATAGTAACTGGAACATTTTATTTTGATTAATTATTATAATTTCATACATTATGAAGTGTCATTATTGTGTGTTATGAAAGTCGTGATTATGTAACACTATAGATCGATAAATAGTAATGTAACATATATTGATTGATCAATAATGAACATTGGATTGGAGTCGTCCATACATTCAGACACTTTATGGCTTGGACAGAGGGATTTAGCAACTAACCACCCAGTCAGGAGCCAGGGCCAGTCATTAGAATCACACTATTCGCAGTGTTGAATTTCAGAAAATATATAAAATGTGATCCTATTTTCAGTTACTTTATTATATCCTGATATTGTTCCAATCGAAAAGTGTTGCTTTCTTTCTGTTACTTTTTCCTTTTTCTTTTTTCAGTCGAAATGTGTTTCTTTCCAGACACTTTCTTTCAAAATACCTCAGTGCATAGCTTTCTCTAGTCTGCCTTGAATATGTAAAAGTGCAACTGTTATCAGACATATCACACAGTCATCTGACAGGCAGATAAACCACAGATAGGGTGTCGGCTGCAACAGCTAAAAAGAGTCAATGGCATATCAGTTGCACACCTGGGCGACTGCCAAACACTGACATTACATGCTTAACTGATGTCAGGCTTCACTGAATCTCTTAGCCAGGAATGCAGTGTAGTATAACACCTCAAACATATAACACAACTACCTGGAGTGTTGAATCTAGGTGCATCAGATTTATACAGACAGTCTAAACTAATTTGACAGATTATCAGTAAACAGCTGCAGTAATGGCCTAATTTGTAGATATGAACAAAGTACCTAGTCATGTTGATGACTGACAGCTGTCATTCATAGTAATCTAGTGGTCATGAAGATGTCTGCGAGAAACAAGTTTAACATCACAAATATCTGTGCCAAACTGATGTTTTCAAATAAATTCTCAGTTGAAGTTAACATATACATCTAGGACATTTCTACTGTGTTATTTATGTGCAGATTTAAATGTGCTGCAGATGTGTTTGTGACGTGCCTATACAGTGACGTCATGAAGATTTGTAAATTTTAATTATGCACAATTATTGTTATTTTCGTTTTCTCTTTTTAGTGTTACAATTTTTAAATGTCCCAAATGGCTTACCCAACTTGGATTAAGGCCAAATTATTACCTTCATGTAATGTGAATGTTTTTCTGTAGCAGCAGTTGCTTCTTTAGACAGTGAACTGATTAAGCCTCCGTTGCTTACAGGCATACAGCTGAAGGGACAGGCCTTCTACGCGCTGGAAGGCAAGCCGTTCTGTGAACCGTGTTATCTGGTGAGTATGGCCAGAGCTGGCAGCCAAACAAGATGTCAGATGTATGTCAAGTTACACTTGCATCAATCAGAGATATTGTTCTGATTTTACCATATTCATCTTTCACCCATAATAACCCTGTATTGTTTGCGTGTGGTCTCCTGATCACAACCCCCTTTCATTCGCTCAACTTTGCTTGTGTCTTTCATGTTAGACACTGAAAACTGCAGGTCTCTTCTACCAGATGAAGTAAAATATCCTGCACAGGGGGTAGATATGTAGCCTGTCGTACGCACACTGCACCAATTGTGTGTAGGATGTACGCTGAATTAGCTACTGCCAAAATCTAGCTCTATTATTGGAGCAGAGCAGATGGATGATGGATACCGGAGCTATATATGACATTGTCATTAATCCTCACTCACACAACACTCATGCCTGTGTTCTGCCCCACAACATCCTCCCTTCGTGTTAGTTTTATACACCTCTCTTCACTCACACAACACTCATGCCTGTGTTCTGTCCCACAACACCCTCCCTTCGTGTTAGTTTTATACACATCTCTTCACTCACACAACACTCATGCCTGTGTTCTGTCCCACAACATCCTCCCTTCGTGTTAGTTTTATACACCTCTCTTCACTCACACAACACTCATGCCTGTGTTCTGTCCCACAACACCCTCCCTTCGTGTTAGTTTTATACACATCTCTTCACTCACACAACACTCATGCCTGTGTTCTGTCCCACAACACCCTCCCTTCGTGTTAGTTTTATACACATCTCTTCACTCACACAACACTCATGCCTGTGTTCTGTCCCACAACATCCTCCCTTCGTGTTAGTTTTATACACATCTCTTCACTCACACAACACTCATGCCTGTGTTCTGCCCCACAACATCCTCCCTTCGTGTTAGTTTTATACACCTCTCTTCACTCACACAACACTCATGCCTGTGTTCTGTCCCACAACATCCTCCCTTCGTGTTAGTTTTATACACATCTCTTCACTCACACAACACTCATGCCTGTGTTCTGTCCCACAACACCCTCCCTTCGTGTTAGTTTTATACACATCTCTTCACTCACACAACACTCATGCCTGTGTTCTGTCCCACAACACCCTCCCTTCGTGTTAGTTTTATACACATCTCTTCACTCACACAACACTCATGCCTGTGTTCTGTCCCACAACACCCTCCCTTCGTGTTAGTTTTATACACATCTCTTCACTCACACAACACTCATGCCTGTGTTCTGTCCCACAACATCCTCCCTTCGTGTTAGTTTTATACACCTCTCTTCACTCCCACAACACTCATGCCTGTGTTCTGTCCCACAACATCCTCCCTTCGTGTTAGTTTTATACACCTCTCTTCACTCACATAACACTCATGCCTGTGTTCTGTCCCACAACACCCTCCCTTCGTGTTAGTTTTATACACATCTCTTCACTCACACAACACTCATGCCTGTGTTCTGTCCCACAACATCCTCCCTTCGTGTTAGTTTTATACACCTCTCTTCACTCATACAACACTCATGCCTGTGTTCTGTCCCACAACATCCTCCCTTCGTGTTAGTTTTATACACCTCTCTTCACTGACACAACACTCATGCCTGTGTTCTGTCCCACAACACCCTCCCTTCGTGTTAGTTTTATACACCTCTCTTCACTCACACAACACTCATGCCTGTGTTCTGTCCCACAACACCCTCCCTTCGTGTTAGTTTTATACACATCTCTTCACTCACACAACACTCATGCCTGTGTTCTGTCCCACAACACCCTCCCTTCGTGTTAGTTTTATACACCTCTCTTCACTCACACAACACTCATGCCTGTGTTCTGTCCCACAACATCCTCACTTCGTGTTAGTTTTATACACCTCTCTTCACTCACACAACACTCATGCCTGTGTTCTGTCCCACAACACCCTCCCTTCGTGTTAGTTTTATACACCTCTCTTCACTCACACAACACTCATGCCTGTGTTCTGTCCCACAACACCCTCACTTCGTGTTAGTTTTATACACCTCTCTTCACTCACACAACACTCATGCCTGTGTTCTGTCCCACAACATCCTCACTTCGTGTTAGTTTTATACACCTCTCTTCACTCACACAACACTCATGCCTGTGTTCTGTCCCACAACACCCTCCCTTCGTGTTAGTTTTATACACATCTCTTCACTCACACAACACTCATGCCTGTGTTCTGTCCCACAACACCCTCCTTTCGTGTTAGTTTTATACACCTCTCTTCACTCACATAACACTCATGCCTGTGTTCTGTCCCACAACACCCTCCCTTCGTGTTAGTTTTATACACCTCTCTTCACTCACACAACACTCATGCCTGTGTTCTGTCCCACAACACCCTCCCTTCGTGTTAGTTTTATACACATCTCTTCACTCACACAACACTCATGCCTGTGTTCTGTCCCACAACACCCTCCCTTCGTGTTAGTTTTATACACATCTCTTCACTCACACAACACTCATGCCTGTGTTCTGTCCCACAACACCCTCCCTTCGTGTTAGTTTTATACACCTCTCTTCACTCACACAACACTCATGCCTGTGTTCTGTCCCACAACACCCTCCCTTCGTGTTAGTTTTATACACCTCTCTTCACTCACACAACACTCATGCCTGTGTTCTGTCCCACAACACCCTCCCTTCGTGTTAGTTTTATACACCTCTCTTCACTCACACAACACTCATGCCTGTGTTCTGTCCCACAACACCCTCCCTTCGTGTTAGTTTTATACACATCTCTTCACTCACACAACACTCATGCCTGTGTTCTGTCCCACAACACCCTCCCTTCGTGTTAGTTTTATACACATCTCTTCACTCACACAACACTCATGCCTGTGTTCTGTCCCACAACACCCTCCCTTCGTGTTAGTTTTATACACATCTCTTCACTCACACAACACTCATGCCTGTGTTCTGTCCCACAACATCCTCCCTTCGTGTTAGTTTTATACACATCTCTTCACTCACACAACACTCATGCCTGTGTTCTGTCCCACAACACCCTCCCTTCGTGTTAGTTTTATACATATCTCTTCACTCACATAACACTCATGCCTGTATTCTGTCCCACAACACCCTCCCTTCGTGTTAGTTTTATACACATCTCTTCACTCACATAACACTCATGCCTGTGTTCTGTCCCACAACACCCTCCCTTCGTGTTAGTTTTATACACATCTCTTCACTCACACAACACTCATGCCTGTGTTCTGTCCCACAACATTATCAAACTGTCAACGAATGCACTGATATATTTAACTATATAGGCAAATAGAAAGCATTCCTTGTAAAGGTAGTTCTTATGTAGCACTGTATCCAGTCCGTGGGATTGCTCGACTTCGCCCCTAGGTAGACCTGGGAAGCATACACGCATACCTCTAAACTTGTAAAGACATACGCAGAACAAAATCATGGTAGTTTGCAATGATTCAGTTGTAGTGCACTTTTCCATATATTTTGTGTTGTTTTCCAGAATACGTTGGAGAAATGTTCTGTGTGTCAGAAGCCAATCACTGATCGGGTAAGGGGTGTCTTGTTATTTAATACTCCCTCCTCAATCGATTCACCCCTTCATCAATCAGTTTCATTGATGTTCAGATTTGTAGTGTGCGAGTAGTTAAAAGGAAAAAGGAAAGACGTGGTTCACACTGGTCCTGTGTCACCTGCTCAGAGAGATTTCAGTAGAATGAGTAGAAAAGTAGAAACGCTACACTTTTAGATGCGATTGCAGCAACAAAAATGCTAATTCTACTTTATTAAGTATTCTACATGCTAGTCACTGTAGTTGTTGGATGTGTGCGGAGACAAACTATGCCTTGCTATACAGAAAGGATTCATGCCTATTGCCATGAAATGTGGCTGAACAGTAGACATTCAAATTTACTTATCCAAGCCTCCGCTAGCACCCAACGAAGCCAATGCTGGCGAACTGAATAGTGATGTCGAAAAGGCGGTCATTGTGTTAGCTTAGACTATCAACTTATGCTGCCGCGAAGGATTGAACGTTAAATGATTAAACATTCATGCAGAAATAAAATAATAATTAGCATTAAATGTTTAGAAACATTGCCACTATTTCGGATTACATGGAAAATCGTTCGATTTGCATTGGCCAACCTTCAGTTTCAACTTGTCCTCACATAGCTACGCATCATATTTGCTGTATTTTGGAAATAGTATACTAGTATATCACTATCTTGTATTGGAATAATTAATATTATGCAGTTAAAATAAGGATAACAGCTTCTCGTACCAATGTTATGTACCAAATTATAGGTAATAAATTATTTGCAAAACCAACAAATTCATAAAAAATAATGTTGTAATGGCTTCCAGAACAATTATGTTATTACTAAATCAAACAAATAATTAATTATATGGCATAATCCCCGTTGTTCCTGCAAATTATGAGAGCATCTGGTAGCACAATTACCTTACATAACTGAAATTTTTACAATCTCAGTCCCACTAAATAATGTGCCTGGTTCATGGGTAAAATACACTTGCATGCTACACATTCGGTGCAATATTGCCCAAAATTGCCCACTTCTACAACATAGATGGGCCATTGGCCCACTTAACCAAGATCTTAGATTGAACCCTGGACTTTTGTTGTACACAAAATTATGCTGGCTCTTAAAATGGGCCAACTTCGAATACAAATACTTTGAGCTGAGTATTTTCAAACTAGTAGTTACACTGTGTCCAAATAAATGAAGTAGGGTTAAAATATATGTCAGCTGTAGAATTATATAGTTGGACATGAGATTTGGTAATGGTTAAAATAAAAGAACAGCTGCCATTGTCTGAGGCAGTCTATTTACTCAGGTTACGCCACCTGATGATTAAGAGTGTACTAGGCAAGCTGTGAACACTGCTTAGTTACAATGTTATTTAAATGTGGATAGCAACGTTAGACATATAAACTAAGCTAATCATTAAAAACCCTGTAAGTGTTTGTCAGATGTGGACGGTTTATAGACCATAAGAAAAGCAAAAAGCATTGTCAAGACCAGTTTGCCAAATATGTGTACGACTAGCCATCCCACGCAGTTTGGTCAACCCTGATTTAAGATTTAACAAGATTTAACAAGATTGCCATCTCGAACAACAAGTTCCAGATGGCAAGTGGACAAGGAAGCCATTGGCTTATCGAGAGTCCAACAATTTTCTCATCTATGTGTAGCCCGCCCTTATCAGATATCTGTCAATTCTATTTTTAAACATATTCACACTACTAGCATTAACACAATCATTTGGCAGTTTGTTCCATTCATTTATCACCCTCTGTGAGAAAGAGTACTTTCTCATGTCCAACCTACACTGTTCCTTAACTAATGCTACTTTGTGTCCTCTGGTTCTACTGCCTTCTTTAAGTTTGAAGAACATATTCCTATCAACATCCTCATAACCGTTCACTATTTTAAACACTTCTATTTGGTCTCCTCTTAGTCTCCTGGTCTCTAGTGTTGTCAAACCACATTGTGATAAGCGACTTTCGTAACTAAGGTCTCTTAATTCTGGAATCATCTTAGTTGCTCTTCGTTGTATTCTTTCTAGCTTATCTATGTCTTTTTTACGAAATTGCCTCCATGCTTGAATACAATATTCCAAATGTGGTCTAACTATTGCTTTGTACAGGGGTACAATTAGATGTTTCTCCTTATACGTGATAGTTCTCCTAATTAGGCCTAGAATTTGATTTCCTTTCGAAGCAGCAATCCCACATTGCTCTGAAACTTTCATGTCAGCATTAAATGTTACTCCTAAATCCTTTTCTTGTGTGGTTCTACCTAGTACAGCATCCCCCATTTTATATTCCTCATCCATATTTCCATGTCCTATGTGTATACATTTACACTTCCCAAAATTGAATAACATTTGCCATTTTTCTGACCATTTAACTAATTTTTCTAGATCATCCTGTAAACTTTGTTTATCTGTATCATTAGTAACCTTTCTGAATACTTTTGTGTCATCTGCAAATTTGAGTACTTTGCTAGATATGTCATCCTCCAAATCATTTATATATATTAAAAACAGTATAGGGCCTAACACTGATCCCTGTGGTACCCCACTCAAAACAGATTTCCAGTTTGAAATCTTACTATCTACTATTACTCTCTGTCTTCTGTGTGTAAGCCACTTTTCTATCCAGTTGATTACATCATTGCCTATACCATGGGCTTTTAGTTTAAGTAACAATCTTTGATGTGGCACTTTATCGAAAGCTTTCTGAAAAGATGTGATTGTCTCAGAATGGTTGAATAGACAATTCCTAGTGTTCCATACAGGAGCCGTGGCAGACCAGTACCGTGAATAAATGAATTGAGAACCATACAGACCCGCGAATACTGAAAACGTGGCAGCATGAGTAGATTGAATTAAGAAGTGTACCAACATGCTGTGAATGTGGCCGTTGTAGATTCTGCGTGCGACTGGCAAGCCGTTCCATCCCACCTGCTTCGTGTGCGTCGTCTGCAACAAGAGTCTGGACGGCATCCCTTTCACCGTTGATGCGGCCAGCCAGATCTACTGCATAGAAGACTTCCACAAGTACGCCCTCCATATGTGCATTATTATGTCTCTGAAAAGTGGCTTCATTGTTTAATGCCTAAATGCTATACAGGGCTGTATTAATATCAATGTGATGTAAGTAAATTAATTAAACGTACACCCAGAGGTGGAACCACCCACTAATCCACACGCTGGTAAAGATTTCCACATACCAAACCTTCTCTATTAAACACTAGCATGACATGTGGCGCCACCACCTGTACAACGAACACATTATTTCTGTGCAAGTTAATAATCAAACAACACTGCCGACGTGACATTTTAAAACGGCAGTACACTGTAGCAGGGTACTGCTAATGAGTAATAAATGGCAGCCATTTTTTCTAATGCAGTTTATTATTCAGAGAGCACATGTTCTTATACTTTTGTTTTATATTTGTTTCATTTTATTCATTGATTTGTACGCACAAGCCACCAACATACATCTTTTTATTGGTGTTGCAAAGCCTGCACGTTTAAATTTGTGTTGTTTTGATAATCTACAGATTTAGTATAACCCTTGGTGGACTAGTAAAGTTGTCTTTACTAGTCCTGTTGTTTTGTAAAAAATATACAGTTTTACATATAGAAATATTGACATCATAATTGAAGCCTGTGTTGTTACTTTTCTTACTGTGTTTCTAATGTTACTTCATGTCTTGAAGATATTCCCTTCTTGGTTGTAGGAAGTTTGCCCCACGTTGCTGCGTATGTGGACAAGCCATCATGCCTCAACCAGGCAACGAGGAGACAGTCAGAATTGTGGCCATGGACAAAAGTTTCCACGTTGAGTGCTACAGATGCGAGGTATGTACTGTGCATGTCAGTTTTGGCATTGTCCATTATATGTTATGACTTACAAGGCACTAGCCGACACTGAGGTAGCTGTGTCCCCTAAATTGTTGGCAGGAGTTTTAAAATACACCAATTTAGTATGACAACTTAATGCAGAATGATTACGAGACTCCAATGTGAAGTATATAGTTCAGTTACTTGTGCGAGGCATAGTAGCTCAGTGGTGGATCACTGGACTCTCAGTTGAGGGGACCAAGGTGCAAATCCTGTTGCTTCCGTTCAAAGAAGTGTACATTTTGTTCCTTGGATGTTACCCCAGTTCACTTGGTGACTACCTGGCAGCAGACGGTAGTGGATTTATGTTTTCAAACAGTAATTGTTGTGGCTCAATGAATCGGTGCTCGTATGGGAAGGTTTGCCAGGGATGTGGTGAGTGAGCTTGGAGTAATTCTAGGGATCGGGATACTGCACTGTATCAGAAGAAAGCTTTTTCAATAAAATATGTTACTACATTGTCAATGTTGCACAGTAGATAATATTCATAACACATGACACCTATTGGCTAAGAATAAAACTACGGTTGTGGGTCATGTTTGCGAGGTCATGATTTACGATGTGTTTGTGATGTCATTGCCATGTTTGTGACACCGTTGTGGTATGTTTGTGACGTCAGTGCGAAGTTTGTGGCGTCACTGCAATGCCTGAAACTTGTAGATTTCGAAATTGGTCATAAAAATATTTTTTAATTGTAATTTTTTAAGTGGTCAGATTTATTATATGCTTTTGTAAACCAAACATTATTTATAACACTAGACATAATTTATAACATGTACAAAACCTGTTGGCCAAGAATGGAACCATGGTTGTGCGACGTCAAAGATATAGTGCTAATGTTGCAAAACATTTTTTGTTATCTCTAGGACTGTGGCATGGCGCTGTCATCAGAGGTGGAGGGGAGGGGATGTTACCCCCTGGACGATCACATTCTATGCAAGTCATGCAATGCACAGCAGATACAGCGGATGACCAGTAACATGACAACAGAGTTGTGAATGTCGAGTTGTGTCCATGACAACAGAGCTGTTACTAAGGCAACTGAGTCATGGGCATGACAACAGAGTTGTGACCACAGCAAATGAATCATGATCATGACAACAGAGTTGTGACCATGGCAACCGAGTCATGGGCATGACAACAGAGTTGTGACCACTGCAACTGAGTCCTGGCCTGACAACGGAGTTGTGACTAAGGCAACTAAGTCATGGACATGACAGCATAGTTGTGAGCACAGCATCTGAATCATGAGCATGACAACAGAGTTGTGACGAAGGCAACTAAGTCATGGATATGACAACCGAGTTGTGAACATGAAGCAGGAGCTGTAGTAACAGCAGGCAAGATGTAGGTATGACAATAGAGCTGCAGGCTCACGTGTGCTGTCATAACCAAAGCAGCAGTCTGAGAGCGGCAACACAGGCTTCAGCAGCACGCTTGTGAGCCAGCCAGTCAACTTGCAAGTTTGTCTGCAAAGTGACATACAAGACAACATACCCGCTCGAACAACAGTGAACATGCTGTAGCTTCAAGTTGTCAGTTCTCTGCACATTAGTTACTTTTGTAAACAAAATTACCTATGCATTATTACTAGACATCAGCACATATTACCATCTACAAATACAGCTGCTCCACATACAGAACAAAAGTCACAACTACACTTTACTTGGCTATTTATTAATGGGGGCTCAGAATACACAAACTCATTTTGCTACAGTTTTACTTATCACTGGAGTATACTAAGTCGTCCTGCCATACGCAATGTTGTACAGCTTCACATTATGCCAGTCTGCTTGGCTTTTCTTTATGTTATCAGTATATAACTGTATAGCAATGAGGTGTTTCGGGATTGGGGCACATCTTCGGCTTAGTTATACGTGTAACCGTCTAATAAATGTGTAGGAATAAATACAGTACATTCAGTAACGCAAACCCATTCCAGTTTTCCGGGGGTAGACTGATTCAGTTCCAAATACTCTATTGTAAATGTAAACACTTGTGTAATATGCTTAAAGTAATTATTATAAACTGTGGAGTGTCTAGCATCAATACTGCCAGTTTCCTGATTTATTAGTGAATAGTGTATAATTGTTGTTGTCAAGAAGCGTATGTGAATATAAAGTACTTGTAGCTAAATAAATAAGTTTCATGTACGTTGCACAGCCGATGTTAAAGCCAAGAATACAAGATTATAATAGACTATTTTAATTCAATTTAAGCATATCATGGCATAGTTAGTTATGTCAATCAGAAATCCGTGTTTTTTGTAACTGCTGCATGATTGTCATCAATAATGACTAATTTACGCATCTTCTAAGCATGTTTGTATGAGTTATTCTTTAATTTCCCATGGGTATGATTTAGGTTGTCTGGTGATCACAGTGCGACCTTATAGGTGTATTTGTTTAGTGGTGTGACTGCAGTATCTGTAGAAAGATTCTAAAGTGCAATATACTGTCTTACAAATATTGTTCCGTGTCTCAATAACGTTGACATTAGTACTAAAGTTGCTCGATGTGAATATTTAGTCCCAACTTGGAAGTCCTTCCTCAACTCAGTTCACACAAACTACCGGGGGTAGTATCCACTACGACTTGCTAGCTCACTTGTACAATTTTTTAATTTTTGGTGAAATCATCAGACAATCTATTACAATATTTTTGACCGCATCCGATCAAAATGCTGTAAAAAAATGGCAAACATATATTGGCTGTACATACTTTTAACAGAACGGTGTTCACACTTTCACAAGTTATTCAATTTAACAATCAAAAGTAATTTAATTTAAAAAGTATGCATTATTAAGTCAATTGCACAAATTACTGAATTTATTCACACAATACAAATTTGAACATCAATGAACCAGATTCGCGACAGGCTAAATCAATTGAAGGAGTTTCAATAGTTGCCCCAGGAGAGGCGACTGATTCTAGCATAAAACAAAATGCATACTTTGTGGGTGATGTGGATACAGCAATTTATTTGGTTAGACTTTTGATGCAAATCACCGACGTACAAAAAATTTAAACTGCATTTTTTCAAAATGTTTAACTCTTGTGGCGAGCTGGCAATGTTCACATAAAGATGTCAACAGGTGGTTGATTTTGTGAAATAAAAACCATGCACTGCACACCGCATTATACAATCAAAACTGTAATATACTTTTAGTTTCATGTTTGATTTCTAGAACAGCTCCTAATAATGTTGCCTAGTACATAGTCAATGGCAGGATTAGTTTTCCCGAAGTACAGTACACATGTACAGTTAAAAGGTCCTGATAATGTAGGCGACCAGAAGTTGACCTAAGTACAACATTCCATATGTAAGTACAGTATTCCTGTTGTCCTTCGGTTCCAATTTATCCAGGAAACATACTTAACAATTCTACGACCCCAGCTGGCATTTTGTGAGCACTGTAAGTTAAACATGCAGCATCATTACATGGCGTAACAGGCCGATACATACACTAAGCCAATGAGCAGTTCTCCTGCTTCACACAGGGATACTGCATCAGTTACAGGGTGACCGAAACAATATGCAAAAGTAACCACGTTTAACTTGGGATGACATTTGTTGAGAGCATAGCAACTGCTGGGATAATGTTAATTCTGGTAAACTACTGGTAAATGCTACTGCTCTGCACTTCATATTCACTCCTGCTTCACGTGGGGTTACTGCATCATTTAAGGCATGATCAAAACAACACGCAAATGAAACCACGTTTTTGTTCGGAGAATAGCGACTGCTGGGTTGTTAATTCTGATAAACTACTGGTAAATTCTACTGCTCGGCGCTTCATTTTCCCCTACACAAGGTTTAAATTTTCTAGCATAAAGTTGAACAATTGACACAACTAGTGTGTATAGAAATGAAGTTGATGAAATATTATTCGTATATAGTCAAGTCAAAAAGTAGACTTGTTTTAAAAATAGTAATGCTCTCAAAATAATTTTTTGCGACGACCAAGTTTCTACGAAGCAAGTCATCGTGGAGCAAGTGACCCAGGAAAAACAGTTTTCATATAACAGCACTTACGCATCATTTACTTTATTTCACCTGTAAATACCAAGATTAAATAGCTCTACAGGTTGAAAGGGACCTTATGGGAACAATTTCCCGTTGTAGTTGCATGGTTGTTCCCACATGAGGCTACTGGAAGCCAGCACATACATGAGGCCATGGGCAATAACCAGCACGATCCATCACCGAATGTCCATCCATCTGCTATGATGTGACGAGCACACCATCGTCTATCTCATGCCGACAAACATATTAGCCGTCCTTCGCCACCTCGTAATGCTAACACCAGGTGGAGCACTGATCCCCCCGTCACTTTGTAGTCGGCAGCAGTTTTTTCATCGTTCCTACACAACATACATGATTGCTATACATTACATGACTGTTACACGTGCCATGTGTATCAACATGTGCATTTATAAAATGTATATACAATATAATTGTAATGTATGTTCATATGATATTGTATTTTTCTTATAAATTACTCGAAGACACATTAAAAATGACAGTACATTTACCCCCATCACATCTGGATGTATATATACACAGTATATAGCACACATGATGTTTTGACTATTAACCTTGCATTTAAGTTGCTACCCCACCCCAAAAAATGCATTTGTTGCATACGCTGCGTCTATAGGAGGCAGCAAGTCGAGTGAAAGAACAGATCGTTTTCAACATTTAAATGACAGTGCCATCTACTGGTATAGTAGTTCTTGATTACTTGCATTTGTTTGCCACTAAAGATCAACCGTTGCTGTGGTGGTGGGATTCCTTCTTTCTCCTCCACTCGTTCCTTGATTCGCTCGACCTAATCAACAAATTGAGCTGTACAATCAACAACACAAGTTCATGGTAGATTCAAAATAGTCAACTGAGTGACATTCACAAATGGTTAAAAGTGGGAACCGTATTCGGCAGCTACTTGGACAGAAATATTTATAAATAGAACATGGGATCTGTAATGCATGCCTGGGGTTAATTACATTGGAATTGAAATTCCAATTCCGGAATTGGCGATTTGTTTTTAAAAGCAATTGGAATTGGTGAAAATATAATTGGTATTTACGATTACATCATGTAACATTTTAACTCAAATTATTCACTAAAGATAATTAATCAAATATAATATGTTGCGTACAGCATATTTGTGTGCTGTTATGTACTAATGAAGTATCATCAGGGCTGGGGTCAATTCCAAAAGGAATTGGAATTATTCAATTCCTTTCAATTCAATTCTAGAATTGGAATTGAAAGATTTTGAGCAAAAGGAATTGAAAGATTTTGAGCAAAAGGAATTGAAAGATTTTGAGCAAAAGGAATTGGAATTGTACAAAAAGGAATTGATCCTCATTTTCTTGACAAGTCTTATCAGCTCACATAAACAATGAAACAATAGGAGGCTTTAGCAGCTAGGCCCAGTTAACAGGACTGACTTGCTGAGGCAAGAAACCATGATCAAGACAGACATGTGTGCACAATAGAAACCTGCTGTTAATAATTGCAGTTAAGTAGCTGGATATGTGCTAGACTTCCAGTGTAAATAAGGCAGTAAAAATAAGATTGAGTTTTAGAAATATGGAAATCAGCTGTAGAAGTCCATTTTCTCACCTTAGCACGACAAACGATTAAAGGACTTGAACAATTTGGTGTAAAAGTGGAGTCTATGTATTTCCCTTTGAGCTAAAGCTTATGAGAGAATATTAAATGCTTTCATTTGTGCTCAACAATGCAACTCATCCTTTCTCTCCCATTTAGATAACTGCAATCCTGGAAGTCCATTTGCTCACATTGTGCATTAACTGACAGGCTTTGTGTGAATGTGCTCACTCTGAATGCTTCAAATTGATTGTACGTAATAATTTAAATAGAAAACTTAGAAATTTTGGGTTTTTGCCAGGAGGACGTTTTTCCGGGTTGTTTTTTTCTGTCTGTGTATTCATAGACTAAATGCATTCATAATGTTCATGTCACTATTGTTAAAATGTGATGGAATAACCGTTGGAAAAACTACCAATTGAATTATTTCGGAAAAAGAATAGAATTGGAATTGAAAGATTTCAGCAGGAACTGGAATTGGAAAAAAAGAATTGGAATTGATTAAAAGGAATTGGATTTGGAATTGATTAAAAAGAATTGACCCCAGTCCTGTGTAGCATAATATGCAGAAATATAATAAAGCTGCTATAAAACATGTGATTGTTTGTGTTGAGTAAATCTATGGTTGCTCTGTTCACATACTGTGGTTAGTTACACTGGGGACTGTGCATTCGTAACTTCAAGTCCTGCACACAAACTGAAACACTGCCAGAAACAAGACATCGTCATACTTTTAGTTTAAAATAGTTGCACAACACTCACTGCCAGAAACGACAGACAGTGTGAGAAATTAAATGTCTGTACACACCTTGTCTGTTGGTTCTATGTCGATTTCAATCTGGAAGCAAATTTTATATTTTTTTATTTCTCCTTACTATCTTAGTTCTACTGACATGTGGATCTTCTCAAAACTATGGTTTTATGCCACGTTGGCAAAAGATATAGTGCAGTATAGCAGGGTTACTCCCAGGGTGTGTAATTACCAGCTTTCCCGATACAATGTGTACATGGGGGATACTGATTTTTGACAAGATTGCTACAAATCCAGTCATGTGGAGTATGGTGGGCTGGCTATGTTAACCCCTGGCAGATACCCCGGACACTCTGTATTTTGAATCATCAGCAAGTGTAGCCTCTGATCAATGCTATGGAGAATGATATAAATGAATATTTTGCTGATATACACGAATAGCAATCTACGTATCAATGTACTATGTCTATTATGTTCAACATAACATGCATATGACAATTTTGTAGGTAATGACATCATCTCCACTACCCAAATTAATTATTTCATATTGACACAATTCATTGGTTGATGCAGCAAGTGGAACAAACTGGGGCATCCATCATGAATGATAAGAATATCACCGCTGGCGCTGGTAGGGTTAACAAGGATGTTAACAAATTGCAGCCACTGCCAGCCAGTGACAAAAATCAGAATGACTCGGTGCAGTTCCAGTCAGTGCATGAAATGTACAGTTAGATCAAGGGTAAATAATTCACAATAGACAGCTGTATATTTTGCAGGACTATTATTTTATGTTTAGCCCAAAACTTTACTTTCAATTAGTGAACCAGGGTTGTTTTCAAATGTCTCTGTGTCATGCATTCCTCACCTCTTTTCCCGTCAACGTCTTCACGACCGGTTAGCGAACATCGACAGCGCGTGAAGAAACAAAGAAAGCACAATTCAATTAGTTTACCATACAACCATATCTTAAAAAACCAAAATAACACACGGATCACTTAAAAACCTATCTGTAGACATGTATTTGAGTTCATAATACCTTTACTTTGATGAGCATTTTGCGATTTATTTACTTGCCAGCACCACCACTGATTAAAGATTTGTGATTTCCGTTCGTGTCGCGGAAATTTTGCACTCTGGAAATTTGCTCACGCGCGCATCCTATGGCGCCATCTGTTGGATAATTACGCATAAAATGAACGACGCTTCTAGAAGATGGCGCAATATACTACGAATAAAACGCCATCCTCGTAAAACTGACGGTCTGCTTTACAGCAGGACGTGGGAGGTAGGCCCACAAACCTAGTGGGAAGGTTGAAACTCCTGCCACACCCCCTCTTTACATCAACTTTGGTATATTGGCATAATGAAAGGTGAATATGTACCAGTTGCTATTTTAACCAATGTCATTGGCAATGATATTGCGACAGTTTAGAACATGGCCTGCATACGAGCACTTAGCTGTGGACAGGCCGTGACTGCTCGGACCTGTAACGTAAGGCATTTCCTTGAATGACTCTTTGGTGTTGGGCCTATAATCAGCGAGTGTTTGCTGTCACACTTTCACACTTTGCAATCACATACAGGAGGAATGGAGGGAGAGGTAGAAAAAGAGGGAGAGGGAGACAGACAGACAGACAGACAAAGACATAGAGACGGAGAGACGGAGAGTCCAAAGTCGCACTAACGCATCAGCTACATGCATTAGTCCCATTAGCGGACAGCTGCTATCGTGTTACCTTACACCACCAGTACCTATCAGCATATCACGTAGGGCTTACGATTTACCCTCGCCTCCTACACGTATAATGGTCATTTTGGATGGATACCCTCATATTAAACGTAATGTCATCAACTAATGTACTTGCAGTACTTGCAAATGTCATCTCACCCATGCTAACATGTAGCGGCGTAACGGAAAAATAAAAACAATCAAGCCACTGGTCAAATGGGTAACTGGTGTATGAACAACATTGAAAACAGTGCTAAAAACGAAAATGGATACCAGTTAAAATGTCAACAAGATTATTTAAAAATCCTAATACCATAACTACCAAATGTTTAGTCTTTAAAAGTCAGTTTCGTTTATCCAGTTTGTAACATATGATCCATAGCCTTCTCGTTTGCAAATAGTGTCTGTGACTTCAAATCTAATGAAAATGTATCTTATCGTGCGTCATGCGATGCCGACTCTAGGCGGGCATTTTCGGTGGCATGATGCATAAGATAGACGAATGGCACTGAACATCGTCCAGTGTGGGCTAAGGAGACAATTGCTGCCTTTCTCTCAGTAGAGATTTCGAATACAGATGAACTGCAGCTCATACTCACAGAGCTAGAACGTCTCAGAATGTTTTATCAAAAGCAAAGACAGGACACCGCCATCGACTAAAACCGTATGCATGGGATTTCAGTGTAATTAGTCATTTGATTTGCCTCTGAATATAACACACTTTTTTCTTTTATATTCCTTCGTTGTGTTTGCTTCGTTTACTTTGATGGGTCATAGGGGCCTGTGTGAAGGGGTGGAGCGATCGGTCGAGCATCCACGTGCGAGACGGCCAGGTGCGACGCAGTCGGGCCTGCGCGGGCCGGCGTCGGATGACTGATGCTCTCAGTCATTTTGATCATAACAGGTTGACATGCAAGCAATGATATGGAAAGCATCCACAATCGTTGGCAAGAAAACGTCTCCGAATTGCTAAATCGTGACTCTCGAGTCGAATGTGTGCCAATTGACAATGTTTCTGAAGGACCGGCCAGGACAGAGCTCGACAACCCGCCACTTCTCGAAGTGGTGCGCAAAACCTTCAAACATATGAAGAACAACAGAGCCTCCGTTAGAGACGGCATCCCTTGCGACGTTACGGCATCCCTTGTGAAGTGACGGCATCCCTTGTGAAGTGACGGCATCCCTTGCAAAGAGACAACATCCCTTGCGACGTGACGGCATCCCTTGCGACGTGACGGCATCCCTTGCGAAGTGACGGCATCCCTTGCGAAGTGACGGCATCCCTTGCGAAGTGAAGGCATCCATTGCGAAGTGACGACATCCCTTGCGAAGTAACGGCATAGTGCGGATAGAGTGATTACTACTTAGTCGTGTTTTGGAGCGAAGATGATTGAGTGAGTGAGAACATAAGTATATTATGCATACAATAGTAATATACCAGGTCATGCATTTGCACCCATTTGAAACGTACAACCATTTACATGAATACGAAACATATGTGCCAAACCATTGGCTGGCAGGTTACGTCCATGACGCAGTACGTAATGCTACGTACATGATGTACGAGAAAAGTCAAGTTCAAGTTCAAGTTCAAAATCACTTGAGAAAAGTCGATATTCTCGCCGCGGTTTCTTTCCCTCGCGAAGGAGCTTTGTGTGACGTCACGTTGATAACGTTTTTTTGAATGCGAGTTTACCTGTCTTTTTCTGAAGAAAAGTTGAAGCTGGTAAACATTTACTTGTGTTGTGTTGCAGAAACTGTGTCCAATTTAAACTTATTTTTTTCTCTAGTGTACCTGTGTCACACGCGAACGAAGGTACGTAATTTAATGATTAATGTAAATTATGTTATTAGACATACGCCGATGGCGTTGTTGTTGACATTGCTATTAATCAAAATAAACGTTTTACTGATGTCCTCGATTGTGCCTATATTTGTATAGTTATGTTATTGTAAAACTGATCATAACATGTGTTTATTGTTTACCTTATGGAGCAGGTACTGTACAAAACAAATATGGCTACAAACGCTACAAATTTATGCATTTCTTAGCAGTTAGGAGAATCGCAAACATAACGTTTTAATTTAAGATATACTAAAAAATATGTGATTAATGCTACACATACTACTAGGCTTGTTGCATATTCAGTAAACCTACCGTTGTACCTGCTACCATGGCGAGGGGTCCCCGACAATGTTCTGGCTAAAATCGTACCTACCGTTGTACATGTGAAATCTCTTTCTCTCTGTCTGTTTCACTGTCACGTCGTCACCTTCTGTCTGTCACTGTCTGTATGTACCTCTGTATCTACCTCTACTCTACAAGTACCTCTACACGTACCTGTACACGTACCATTACAGGTACCTCTGCAAGTACCTCTACACGTACCATTACACGTACCATTACACGTACCTATGAATGTACCTTGTCCTTTACACGTACCTCTGCACGACCGCACAAAGCCATGAATAATAATAATAATAATGACTAATAATAATTAACTTCTATGGCGCCTATATCCTCAGGAAAGTGAACTCAGCGGCGCAACAAAAACAGAATCATTAAGCATAATCGTGAACAGGGACGTGCAAAAGTCATTATTAGAACGAGGGACAACCGAAGATTTATGGTGGAAATGCAAGTTGGAATAAATATGTCTTGATGTTTTCAAAGTGATGTGGAGTTCATTCCAGACCCGAGGCGCAGCGACAGAGAAAGCACGTTTCCCAAGTTAAGTTTTGCTTTAGGCACAATACGTTTTGTGAAATTGATGATCTGAGTTGCCTATGGGTATTGGAAAGATGCAGGAGATTAGCCCAATCGTTTTGCTAACACTCTATCACTGCATTCACTGTTGTAGTCACTGTCCCGGAATAGTTGGAAGAAGATGGCAACGACAACCAGACACTACTTGTGTTCATAATATTAGCGGTCATTGAGCATGACCTTCAAAGTATGTTAATCATAATTACCTCTCAAGAAACTTGCAGTTTGTTTTTGAATATTTCGACTGCATCTCGCAGTCTTCTTCAGCAGACAGAAGTTACGGATGTGTCACATGACCAATGTCATGTGACACAAGCTGGAGTAGGACTGGTGGGAGCTCCTGGCCGACGTCTCGGTTCAGCGTAGGTTTGTTTCTGTGGATGTTAATCGCCTCCTTTATTTTTCTCCTGTGCCAGTTCTCCTCGTGGTCTAGAATATTGAAATCCTTCATAGAGCACTGATGACCTGTGTTCAGTTTGTGTTCACTTATAGCTGATAGGGGTTGGCGACAAGATATATGTTCTTTGATTCTTGTGCCAAGTGTTCTGGCTGTTTCTCCTATATAGTGTTGGTCACATTCTGGGCATTGTATGTCATATACTACCCCACACTTTGGTGCCTTTGCTGTTCTGTCTTTTGGGTGTACCAACAGTGACCTAAGGGTGTTGATAGGTTTGTGGTAAACCGGGATGTTATAGGACTTGAAAATCCTTGCTACTTGTTCTGATAGTTTACTAATGTAGGGCAGACCTATGGCATGCTGTCTTCTGCTGGTTTCTGTGGTAGTGTTCTCCTTCCTTCTCGTTGGTTGCGTGGTGGTAAACATCCAAGTTTTGTAACCGTTTGCTTTCAGCACTTTCTTGATGTGGTCCACCTCTGTGTTCTTGTCTTCTCCTTCCGTTATCAGGTTTTCTGCCCTTTGGAGGAGTATCCTGACTAATGAGCGTTTGTGTTCTAGGTGGTGATTAGAATCCCAGTTCAAATATTGGTCCGTGTGGGTTGCTTTCCGATATATCTTGACCTTGGTTGATCCATCATCATTCAGGCATACACACGTGTCTAGAAAGGCTAACGTATTGTCCTGTTCTGGTTGTACCGTGAACTTAATGTTCTCGTCCATTGAATTCAGATGGTGTGTGAAATGTTCTACTTCGCTCTCTTGTAATACTGTTAAAGTATGCTTCCTCTGACCACATTCTTACATGCCGAACAGTGTAACCTCTGCCAAAGAGGCAACCACTACACACGCCCACCTGCAGCAGGAGAGGGCCGACCCATAAGTATGGATTGCGTTCTTTGACAGTGCTGTAGAACTGGTCAGGATATTTGAGAATGAGGCAGCGGCACCGTCTGCGAGAACGTACCCGTCGATATAACTGATACACCCAGCCAGTATTGGATGAGGGCAATGTATCTGCCGTTCTTGGATCACTTGCTGCAGGAAATGGGCACACGTCTATTAGTAGCTCAGAATCGCTACGTTGCCAAGTATATAATAACCACGACAATGGGTGAATCTGACGTCGGGAAGAATTACCAAGCGGTACGGGGTGTTCCAAAGCAAAATGGAAGGCAAGATGGTCAATGTCGCTAAAAGATACAACACACTCAATGACACGATACACGAAATCAATCCTGACCTGTGTCCTAACACGTATACAGCAGTCGAGACACTGGCGCTTTACACTTCATCTCCTGGCAGACCTGTTCATTCCACCGCCAACGTGACTTCCTTCTCTGAAAAGCATACAGCCACGCATATATCCACCTCTGTCTGTAGCCTGTAGTCATCTATAGATGAGTTGAACTGAAGCAACGTGGGGTAAACAGAAGTTCCCAAGCTTCGAAACGGCAGCAAGAGGATTCGAAACCGGGTTATCTCGATTGCAAGTCCGATGGTCTAGTCACTATTTGAGATCGCGCCCCCGCGTCTATATCGACGGACACAGCAGAACGGTCAACGCTTCAAGAACTATCTCCGTTTCACGGAGACAACTGAGCGCTGGTCGGTATTGGCCCTAACGCGTGTCGACAAGGACAAGCAGTTGGATGCAGAACGCACCATCCCCAAATTCAATTGTAAAAAAGAACTTGTGCTTAGCGTTAACATTCCGCCCCAATGAAGTAGAGAGTAGTTACTGAACCCTCTATGTCAATGGACTCATAAACATTTATTACCGCAACATTATCATTGTCCACGTACGCCTTCTTGGTTTATGATTAAATGGCTGTCATTATTGAAAAGGACTTGACTGTTAACAGGTGTAATACAATTATCATAGTTGCTTTTAGTACACGTGGTCGTCATAGTACAAGTTTTCCAATGAATCTGAATTACACTGTAGTAGATTTACATGCACTACGATAATATGTCACCAGCTGTTATAATTTATGGTGTTATTACATGGCGAATGGGTAATTGAAGCGTGTAAACGCTAATTAATTAACTGCGATATCCTAGTACATTAAAACTAAGTATCTGTTATAGATATATGATATACTGAAGGTTCAAGTCCAGCTTTTACCAGGGATGGCTATCTTTAACCAGGGAGGGGTGTCGAGTAGGGGGCTATCTTTTACCAGGGAGGGGTGTCGAGTAGGGGCTATCTTTTAACAGGGAGAGGTGTCGAGTAGGGGCTACCTTTTACCAGGGAGAGGTGTCGAGTAGGGGGGCTATCTTTTACCAGGGAGGTGTGTCGAGTAGGGGGCTATCTTTTACCAGGGAGGGGTGTCGAGTAGGGGGCTATTTTTTACCAGGGATGGGTGTCGAGTAGGGGCTATCTTTTACCAGGGAGGGGTGTCGAGTAGGGGGTTATCTTTTACCAAGGAGGGGTGTCGAGTAGGGATTATCTTTTACCAGGGAGGGGTGTCGAATAGGGGGCTATCTTTTACCAGGGAGGGGTGTAGAGTAGGGGGCTATCTTTTACCAGGGAGGGGTGTCGAGTAGGGGCTATCTTTTACCAGGGAGGGGTGTCGAGTAGGGGGCTATCTTTTACCAGGAAGGGGTGTCGAGTAGGGATTACCTTTTATTAGGGAGGGGTGTCGAATAGGGGGCTATCTTTTACCAGGGAGGGGTGTCGAGTAGGGGGCTATCTTTTACCAGGGATGGGTGTCGAGTAGGGGCTATCTTTTACCAGGGATGGGTGTCGAGTAGGGGCTATATTTTACCAGGGAGGGGTGTCGAGTAGGGGCTATCTTTTACCAAGGAGGGGTGTCGGGTAGGGGCTATCTTTTACCAGGGAGGGGTGTCGAGTAGGGGCTATCTTTTCTTCATGACTGGAGGGGCATTTTTCTTATGTTTTTTTATTTTGACTTTGCTTACAGTTTGATTTTAATAGTGTACACCCATACCCCCTCTTAGCTGTGTGCTTCCACGTGAATTTATACCTAGCTACGCCCCTGGCTTGTTAGCTAGAAACGACATTTCGCCGTCGTGACATCTGACATTACAGAAGACTATGTTTAAATTACCAACACGTGTGGCCTCATATTGTACAGATGCACATGCTACAAACCTTGTCATGGTCGACTACCGTTGGTACGTTATTGTAATACAAGGAAGCACATGTTCGCAACGATCTAGATTTGGGTAACCTAGATGATGCACACATCCTGAATATCGCATTTCACGTTGGGTCTGTCGCCGTTAACAATTCTCAGCGCGTGTGGCGTTTCCTAAATCAGCTATAGCGGATATTTATCTGAAATTTGTGAACGTCACAAAGACACGCAATAATTATAGGTAACTACGAAACGTCTCGACAATGTATCAGTTACCTCCCAAGCCCCACTGATTGCCCCCCCCCCAGTAAAAGTTTACTGTGCACAAACTAGGGTTGCCACCTTCATCACGAAAAAATACGGGACGGACTTTCAGTCCCCATTATTTTTTTAGTTTGGGTCTAGAAATGTTTGATGTTTCTGAGCAATTTTCCTGCAATTCTATGGATTTTAGCATGAGCTTTTAGGCAAGGCTATCGTTAATCAGAAATATTTCATGCCTAATAACCTTGTACTGACCTTGTAACCTGGCCAGCATAAGCGGTGAGAGGAATAGTGGTTGTTCTATTCTAGTTACAATATGGGATTATAACCTACTGTACTACAATCATAGTTTAATACATGATACATTGTCTGAAGACAAAACAGACCCATACTTAGTTTGAAGTGCTTTCAATTAACCCTGTCTCCCATCTCTCTCGCTCACTCTCTCATTAGAGTAGTTCGCCAGTGACCTACTTCCTCTTCCAGGTGTACGTCTTGTCACTTCTTGCAGCTATCAGCAGTTGCTTGTCCTTCAAAATGCTATGGTAAAAGTCAGCACAGGACTGGTCAATATTCAGAGTGAAAAGGAGCTCACTGCTCATGAGATCCACACGAAACCTCTTTCTGCTGTCGCTCCATTTGTTCACCATTCTGGAAAAGATCCTCTCCACATATCCTGTGGATGCAGGGATGCTGAGGATGTAGGAGATCACCGACAGCATATTGGGGAGATCAGCTGCCTGAAATACGGCCATCCACTTGGCAGCTGTGTCCTTGTCCTTCCACTGGTCATCTTCTCTGAGCCTCTCCAGAGTGATGTTTGCTGTGTCCTTGTCCTTCCACTGGTCATCTTCTCTCAGCCTCTCCAGAGTGATGTTTGCTGTGTCCTTGTCCTTCCACTGGTCATCTTCTCTGAGCCTCTCCAGAGTGATGTTTGCTGTGTCCTTGTCCTTCCACTGGTCATCTTCTCTGAGCCTCTCCAGTGTGCTGTTTCCTGTACAGCTCATCCATGTGGATGTTCAATTTGCGGAGTAGGTTGAGCTTCTCAGTTACTTTCTAAACGTTATTGAATGTGAGCCGGCCAGGATGGAGAGAGAGGGGCTGCAAACGGAAGAGCCAGTTCTCCTCTGAGAACCACTTCTCTACATATTTGATGGCAATGTTGTGGAACTCGTTGAACTCTGACCTGGCAGTGTTTTGTTCATCTGCAGAGATGCGCTGGAGTTTAGCCTTTGGTGAGGTAGCCATAGAATCCATCTTTCATCTTCTGTGTCATCTTGTCTTTAAAAAACATCATGATGGAGAAAAGGTCAACGCAGGTTGTGTCGATTCTCTCTAGCGTCTCAACAACCTCTTCAAAAAGAGAGAGGATATGGTTGCAGAAGAGGAGGTACACTTCAACCATATCTGCATCTTCCTCCTGCACTTCTGCTGCATCCATGTTTAGCTTTAGCAGAACTTGGATTTGTTTTGGGCACTCATCCCCCAGGCTGATAAAGTAGACCAGCTTTGCATGAGTCGGGAGATTGCAGGGTTGAGTGACAGCCATCTGGTTGTGACATGGCGTAGGATTTCACGGAATTCAACATCACAGAACTCACATAATTCTTTGAGGGAGTCCCTTTTTTTGGCCGAGCATGTGAAGAAGCTGTACACCTTCAATGCAACATTCTCCACATCTACTGAAAGCTTATCCAGAGCATACTTCACAGTGTTACGCACAATATGAGCATTTCCTCGCAGAAGATCTTTCTGAGTTTTCTTCAGGTTTGTGTACACGGAGTTGTCATAATTTACGTTGCTGTTATCAGCGCTGAATGCAGATACCTGATCCATCGACAAGCCAAGCTTCTCCAGAGACCGCATTATACAGCTCACTATCCCTGCTGCAGATTATTCTGCGTTCTCCACGAAGTCCAACATTTTGTTTGATACCCCACTCTCTGGCGTGAGAACTGGACCGCAAGGGGAAACAGCTTTCTGTTGCCCTAGTTGGAGGCATCCGTCTGAAGAGAAATAGCATGTATATTTATTTTTAAAATATCCATGTTTTTATACAACTTCTTAAATGTATCCTATTCAAGGATTATGAAATGCAATGTAACCAACTTATAGTCCAAAATCATTGAGACAGGATGGAATATCATTTGCATGATTAGGTTAGTTTTAGCATTGATAGTATTGATAGCTTATCAACAAATCATAATCCTTGAAGCATCTTTATCAAAAATTATCTGAATCAGTGACAGAGACTGTAATGAACTGGTCATTAATCCACACCTAGTTATTTACTATCGTTTTCATTATTTCAGGTAGCTATAGTTAATGAACATCTATGTAGGTCTAATGAAAAATGTGCACTGAGTTAACATGAAATTAATACCCTAAGCTAACGTTACTGACTACTCGTATGCTAACTAACTTCTAGGCTTCTGGGTTCATTTTCCCTAACATAATAATAATAATAATAACTTTTATTTGTGTAGCGCCATATATTCGGATATAAAACCTGTTCAGAGGCGCTTAAAATACACGTAAAACATAATCGCTACAAAAAAGGATATAAATTATATAGTACGGAATTTCCATATATATTTGTAAATAAATCACTTATGTAAAATAAAGTATCGGCTAAATACTGAGTAAACATTGGTTTAAAATCAAGTAATAAAAATAAATAATTAAAATGATAAACCTTGTTAGTGACGATATATAATAGTTACTGTAAAAAAGGTTTATAAATAACCTTCAAACGCTCTCTTAAAAACATAGATCATAAACCAGGAACACGATCAGATATATTATATCTACAGGAACAACAGGACATAAAATTTAATAAAATCAAAATGTCTCATTACCATATCAGCTTCAGGTGATGTCTGAGGTAAGAGTAATTGCGAGATTGCTCCCTGGGTCTTCTGCACTCTTACATTGCGGACACGAGTGTCTCCTGATACATGCTGTTTCACATAACACACCCCACCATGGACAATAGAAACATTTCTTACATTGCGGACACGAGTGTCTCCTGATGCATGCTGTTTCACATAACACACCTCACCATGGGCAATAGAAACATTTCTTACATTGCGGACACGAGTGTCTCCTGATGCATGCTGTTTCACATAACACACCCCACCATAGACAATAGAAACATTTCTTACATTGCGGACACGAGTGTCTCCTGATGCATGCTGTTTCACATCACACACCCCACCATGGACAATAGAAACAATTCTTACATTGCGGACAAGAGTGTCTCCTGATGCAAGCTGTTTTACATCACGCACCCCACCATGGACAATAGAAACATTTCTTACATTGCGGACACGAGTGTCTCCTGATGCAAGCTGTTTCACATCACGCACCCCACCATGGACAATAGAAACAATTCTTACATTGCGGACATGAGTGTCTCCTGATGCATGCTGTTTCACATCACACACCCACCATGGGCAATAGAAAGAACTCTTACATTGCGGACACGAGTGTCTCCTGATGCATGCTGTTTCACATCACACACCCCACCATGGGACGCAATATTTATTTCTTAATTACAGGACGATTCCGTATTATAAGGGACGGGTGGCACCCCTAGCGCAATTTAAGCGACCCAAGCTAAGGGCGAATTAATCGCATGATCCTAAAATGCCAATTTATGCAGGGTAACGTTCACCGCTGTCACAACATCAAACTGTGCTGAATACGCTTACTGATAAATCACCAGGCCGAAACGTTGACCCGTTGCACACATTGTATATGCCACCCGTAGGTAGGCCTGTTCTACTTTCTCGCCCCGGTTGTCATGTCACTTGACAAGCCGGAAAGTAATCGGACTTCATGCACCCTCCTTGTGTACAGGTTTACTTCAGTTTGTCACGACAATCCCTCCGATGCAGTGTCGCTAGTCAGTGGTCACCCGTAGTTGTGCGACATTGAAACATCTGACGGCGAGACAAGTATGGCGGTCAACCGGCTATTGTCCACTGTCGTCCTGGTGCTTGCGGTCTCCACAGGTAAAACAGCTGTATTTATCACCACAGGTGAATGGGTTGTGCGTGTATCGAGACGAGTTGGCTAGGGGGTGGGGCGTTATTGTAAGTGTTGGCTCATGCGTCACAACGTCACATGTGGTTTACGCATTTGGGGGGTGGGGAGAGAGAGAGAGAGAGAGAGTGTGTGTGTATGTGTGTGTTATATACATAAATAGAACACCCTTTAGTAAAACAAGACCGCTGAGCTCTTATCAGTTGACACATGATAAAGTGATGCTGGCATGGACCAGTGACATTCATTCTGCTGCACGGCAAGAACCCACTGGAGGCCCAGTGTTTATACTGTACAGCACCCAGTCTTCATGATATATCTATAGATATACAGTACTAATAAGATATTATTACCATAATAGCTATATATACCTAATACCTTATTACGTGCACGATCTGTCCATGCACCTTGTATATCAAATATCATAACATATTAACTATAACAGTAGCACCACTAAACATAATCGAAACTGAACTTTCTGAAATTCTCTATACATGTATTATCTAATGACTGCAAGTGGTCAAAATCTCATTAAGCCCTGTTGGACATTCTTCTCTAAGGTCCCAAAAATATTCTTTTCCCATCTGCCAACACATTCCCCAGCTGCTCCATCGCAGCCATTTCCACCTGCAGATCAAGATCTTTCTCGAATGTTATCTGGCCAACTTGCCCAAGGACACGCCTCATGTAAAGAAATGTGCTTTCTCTTTTAAGCTGTCAATTGTTTTAGTAGGCAACCTTTCACATGGTTTGTCAAACAAATGCATAGAATGCAATGAAGGTTGCAATGTGTACAGAATGAGTTCATGATAGTGGTTCATACAACGAAGAAAAGGCAAACGACGACCAAAAAAGGGAGAGCCTCATTAAATGCAGATGACTTAATAAAGAAAAAACTCTTATTAATGAGCTGACATCTAGTAGAGTTTAAAAGAAGAGTTACGCATATGCATACATGCACGCACACATTATTTATAAAACTGAATCCTACCTCTATAACATTTTATGTTGCATCCAATCAATGTGACTACAGGGAAACACTTAATGTACACTCCCCCAAGAAAAACAAACGTATCTGTAATATATTGATATTTCAGAACATTTTCGAAACTGTTACATTCATTCACATACACTAACACAGCACAAACATTTGCGACATAAATTACCTGAAAATAACGAGATGTTAGATCCTGTCTTCTGTCGATTCGTACAGCCGTAAGTCACACAAAAAATAACCATATTCGTTGTCACACAACTTTCTCCAGCAAGCCTCCAAGATGTTTGTCTTGAAGAGTTTAACACTAATGCAGGATGTTCACTCCAGTATGAACAACCCAACTGCCCACACTTATAACACAATTGCAATTGACCACCCTCACCCAAATTATTTATCAGTCTGGTGGCCATGCCCCATTAAGAACAAATGCCAATGACAAATCTTCAAGTTAATTGGTTTCTGGTGTCATCTTCACTGGCTACTAGCCCGATAAGTTTATAATTCTCTGGTAGCCACCTCATCTTCGTTGCTTTTGTTTGTTTGTTTATATTGTACATGATGATGGTGAGGAGGAAATAAATTAACTTACTTACTCACTTACTCACTTACTTACTTACTTACTTACTTACTTACTAACTTACTTACATATGTTAGACAACTATTTGTAACATGCTATGTTCCCACTATAAACAATACTACCCTATGTGTCTTGCAGTGGATGCAACCGTTTCTGCCGTGCAATGAAATGCCGGCCAGTGGTCCACACCCGCTTTACTGCAGTGAGCTGGCTTGTCGCTCTTGTTTATAGGGGGTGATTAATGATGTAACTCTATGGTGTGTGTGTGTGTTTGTGTGTGTGTGGGTGGGTCGGTGGGTGGGTGGTGAGTTGTGCCATTCCCTCCCCACTGGCTTTGGGATATGACTATTTCTGTGAATGACATATTGCGCCTCTGGGATCATGCCTCAGACTTCCTTGTGTGTTAAACACGAAAGTAGGGCATAGTTAATGTGGATATAGGAAGTTTTTAAAAATTCATATAACCTGACATAAGTGCCTTTGAGCAGGGACATTGCCATGTTTGCTGGTAGAACCTGTTGACAATGTAACTGTGGATTTTTAGTTGATTTTAATAGAGAGAAGAATTTTTGGCAATTTTTTTCGCCACAAGGCACGAATGTGTAGTAATTCGTGCAGAAATTGGTAAACATTAACGGGTATGGCACGTTCAGCCAATTTAAAAGTGTTAAAAATATGTAATTTTCACAAAATTCGACCAGCATGTCAATGCGATGATGACAACGGCAGGTACGAAGTTTCAGAATTCTTGGTGGTCCTGTTTTCTTATAATCATGCAAAACGTTAACGTGGTCACCAATGGAAAATGTAACTGTAGGCTGATCCCTTCTAGACCATAGCATAGCAAACTAATCTTTGACTAAGTTTGGTTCTCCCCTTTCCGCAAAAAGTTAATAAGCCACATACCCGGACGACCCGAGATTGTACCGGCGTACATAACAGATATCGCAAACGCGCGCGTGCATACATTAATATATATTATCGTTCATTTAGAGTTATCGGGATTAGTTGCGGGGTAAATATTTGGCACCATGTGTAGCATGTGTCCATTGTTTACACATTAGCCTAATGCATGCATGCAAGTCGCTCTGATCAATTACCCGATGACGAGATCGATATGTGACTGATGTATAATATATTAGTGATAGACACAGAAGTGTGGCCGATTACACGCGTTATACATCGATGGAAACATGCACGAATCCTGGCCTGGAGACAGACGGGAACACGGAAGTGTGGAGGCAATGTTGTGTAGCTGGTACACACTGCTACCTCACCGGGGTTGGACGAACCATGCCTTACAACTTATACACAACATACAAATAGATTAATTAAACACAGTGTTCGACAAACTTGTAATACTGGATATAACCTAGTTCACCACGCAGTGGCGTACCAAGGGTCTCGCAGAGGTCGAGGCCAAAGTGGGACAAGTTTAGTCACCCATTAGCTTACCGTGTTACTATGTCACTATGTTACTATGTCACTATGTTACTATGTAGCCGCGCAACAAGCTATATGTGAAAAAAAATCAAAACATTAAACAAAAGGAGGGCCATGATCCAATGCCCCCTAAATACGCCGCTATCACCATGTGAACGGTTGTGAAACCCGCCCAGATGCTTGTGTATATAAAACTGCGTGTTGTACAACAATTAATATTACATTACACTCTTTATTTCTGTACTTATATTTCAGCTAACGCTTTGCTGCTGTTCGTATCAATACTGTTTGATATGAATGATATCAGCTAAAAACATATAAACTAAACTTTTATTTTTACCCTTACTCTTTGCCGTTAATCGGCACTTTTCGTAAGAATGGTCCATGCGACATTACGTGCACTGATTCTAAGCTACAAGATGTGGTGTGGTGACAGGCGTGTCTAGAGGCGAGTGTGGCGTCCAGCCTCCTGTCAACACGGAGCTGATGGTCAAGTCTCTCCGTGACGTGTTTCACCTGCCCCGCGGTCCGAGGGATGTCGCCAACAAGGACACGGTCAGACGGTTCATTGGCGACTACTTCCGCAACATATCGTCAATCTTCAACGAGGCCCTCGTCCACGAACAGTCGTTTCACGTCGCTGACGGGGTAATGTTGTCATCTTCGCGTCAACTTTATTAGATCAGAGTATTTGAAGTTTGCCTTGAAGTAGAAGTAGGATCACTGTGTGTGTGTATGTGTGTGTGTGTGTGTGTGTGTGTGTGTGTGTGTGTGTGTGTGTGCGTGCGTGCGTGCGTGCGTGCGTGCGTGCGTGCGTGCGTGCGTGCGTGCGTGCGTGCGTGCGTGCGTGCGTGCGTGCGTGTGTCTGTGTACCCATATATGGTTAAAATAAAATCTGTGAGAATATATAAATGAAATATAAAAATCATAGGCCAATAACAAGTTACGATATTGTTTGCCAAGCAACTTTATTTTCCTACAGCATATAGTTGTGTACTATTCTGTAATGACATGTAACTGATACGTACGTTGTTACATACATGTAACTGATACAATGTGTTTAACAGCATGAATTTTTTTATTGTTCTGTAATGATATGTAATGGATACATACATTATTGGAATTTGCATTATGCAAGTACTATTTTTGCTTGAAAATGGCGTTTTTAGAACAACTTAAAGGAAACTATATAGGCCCCTAGTAGCCTATTGGCTGTGCGACGGACATACATTATTTTAGTCAGTCATACACTTAGAGCACTGCGCCAAATATCCCCCCCCCAAAAAAACTCAATGTTATCCTTCTTGGTTCATCGTTTTCTCTTCAGAAACCCAACGGCGACGGAGTCAACATCATTTACGTGCTGCCGGGCGCCCAGTGGGGCAGTAGCAGTGACAATCTGCTGGTGGTCATCGCCAACTACGACACAGCCAACTCTGAGACGCCAGGTAGGCAGACAGTGTCTTCTCCAAAATACTAGCGATGGCGATGCGGCGGGGGCGATGCGGCTAGGGCGATGCGACGGAGGCGATGCGGCGGGGACGATGCGGCGGGGGCGATGCTAATGAAATACAAATGTGCTTCTCGGACCGCTTAGGCTTATATAAAGTTAAATCGAAACAACATAAATTATAAATGTACGTCATAAATGGCTATCCCCACCGATTTCCCAATGTGTTTAAACATACTTTTATCTAATGTATGCAACAATATGACAGTAGTCGTAGAACCGCTAACCATGCGTTTTGCTGCTAAAGCTGTTTTGCAAGACGTCGACGCAGGATTTGGAGTAAACGCTAATTTTGGAGCCGACGTCCGATCAGGCTTTCGCGTTCGGCGCTTAAATGTGGTTGCCAGTAGTGTCTACTAGATGCCTCGTAATAGCCAGTGCGGGGCACTTCGAATACAATATGCCCATGTGTACCAGTCGTAACGGAACAACAATGCAAACGCAGCATCGCGGCATGAACAAAACGTATTTTTTTCTAGTAGGGCCTATGCATGCCATTTGAAAACCAGCTAATGAATTTGTCGTTCGTACCTAACTAAAATTTATTCCCGCGTCGGAGAACTAATTACCGTTTTTGTTCGCTTTTTGATTTAATTAGACTGAACATGGTTAGGGACGTTTGCCCTGTGCCCGTTCTACGGATCTGTGTGACGCCGTTGCAGGAGTAGGTGACAACGGGTCTGGCATGGCGGCGTTGCTGGAGACGGCCAGAGTCTTGACTTCGGTGGCAGAGAACTGTACCTCCAACACGACCATCATATTCGCCGCTCTTGATTTACAACGCAGGGTGAGTTCACACAGCGTCATCGGTAATAATACATTCTTGCTCTCATCTCTGTCCCTGGAGTAGGGCAGTGTGGGGAAAGAAGCCCACCTTGAGGGAAAATGTTAATAGTTATTCATAAACTTATTATTTGGGATATATGTACCGTCATACGATTGTTGTGTGGTTACATTATGTAACACCAACATATTAGTAACGATTGACAACACTAACACGTGTAATTGTTAATTAAATACATTGTTAATTAAATACATACAGAAGGGGTTACTTGCCTCAGGCATGGGGGTAAGACGCCCTCCATGTGGGGCAAGAAGCCCCCGTTGGCGTCTTGCCCCATAAAACTAACAATCCGTTGTATTAAATATGAATATTGAAATTAAACAAACTGTTGCCAAATGTCAAACAAATGCTGCATGTTTTATTAGATCCAAACAGACATAAAAATGTAGTCCCTCGTCCAGCCGCCAGTGCCTTCCTCTTTAGCTTCTCGGTCCCCTTCGCTGACTCGTGATTAACGAGTTCAACTGTCACGAGTAATATCAGAGAGATTATTAGGTGGTGACGAACATATATGTTTTGTTTCTCATGTGGAAATGATTGCTGTAGGAATGGCAGGAATTGTTTGGCAGAAAATTAGACCAATGTCTATGCTCAATATTTGGGCAGAAAATTGCAAAGCTCCTTCATTTGGTTCAATGTCTACACTGTTGTTTGACGTACTGTTTCTCTGCAGGAGACTGGTCTTACGTCCTTCGCCACAGAGTATCTGATAGCAGATGTGATACGGAAATACGCCATTCCGCCTGATCACTTCCGGGGCGTGCTGTTACTTCAGACCCTCATGAACTTTGACACAACGGAAGGCTCCCAGACAATGCCGCAAGCAGTATTTTTTGTAGGTATTTGCTGCATTTAGCATTATTAATCAAATCTAAATGACGGCGCAGTTCAAAGTTGCATCATTATAACCATAATGCAACAATACTGTCACATCCGGCCAACTAATGACATCATGGATTCTTTTATGTCTCTTCCCAGCAATGTTTGGCACAGCATGTTCTAATCTGTCTCAAACCATCTGCCATAGATAGTGTTTCACACACACACACGCACACGCACACGCACACGCACACGCACACGCACACGCACACGCACACGCACACGCGCACGCGCACGCGCACGCGCACGCGCACGCGCACGCACACGCACACGAATACGCACACACAGTTTATATATATATATATATATATATATATATATATATATATATATATATATAATTATATTGATTTGTTGTTGTTGCTGTTGGTGGTGGTGGTCATATATATATATATATATATGCATGTGTGTATGTGTGTATGTGTATATGTGTGTATGTGTATATGTATATATATATATATATATATATATATATATATCATACATACATTGTTGTACAGTGTGGAAGTCTTTAGATCCACTATACTGTTATGTTTAGGTGTGTCGAGCTTATGGAGTACGGTTACATGCTTTAACAAAGTGTTTTCTTCCGACAATAACGGAGGGACACTGGCACATCAATTTGTGATATACGGACATAAGAAATGTAAAACGCATACCGTACTATAGTGCCGTTTTGTCTATTCATTATGACATATATTCTTATGTACGTGCTTGCGTGCGTAGTGAAGGTCATGTCTTACTTAACATGTTGTCAGGTTGCCTCGGAACCAGCAAACGCAGTTGCGGCCAGGGGAAACCGAGGTGACTTCCTGGCCGCAGTGTCACTGTCACAGTTCGGCGTTGGGGAACTAGCGAAGTCGTATCACGACCACTGGACAGAAGTAACCGGTCAGTTGGTCACTAGTCTCAGGCCGCTGCTGTATACTTTCGACCTGCCCGTGATGATGGATCTGGTCAATGTATTCAAAGAAAAGATTGAGGAGTTCACACACGGGGGTGTGTTTTCTCTCTGGAACAGCCTCAGCAACTATACAAGTGAGAGCTTCAACGTCGTCGCTCTCACTGACACAGGTGTGTCTAGCTGAACGGTGGTGGTGGATGTGATGGCGGTGGTGGATGCCATGGCGGTGGCTGTGGTGGTGTTGATGGTGGCTGTGTTGCCTACAGTCATTACCGACTACACAAATTCATTTAGAGTATCATCGATAAATTTGTTCCCTTCCGAAAACAAGGAAAACGGTGTAGAAAGAAACACTTGTCAAAAGAGGCTATTAGAAAAATAATGCTAAAACAAACTATGTGGAGAGTTTATAGGCGTACCAGAAAGGAAGAAGACTATGCAAAATACAAAGAGGCACTTAATGCAGCTACAACTGAAATCAGACAATCTAAAAGAAGCTATGAGCAAAAACTGGCATGTAACATAAACAATGACAGCAAGAGTTTTTATGCATATGTCAGGAGTAAACAAAACGTACAAGACAAGGTTGGACCTCTAGAAGACAGTGCTGGAAATGTAATATCACAGGGGTTTTTAATGGCGGAAGACCTAAATGGTTACTTCAGTTCAGTGTTTACCAAAGAAGATATTAGTTCATTACCAGTTGCTGATGCTAAATTTCAGGGGGCTAAATCTGAATATTTAGGACCGTTAGTTGTAACTCCAGAATTGGTAGCTAAGAAAATAAAGGCAATGAAGGATAACAAATCACCGGGAGTGGATGGGATTCCTCCAAAATTACTAATGGAAACAGTAGATCAAATCAGTATACCACTTGCAAGAGTATTCAACTTGTCATTAAAAGAGGGAGTTGTTCCGTTTGAATGGAAAGAAGCAAACATCATACCATTATTTAAAAAGGGTTCGAGAAATAAGTCAGAGAATTACAGACCAGTGAGTTTAACGTCAGTGATTTGTAAATTATTAGAAAGGTTAATTAAAGACCATATGGTGGACTTCCTCGTTAAGCATAAATTATTAAATTCATCTCAACATGGATTCCTTAAAGCGAGGTCATGCTTAACAAATATGTTATGTTTTTTGGAAGAAATCACTAAGTGGATAGACGTGGGATCGCCAGTAGATATTATCTACTTAGATTTTCAGAAAGCTTTTAACAAAGTGCCACATCAAAGATTGCTACTTAAATTAAAAGCCCATGGTATCGGGGATAGCATAACTGACTGGATAGAACAATGGCTGACTGACAGAAGACAACGAGTTGTAGTAGATGGAGAAGTTTCAAATTGGAAATCGGTTTTGAGTGGGGTACCTCAAGGATCAGTATTAGGACCTATATTATTCTTAATTTATATCAATGACTTGGACGACAGTATAACAAGTAACGTACTGAAATTTGCGGACGACACAAAACTGTTTAGAAAGGTTAATACTGATGGTGATAAACAACATTTACAAAACGATCTAGACAGATTAGTGAAATGGTCTGAGAAATGGCAGATGCTGTTCAATTTTGGGAATGTAAATGCCTACATACAGGACATGGGAACTTGAATGTAAACTATAAAATGGGAGCTACTGTTCTTGGTACTACTGTAAAAGAAAAGGACTTAGGAGTTACAATAAGCGCTGATATGAAAGTTTCAGAGCAGTGTGGTATTGCAGCTTCAAAGGGTAATCAAATTCTTGGATTGATTAGAAGAAACATAACATACAAGGGAAAAAGTTAATTATACCTCTTTATAAAGCAATAGTTAGACCTCATTTAGAATACTGTATACAAGCATGGAGACCATATCGTAAGAAGGATATAGAAACGCTTGAACGCATACAAAGGAGAGCAACTAAAATGATTCCAGAACTTAGAGACCTTAGTTATGAAGAACGCCTGAAAGAATGTGGTTTAACAACTCTAGAGACAAGGAGGTTAAGAGGAGATCAGATTGAAGTTTTTTAAGATATTGAATGGGTATGAAAATATTGATAGAAATATGTTTTTCTCACTCAAGAAGGATAGCAGAACTAGAGGACATGAGGTAAAATTAGTAAAGGATCAATGTAGATTGGACATCAGGAAGCACTCACAGAGGGAGTTCTCACAGAGGACAATAAATGAATGGAACAAACTGTCTACATATTGTGTAACTGCTAGCAGCGTGAATATGTTTAAAAACAAGGTTGACACATATATCAGGAGGGCGGGTTATAAGTAGGTGAACATTGTTGGACTCTCGATAAGCCAATGGCTTCCTTATCCACTTGCCATCTGGGCCTTTGGCTTGGATGGCAAATCTTGTTAAATCTTGTTAAATCTTGTTCCAAAATCTGCCGTAGCGTGAAAATGTGGTCGATGCATGACTTTCCTGGTTAAATCTTGTTAAAACCTACTACCAATACAAACCCAACTGCCACCAAATAATACAATAGCATTCGTCTTTGTGCATGTGCGTAAACTTGATGATAACAGTATGTAGCCAAACTAGCCATAGCTCCAACTAGGCCGTTGGTGTCTCCTTGAAATCTCTCTAGCCACCATCGTCCATTGCTTGATGTTGTCAATCCATCCCATTTTCGCCTTATTCCTGACGCCAAGGTCTTCTTTTTCAATGACCGTACATAAACAGCCGTCGTCTCTATACTTACTTACTTACTTAGTCCTCTTCGCGCCCGGTGGCACATAAAACATCAACAAGAGAGCGCCACTGCTGTCGGTCTGCAGCCCATTTGATGATGGTGTTCCATGTCAGGCCGCATTCTTTCATCTCCTTCTCCACTGTTCGTCTCCATGTTTCTTTTGGGCGACCACGTCTCCTTTTACCATCTGTTTTACCATCTGCTGTCCAGCGTAAGACTGTCTTAGGCAGTGGGCCAGGTAAGATTCGGCACACGTGTCCAAGCCATCTCCATCTTCTCTCCTTTATCTGTGTGACCAAGGATGTTGCGTCTATTTTGCATTAGTGATGGTGTTGGGCCAAAATACTCCTAGGATCTTCCGTATAAACCTGTTTTGGAAGGTATCAAGCTTGTGTGCTAGCTTGGCTGTCAATTTCCAGCACTCAGAGCCGTAGAGAAGTGCACTGAGAACATTACTATTGTACAGTCTCAGTTTTGTTTCCAATCTCAGTTGCTTGGATTTCCAGATGGGCTTCAGCATAGCGAAGGTCTGACTTGCTTTTCTGATCCTCTGAGCCGTGGCATCTTTTGCAGAGTCTCCATCTGTTGTGATTTTGCTTCCCAGGTATGCAAAGTCATGAACATCTTCCAAAGCATCACTGTTGTTTATAGTGATGGGGTTGATCCTCATCAGTTTGGTTTTTGCTGTGATGAGCTTTCACCCCAATATGTGGTGCTGTTGTTGTGAGTTTGTCCATCTTTTCTTGCAGGTTTGTCCATCTTTTTGTGCATTCTTGTGCCTGCTAGACAGCAGTCCAATGTCATCTGCATAGTCCAGGTCTTCCAATATCGAGGTAAGTGTCCATCTGATGCCTCTGTTTCCATTTTTGGTGATTTCTGTCATCAGCCAGTCAATGGCAAGGGTGAAAAGAAATGGTGAGAGAATGCATCCCTGTTTTACTCCGGATTTTACGCTAAAGCTGTCTGACATGTGATTGTTACAGGCGACTTGACACTGGACGTCTGTGTAAAGTATCTTGATCACATTTACCATCTTCTGTGGGATACCTTAGTGACGTAGTATTCTCGACAAGGATTCTTTGTGAAGGCTGTCAAAGGCCTTTTCAAAGTAATGAAGGCAATGTAGATCGTATTGTTCCATTCCGTGCTTTGTTCCAAAATCTGCCGTAGCGTGAAAATGTGGTCGATGCATGACTTGCCTCTTCTGAACCCGGCCTGTTCCTGGCGGTGGATTGTATCAGTAGCTGCTGATATTCTCTTCAGGATTATGCGGCTGAAAATCTTGCATGTCACTGACAACAAGGTTATGCCCCGTCAGTTGTTACAGTTCCCCAAGTCGCTCTTCTTTGGTAGCTTGAGAATTGTGCCTGTCTTCCAATCATCTGGTGTGTCTTCTTCATCCCAAATTTTCTGGAAGATCTGACATAGGATTCTGGGTGTCTCTTGTTCATCTGCTTTCAGCATTTCTGCGCAGACGCTGTCGCTTCCTGGTGCTTTTCCATTCTTCTGGGCTTTAATGGTTTCTCTGACTTCTGCTTCTGTGATTTGGTCGAGGTCGATTTCAAAGTCATCTGCTGCCTCCGGGATGTCTGCAAGTCTGGGTGGATCTGCACGATTGAGAACCTGTTGGAAATGCTCCTTCAACCTCTTTATCTTCTCTTTCTCCACTGTGATGATATTTCCATCTGCGTCTTTCAGTGGGAGATTCTGGTTTGGACCTGTATCTCCTTTCAGCTTCTTGGTTATTTGGTAGAGTGACTTCATATCCTTTCTTCTTGCTGCTGCTTCTGCGTCTTCTGCGAGGTTTTCAATGTGAGTGCGTTTGTCTGCTCTGGTACTCTTTTTTTACTTCTTTGTCTTTTTGAGGTATTCTCTTGAAAGCCTTTGTTTGAGTCTTGGGGACTTTTGGCGAGCAGATTTTTTTTGTGGAAATCTACTGCTCTTTCTTTGCTCTTCTATAGCCTAGCACTGCTTTCCCTGCTAGCTCCATGGCCATGTTGAAAATGTGTATAGTCATCTCGGTTTCCTCCTGCAGAATAAAAAAACTGTTCTTCAGAGCAATTGTGAACTGATACTTGGATTCTGGGTTTTGTAGCTTGGAGGTATCAACACGCTATTTCTCTATAGATGTAGCATAACAACCATTCTTCATTAATCCGTACGTTATATTTGACCCAGACGTTAGTATGTCCCTACTTCCAGCTTATCTTGAGCATTCTGTGCCATACCAGCACCTTGAGTGCGTTAATACGTTTCGCCTCCTCCTTCTCGAGTATGCAGGACTCACTGTCATACTGAGCAACGCTGCGTGCGTGCGTGTGTGCGGTGTGTGTGTGTTAGTGTGTGTGCGTGTGTGTGGCGTATTAAACAATATGTTGCCTCCGTGTTGCACCCTGTTTATGCTTCTACAGTAAACCTGCGCGGCTACATGAGGAAGTGTTACCGTCATCAGTGTGACAACCTTACAATGGCTCTCACGCCAAACAACATTGAGTTCCTCCGAATCACAACGACAACGCTCGTTCACTACCTAGCGGAGGTTGGGAGATCTTCCGACCAGGGTAATGTTCTTGTCATACGGATATTTCACTTGTTACTCTCTACAAACATAATGTTGTATTTTATTTTATCGAAACCGCACGTTATAACGAAACTACACGAAACACAAAAGGACCTATAAGCAGCCATGCATAATGCCCAGATTGCGTGAAAACATTTCGTTGTTGTTCCTGTCTTGTGTACAATAAAAGACAACGTAACATATGCAGCATGCCTGTATCGGCCACGTCACTTTGTTACAGCGCCACCAACCACTGAGGCCCTCACGACAGCGGCACCAACAGCAGCGGCTGGCCTGGTTGGGGTCAACCTGCTCGTCCTCTACTTGTTGTCCGCGGCGTGTCTGCTGACGTAATCCTCAATGACGCTGCTGTTATCCCACAAATGTACTGAAGCAGTTGCGTATTTTTCGGGACAACGCACCAGTGTGGCATTGTGTGGAAAAAACTTACACAGTAACAATGCATCTAAAAATACAAACTGAGCATACTGCCGGTTAGCCCTTTCATTTTCCACGGCAATTCCTTCTGATTTGCCCCCCCCCCGCGCTGCCTAGTGCCCCTCACACAAATTTCAACTATTCATGTTTTCACATGTCACGCTCCGTCTCTCAATCTTTATAGTTATTTACTCTAGAGTAGATATTTTGAGCCATTTGTGAGATGCACGAAGTCTTAAGTGACACTGTATTTATGTAGGACTTTACGTGATTCCATTTATAACACTCGTCTCAAAGTGGGACACATGGGCATCTGCTGCTCTGTTGGCTATGATATTGGCTATGAATTTTCTATTCGCTTGTCTAAAACAATGTTCCTCTGCATACCAACTGCTTGGTGGCAACCCACTGATACAGACCAACTGCTTGGTGGCAACCCACTGATACAGACCAACTGCTTGGTGGCAACCCACTGATACAGACCAACTGCTTGGTGGCAACCCACTGATACAGACCCGTTGTGTCGAGACGTCCCGTACTTGCAGCTACTGGGGGGGGGGGTGAGGGTGTTTCATGATTTAACAAGATTAAATCTTGTTAAATCGTGAAACAAGATTAAATCTTGTTAAATCGTGAAACACCCTCACCGGGTGAGGATGTTTCGTGAGTGACATCGTGGGATATGCCTTTAGTCACGAATCATCCACACAGCTTCGCTTCGGAGAATTCTAAAGCGCTTAAATATTTTTAAAAACAACTTGTGTTAGAGAAGGTGGCGTGACCATCATCATCAATGGTTATGTTTACATAATTCCATAGAATATGACCTTGGTTAATCATGCGAGCATGCATTTTCCCGTTTATTTGATGATGCAAATTATTTAGCAGGAATAGTTTTTTTAAACTTAGAGGATGTACCGTGTAAAATTGATTAGCGGATAAGTGTATTTGGAATGTTTGCCTCTTCATAAAGAACGATCTTCTGGTTGTCTATTGATTTGGTACCCTAACTGTTCTTACTCCTACTTCGCCAAATGGTTTGCCATTCGTGATTGTAGCAATCAAGCAAGACTGTGTTTTAGATGTAACGTGACTCTTTAGAGGTAGCGCACACGTGCTTTAGTAGATAACTGCGTAAAACTTAACCGAGACGCGTTGGTTTTACGTAATGTCCATTCAAAGTGGATAACCAGTTGCTTGTGTTTTAGTAATAACTTACGTAATGCTGTCAAAGAGCATTATTCATGTTTACCCTCCGTACAGGACTCATCAATGTATTGTGCAGAGTAGCATTTACGATCTGCCTGTTTTAGAAAAAGGTGATGTGCAATTTACGTAATTGTGTTAGTAACAATCTTAGTTTTAATACCCTTGTTACACGTAACGTAGAAAAGCATGTTATTGAAGAAAGATTGGAAATAAAAATAATAAGATATGTTCAATGTATGTCTGTGTCATTCACACGTAACGTACACAACACATGTTTTAGGCTGATGTTCTCACGTAAGGTGACCCATGCTATAAACGTACGTGGATTCCTGAGGACCATAGGCATATTATTTGAGATAATTAAATATTATGTACCAACTGTGATCACTTACATAACAGATTGAAATGACTTTTGCTTCGGCATAGATATTTACATTTAGCCTCGCAACACTTCACGTCTTTGAACTTCCGTTCCACCCACTTCGCTCCACGTCGAATTACCAACAGTTACTACTTTCTTCTTTTAACAAAGTTTAAAGTTATAACACCCGTTTCAGATAGTCAACTTACGTAATGAAAACATACATAATAAAAGTAATAGTCGCATTTGAAGCAAAACATGATACATTGGTTATTTGTCAACTTTATTCATCTCCTTTTTAACAACTGTCAATTATTTGGATTTTTTTAAGGAGAGTCTAATTGGTAAAATTGTGGCAACATGTTATCCCTAGGAATTGAAGTCAAAATGTTTACAAATATACACTAGACATATATGGCCCTATGAGAAATACACATTGAGTTTGGGGTTCTCCACTAAGGGTAGGCTTAGTAGTAAGAAAATTAAAATAACAGAAACAATAACAATAAATGACAAACCTATTACAACGAAAATAAGAAGCTTATTTTCGGGTTTGGCACGATTGCATGATATAGCCTCAATATAACTGGATTGTTTAGTTGCATGATATAGCCTCAATATAACTGGATTGTTTAGTTGCATGATATAGCCTCAATATAACTGGATTGTTAGTTGCATGATATAGCCTCAATATGACTTGATTTTTATTTGCATGATATAGCTTCAATATAACTGGATTGTTTAGTTGCATGATATAGCCTCAATATAACTGGATTGTTAGTTGCATGATATAGCCTCGATATAACTGGATTGTTAGTTGCATGATATAGCCTCAATATAACTGGATTATTTAGTTGCATGATAAAGCCTCAATATAACTGGATTGTTTAGTTGCCTGATATAGCCTCAATATAACTGGATTGTTTAGTTGCATGATATAGCCTCAATATAACTGGATTGTTTAGTTGAGTGTGCATTGCTTTCAGCAGCTGTCACAGATTTTCGCTTGCGAAATGTGACAACGGAAAAAACATTTGGTAGTTAATACTAGCCGGCATTTTTATATTGCCGCTAATTACAATGTATTTACTTTGTCCTTTACCGTAGTATTTGTCACGGAGAAATGGGTCTGATGCCCCTTTCATGGCCTGGGGGGTCTTGAGCTGCCTGGATCCGCTGCTGAAACGTGTATTACGTTGTTATACTTATTACGATATTCAAATACTGTAATGATACGACAGAGTAAGTTGAAGCTACGGTTTGTTTCAGAGACTATGTACGTCAACTATTTCAACACACTAAATGTACCTAAGATAATGAACTAGATCATTCATAGCACATAGACGATATTGACCGAAAGGATTCTTTCCAGCATGCGATTTCCCCTTGGATGGTTTCTTGCCCCACCCTACCCTATCACCGCCAGAGGTTGATGTGCACGGAAACACAAGGGGCGCGTCGGCACTCTCGCAGTCATCAACTTTAGGTCTACGCTGGTACTTAAACCCTTACTTTGTATAATTACCGCCCGCACACAGCCACATATAGGACACTTCAATTTTCTGTTCCACCGCTTGTTAGCTAGAAACGACGTCTCGTCGTCGTGGCATTACACGTACAAGACAATATTTGTCGACACGTTCTAGTCTCATATTTCACAGTTGTAGGCATGCTTCAAACATTGTCAAGATCGACCACTTTGCATTGGTGCGTTATTGTAATACACGTGCAAGCCTGTGTTCGCAACGATCCACGCCTCAGTTCGCGGATGAACAGACTTAAACGTTGGTTATCGGGTACATTAGTTTTGTTCAGCCGAAGAAACCCACTGCTGGTCTACGCTGTCAGCCGTTTAAAGTGTCATACACAGCGTATGCTGCCACCCCATAAAACTGAAGGTGTCTTGAATACGCCTATCAATAAATCACCAGGCCGAGCTTGTAAATGCGTCCACACACACTGTATAAGGCTCCCGTAGGTAGGTATGTTCTACTTTCTCGCCCCGAGAGGTTGTCACGTCACTTGCCAAGCCGGATGAGTAACCGGACGTCACGCACCCTCTGTGCGTACAGGGTTATTTAATTTTGTCACGACACTCCCTCCAGGCAGTGTCTCGATAGTGAGATGTAATGGTCACTCGTAGTTGTGCGGCACTGAAACATCTGACTGAGAGACAAGTATGGCGGTCAACCGGCTATTGTCCACTGTCGTCCTGGTGCTTGGGGTCTCCACAGGTAAAACAGCTGTATTTATTACCACAAGTGAATGAGTTGTGCGTTTAGAGAGACAAGTCGGCTGAGGGGGGGGGGGGCGTTACAAGTTTTGGGTGAGGACAAAGTGGACCAGTGGCGTATTTGGAGGGGGGAGCATTGGGTCATTGCAGTCTATTCAGATTAGCCTAATACATACACGTCGCTTTTATTACTCGATCACGACATCGGCGACTGGTGTATATTGGTGGACATAGACGTGTGACCGATTACATGTATCGATGGGTACTGGCATGAATCCGGGTCTGGTAACCGGTGCGAAGATACTATGAGGTACTGACATAAAGAGGCAATGGTAGGTATTGTCTCTATTGCTGGTACACAGAGCTACTTCTTGGAGGTTGGATGAACTAACTTGTTCAAAACATACGGATAGATTTGACCATGTGAACGTGTACAAAACCCGGCCGGAGGACTATGTTCACTAATTCTACAAAATGTGGTGTGACGGCAGGCGTGTCCAGAGGCGAGTGTGGCGTCCTGCCTCCTGTCAACACGGAGCTGATGGTCAAGTCTCTCCGTGACGTGTTTCACCTGCCCCGCAGTCCGAAGGATGTCACAAACAAGGAGATTGTCAGGCGGTTCATTGGCGACTACTTCCGCAACATGTCGTCAATCTCCAGCGACTCAATCGTCCACGAACAGTCGTTTCACGTCCCTGACGGGGTAATGTTGTCATCTTCCCGTCAACTTTATTAGATCAGAGTATATTTTAAAATAAAGTCTATGAGAATATATAAAAGAAATATACAAATCATAGGCCAATAACAAGTTTTGATATTGTTTGCCAAGCTTTTCTTCAGCATATAGTTGTGTACTGTTCTGTAATGACATGTAACTAATACATACATTATTGAAATTTACATCATGCAAATACTATTTTTTCCAAATTCTGGTGAAGTCCTGCTTGAAAATTCAAATATCTTTTCGCCAATGGCGCATTTACAACATCAGAAAGGAAACTATACAGTAGTCTGTTGGATGTGTGAAAGATATACGTTGTATTTATCCGGGATACGATTATTACAATTAGAGCCTTACACCATATGCCTCAACATTTAGAACAACGGAAAGGAAACTATGTAGTAGCATAATGGCTGTGTGAAAGACATACATTGTATTTATCCGGGATACGATTATTACAATTAGAGCCTTACACCATATGCCTCAACATTTAGAACAACGGAAAGGAAACTATGTAGTAGCATAATGGCTGTGTGAAAGACATACATTGTATTTATCCGGGATACGATTATTACAATTAGAGCTTTACACCATATGCCTCAACATTTAGAACAACGGAAAAGAAACTATGTAGTAGTTTAATGGCTGTGTGAAAGACATACATTGTATTTATCTGGGATACGATTATTACAATTAGAGCCTTGCACCATATGCCTCAACATTTAGAACAACGGAAAAGAAACTATGTAGTAGTATAATGGCTGTGTGAAAGACATACATTGTATTTATCTGGGATACGATTATTACAATTAGAGCCTTGCACCATATGCCTCAACATTTAGAACAACGGAAAATAAACTATGTAGTATAATGGCTGTGTGAAAGACATACATTGTATTTATCTGGGATACGATTATTACAATTAGAGCCTTGCACCATATGCCTCAACATTTAGAACAACGGAAAATAAACTATGTAGTATAATGGCTGTGTGAAAGACATACATTGTATTTATCTGGGATACGATTATTACAATTAGAGCCATACACCATATGCCTCAACATTTAGAACAACGGAAAAGAAACTATGTAGTAGTATAATGGCTGTGTGAAAGACATACATTGTATTTATCTGGGATACGATTATTACAATTAGAGCCTTACACCATATGCCTCAACATTTAGAACAACGGAAAGGAAATTATGTAGTAGTATAATGGCTGTGTGAAAGACATACATTGTATTTATCCGGGATACGATTATTACAATTAGAGCCTTGCACCATATGCCTCAACATTTAGAACAACGGAAAGGAAATTATACAATAGTATAACGGCTGTGTAAATATATATATACATTGTCCGGGATACGATTATTACAACTATAACCTTGCATCAAATGCCTCAACAAAAGTCCAAATGTTTCCTTCTTGTTCATCGTGTTTATATTTTCACGTCAGAAATCCTTCAGCGACGGAGTTAACATCATATACGTGCTGCCGGGCGCTCAATGGGGCAGTAGCAGTGACAAACTACTGGTTGTCGTCGCCAACTATGACACGGCCAACTCTGAGACGCCAGGTAGGCAGACAGCCATAGCATAGAGCAAAACCACTAAGACACAGCGCTAGTAATTCATTAAGCAAAACTATTTCATCATGTCCCAACTATGGTAGGCCACGCACGTGACTTTGATATTGAGTAGCATACGTTTGCAAAACTTAATAGTCTGCAAGTTTCAGCGTTTCAAGTTGACGATAGCTACTATTTAAAAAAAAAGATAAATAAATATACACAAGCACATCGTTCTCGAACTGCGGTCGCACTGACGACGTAAATCCGATAGGAGAGCATCTTGCTTGACTTTTTTATTTATGCATTGCCTATCTCCATGCTCGGTGACGCATATCGAGCACAACAATGGTTCACAAAATTAATGTCAACGACGCAACCAACTCGTCTATTTCTGGAGCACTAGTTAGCACCTCGACTAAATGTCACAGTCCCCGCTGTGATGCGCCAAGATCAGTCTGTTGAAATTAGAAGTACAGCTCGAATGACGTTGTTCACGCCGTATGAAATAATACGACTTGGTTGTAATGTCAAATTGATGTATATGTTATGTCCACGCGGACGCACAACTGGTTCTGACGGACCGGAAAAGTGTATGCGTCGCCCACAACCAAACATGTTACAGAAGATATTCAGTCTCGATATCACGAAAATACGGAAGGCAAAACGCCGATCAAAGAATTTCCCTATCAATAGCTTTACACTAAAACAAATGCAGTGGCAACGAAGGGCTGGTTTTGACTCGGTTCCAGGGTGGACTGGTTCCAAGCTCTGTGCCGTAGGTGCAGATATTTGCGTTGAGTGACGTCATGGCTCATATAAATTCATTCCAACCACAACGAAAGCAACAACGCAAACGTCGCTTTGTGGCACGAATGTTAAGTTCCATTTTGCAATATGCCTATACACGCCATTTTGAAGAAGCGCTAATGAATGTGTAGTTCGTTCCTAATAAAATTTATCCCAGCAACATATTACTGTAAAACGTATTTAATCACCGAACGGTTCATCCGCGCTAGCTAAAAGTTTAGCGTCGATTTTGAAGCATCGCCAAGACGTCGACACATCCCATGTAAAGCTATTTTGACACTTCCCTTAATCAGTGTATGATAGTGGTCTCAGCGAAAATGTATTCATCTCTTATCGTTGTTTATTTGAGGTTCGTGCCTTTGGTTCATGAGATCATATTTAAATGTTATGGAGGACCTGAATTTTCTCGGTAAATAACACTCCTATATCCGAGCCCGTATAGGAGCATGTATACAATGTGTAGGTGTATACAGATAGCATGCATGGTGTCTGTGTGTTCCGTTCAGAGGTTTAGCTACAGAATATGCGTGTTAGTACTGTTGCACATCCTGGCATTGCCCAGGCTTTTTATTATCGTCGTTTGATCGCCCGACGTCTGGCAGTAATACTAACCACGTGTGTGCTTTCTTGTCCGCGAGGTTCTGCGTCTAGTCTACGTTTTGGTCCCATAGTTGAAACAAACATTGAAACCGGGACTGTCTATGTTTATCATTCACTCCTTGTTAGTGCTATGGCAACATAATAAAATTATGTCGTCGTCATATACAGACTCATCTTTTCAACCATGATTTCCCTCCTTTGTTTCCGAGCGTATTCATCCATCTGTTTTGATGAACTTTTGAGCTCGGGGTTCCGAGTATGTAGTCGCAGTAGAGGTTTTCGTATTGATAATAATAATATTATTATTATTGCGAAAAATGTTTTGTGACGTTTCCACTGTGCGCATTTGTACGGATTTATGTGACGCCGTTGCAGGAGTAGACGACAACGGGTCTGGCATGGCGGCGTTGCTGGAGACGGCCAGAGTCTTGACTTCGGTGGCAGAGAGCTGTACCTTCGACACGACAATCATATTCGCCGCTCTTGATTTCCAGCGCAAGGTGAGTATCACTGCCGCTCTATAGACCGGGAGCCCAGAGCTTTTATTTCTATAAACGACGCCAAGAGGTTTGACCCCCATTGACTGACGGGACCCCCTATGACATCTGAAAAATGCTTTGCTGCCGGGTCAGGGGTGGAGGTTGCCCCCAAAATTACCCATTGAAGGGGGGCAGAAAAGTACATTTATATATGGGAATGACGCCAAGGCCAAAAACAGTGCTAAATGTTCAATTGGGGTTCCCTGAGTACGGAATAACCAATGACAACAATTGTTCCCATGAGGGTGAGAAAGGGGGCACTTATTTAATGGAATGACGCTTATTTAATGGAACGATGCGAAGGATAAAAACGGTGTTAGATGTTCCTGTCGGATCCCTGGGTAAAGAATGACCAATGTCAGCAATTTTAGGTGGGGCCTTCGCCCTGGCAGCATCCCAAAAGGGTGACAACAGGGGGACATTTATTTATGGAAATTACGCCAAGGCTAAAAACAGTGTCAAAGGGAAAATGGATAATTTTAAGGAATAGCCACAAGGATAAATAACAGTGTCACATCTTCCATTTGGGTTTCCTGAGTACGGAATGACCAATGCCAGGAATTTAATGTAGGCTTTAACCCCCCAGCAACCTAAACTCCCCAGTTCCAATGGTTATTGCTTCCATTGTAATCATCGTGAGTACATAATTTGATCTACCAATGATGATCTCCATGAGAAGGTCTACAGAAACACAACGTTGTTTGGCTTTGACAAATATTTTGATACTACCAAGTCATAATAAACGCACAAATCCATGAGTTCGAACAACACAAACCCGACACTACAGTGCAATCTGATCTTGCTTAAAAGTTATCCAATGAAACACTTGGTTTCTGTATAACTAATAAAGGAATTCGACAATGTGTACAATTATTGTTTATTGTCCAATTATATATTCGTAAGGAAAATAGCATTATTATTACACGTATTGTTCTAATGAATGCATTATATGTCATCACTGTCCTCGCTCCATCCATTGCCTGACTCGCCAATCGTCCGCACTAGTCAAGCTCCAAGCAGTTTTCAGTCTCATATATATATATATATATATATATATATATATATATATAGGTATATATATATATATATATATATATTTATATAAATACATACATACATACAAATATACATACATACATACATACATACATACATACATACATACATACATATAATACAAATAAAATATTGTTGTGCATTAAAAACAAAGTTAAGAATATCTACACTGTTTGTTTGTCGTACTGTTCCTCTGCAGAAAACTGGTCTCGCGTCCTTCGCCACCGAATATCTTATAGCTGACGTGCTGCGGAAGTACGCTATTCCTCCTGCACACTTCCGGGGCGTGCTGCTACTCGATACCCTCATGAACTTTGACCCGAAGGAAAGAACCCAGATAATTCCGATAGTAATTTATATGGTAGGTATATTCATGACAGGGATCAGCAGTGCAGCGTTTCACCCTTTCTTTTGTGGACAATCAGCTAGATTTAGTTGTTTCAAAGCGGGTACATTATTACACACGCGATCAATACGATCCGTGCGATACAGTGGCAATTTCCCGACGATTGATGCCAGTTACCACTTCACCACTGCCATAACTTACATTTGCATACAATTGTGGATAATGAGTACTTTTAAAATGTGTCTAGAAACAGGTACAATGTTCTTTTTGTATGAAACTACATGTTACGTTGCTCGTGTGGACAGTTGCAATCACATATGTATCATGTAGTATATACATCACTATGGTTGCAATGACGTAATAAGTTGTAAAAAACAGTGGAGTTGCACAACCAACCAATCATTTATGTTACTCCGCCAACTGTCTATTTTGACTATATAACCATGTAGTGGCGTACGCTGAGTGTGCGCGACTGTTGGGTGGAGTGTGATATGGAGATGCGAAGTGAAATGCCGTTATATACGTCATGAAGCGGCCACCGACTCCACTGTCGATGGGAACCACTTCGGATTTACGTGTATCCATGCTGTCTATGCCCTACGTATGTGTGTATGTGTGTGTGTGTGTGTGTGTGTGTGTGTGCGTGTGCGTGCGCGTGCGTGTGAGCGTGCGTGCGTGCGTGCGTGCGTGCGTGTGTGTGTATGTATGTCGAATGCGAATTGCACCAAACGGTGGCGGAGTGGCACAAATAAACGGACAAGGCTATATATATATATATATATATATATATATATATATATATATATATATATATATATATATATATATATATATATATATATATATATATATATATATATATATATATACACATACCACCAATATTGAATGACAGTACCAAGTACCAAGGCATAGATGGATGTTTCTGTTATAATGTTATGTATCCTGACATTTTGTAAATATTGTCGGATGGATATTTTTGCTAGTAGCCCTAAGGCGACGGACACCCCTGTCCGCTTCCGTCATCGGCATTTGGCATACGTAGTACGTCGTCCATTGTTTTAACACAGACGAGAATCGTTGAGCTGTGAGCGATTTATTAGGAAGCGAACGACGTTGTGGCTCGTCTGTATTAAGACAACGTAAAACAATGGACAACGGATGCAATTGACGACGGAAGCAGACAGGTGTGTTCGCCGCTTTATGCAACATTGTCACATCCAATCAACTAAAGACATGACGTCATCAGTTCTTTCGCACAACAATGATTGGCACAGCGATATATTGAAATCTTACTTAAACCATCTCACATATGAATATTTCACCCATAACCTGACTGTACACGATGGAAGTCTACGTCTACGGCACTGTGCATGCAACTGATACATGTTCACAAACGTTGTGTTTAGGTGTCGAGTCTAAGGACTACGGTTTGCCGTTTTTGGCAAAATATTTTCTTCGGACAATAACGGAAGGACACTGGCGTATTAATGTTCGATACATTGCTATAAGAAAGATAACATGCATAGCATACTGCATTACTGTTTTATTGATTAATTATGAAATGTATACATGTCTTCGTTTATATTTGTCAGGTTGCTTTGGAACCAGCAAATGCAATCGCGGCATATGACATATATTCTTGTGTACGTGCTTGCGAGCGTAGTGAAGATCATGTCTTACTTAACATGTTGTCAGGTTGCCTCGGAACCAGCAAACGCAATCGCGGCAAGAGGAAACCGAGGCGACTTCCTGGCCGCAGTGTCACTGTCACAGTCCGGCGTTGGGGAACTAGCGAAGTCGTATCACGACCACTGGACGGAAGTGACCGGTCAGTTGGTCACTAGTCTCAGGCCGCTGCTGCATACTTTCGAGCTGCCAGTGATGTTGGGTCAGATGGCCGGATTGAAAGAAATGGTTGAGTCGTTCACGCACGGGGGTGTGTTTGCTTTCTGGAACAGCCTCAGCAATTACACAAGTGAGAGCTTCAATATCGTCGCACTCACTGACACAGGTACGGCTGCTGGTGGTAATCGTATGTGTGCGTGCGTGCGTGGTGTGTGCGTGCGTGCGTGCGTGCGTGCGTGCGTGCGTGCGTGCATGCATGCTTTTGTGGCGTATTAAGATTGCCTATATATTGCTCCCATTTATGTTCCAGCCAACCTGCGCGGCTACATGAGGAAGTGTGACCTTCGTTCGTGTGACAACCTGACAATGGCTCTCACACCAAACAACATCGAGTTCCTCCGACTCACAACGACAACCCTCGTTCACTACCTAGCGGAGGATGGAAGTTCCCCTAGTCAGGGTAAGGTTTTGTCAGACGGTTGAGGGCCTGGCTATCCCACCTGTTACTGTCTTCTTGTTTTTAAAATGTACCAACCTACCCTGGATCGTTGTCACAATGTGGTGACTATGCAACGTTAACACACGTTTTACTTTATCGAATTAATTAGTTATAATGAATTGCTTAAACAAAGCACACGAAATACAAAAAGGATATAGTATAGTTACCGGTGCAGTTTTCATGCCATTCCTTTTTCAACCCAACGAAATATCGCTTGATGTCGCGTTATAGAGACGTCACAGCGTCTGTTTACGACAGTAACGATACAGAGTCTTGTCTGAGCAAACTATAATATATAATATAACACGAAATACTTTTATGATATTCATACATTGATAAAAGGAATTCTACCTATATATATATATATATATATATATATATATATATATATATATATATATATATATATATATATATATATATATATATATATATATATATATATATATATATATATATATATATATATATATAGGTAGAATTCCTCCGGTCTCCTCGTCTCCTTCAATATTTTGTTCACTCAAAACAACTGTTTTAATCATTTGTTTGCATTGAATAAATGAAGTAGCTGTTAATGATACTGTTAGTAGTATTTCGATCTCTTGCACAAAATGTTTCTTCAGATTTTTTTAAAACGGCATATTCTATTAAGTAGGTTGAAAACTACACCGACCAGTATACAAGCAGCCATGCAAAACGCCAAACACTGCATGAGGTCATCTAAAACAATTCAAATTCAAGACAACAACAATAGTTCCGTCGTCACTGCATGCGCCATTTTGTACCATCACTGCATGTCGCCATTACGTAAACAAATAGTTCCGTCGTAATCTGACACGTCCAATTATGAAATCATAACTGCGCCCCTGTATTGGATAGAGCATATCGAATGCCACACTCCTCAACAGTGACGCTACTCCGGATGTCACCACTGCCACAAAATGAAATGTTGCGGAGTGATGTAAATGCTTGGAAGGCGGGACAACGTCATTGTTGTTTACGCCTTGTTACGCCACTGCGACTGTGCACTTGAGTAACGTAACATAGGTTCGAACAAAAAACGAAACGTCAGTGTGGTTTTTTTTTCAACACAAACAATGTCCCCAATTTTATGAAACCGAGGGATTTCTTGAAAAAAGATAGGAAGTTACCAAATGTAATACAGATCATCCGAGTCACGAGAGATACACAGTCTCCAATGGTGAGAGCCAGATTTTTACACCAAACATGCCCATGCCTCGAACTCAGTGATGTCAAGTAAAGCGGATATGCTAACAACTACACTACCACACCGCCGTGTTGCATTCCGGCTTCAAACTTGTCACTCTGTTACAGCGGCGCCAACCACCGAGGGCCCCACGACAGCGGCGCCAACCACCGAGGGCCCCACGACAGCGGCGCCAACCACCGAGGGCCCCACGACAGCGGCGCCAACCACCGAGGGTCCCACGACAGCGGCGCCAACCACCGAGGGCCCCACGACAGCGGCCCCAACCACCGAGGGCCCAATGACACCGGCACCAACTACTGAGAGCTCAAGGGCAGCAGCAGGACTGACTGGATGCAACCTGCTCGTCTCCTGTGTGTTGGTCGCGGCGTGTTTGCTGACGTAATCCTCGCGGACGCTGTTGCAATCGCCCGGATCTACTGAAGCAGTTGTGTATTTCCTTTGATAATTTTAGAAAAAACTGCAAAGAGTAGGTACCCTTCTCAAATCAACCAAATCAACCCGAGGCACCGGGGCCAAATCCTTCTGTAAACTAGATAATAGTCTTTTTAGGCATAATGTAAACTTTATTAAAAATGTAAAATGCCCTTTTGGGATCTTGTTCTTCAGCGGAGTTCACTGCTTAGTAGCAACCCATCATCCTCGCGAGCTAGCGACGGCTCAGTACATATGGCATATCGACATATATTGAAACGTTTATTATACACTCGTTCAATCAAACTTCACCAGTGGCGCCACGAACCATTTCACTACTGCCACAACTTACATTTGATGTGCACATTCTGCACATCTTTATTTAATTTGGTACGCTCCTAATATTTTTGTCAAAAAAATCTCTCACATTCAACTGCATACAATTGGGGATAGTGCTTGCATTAAAAATGTGAATAGAAACAGATTGACGTTCGTTTTTGTTTGAAACTATGTTACGTATACTCAAGTGAACAGTTGCAATGACGTAACGTAAAGAACATTCGCGTTGCCAAGACAACCAATCGATATATCACTCCGCACTGTCCGTTTTGAATGTATAAGTTGTGGCACTGGTGATATGCTGAGTGGCGCCACTGTCGGGGAGTATGCTATAGAGATTGGTGCATCGAACACTCGTCAAACAGACCGAACTAGTTATTTGCGTCAAAAGGCGGCCATCTCATACGACATGGCGCGTGTGATGATGAAATGAAGTCGCCTGACTCCACTGTCTGTGGCCACCATATGCCGGTGTATATAACGTGTATCGATGCTTTCTATGCCGCAAAAATAAACTACTGATGTTTGAAAACGAATTGTCGGTCAATTATCTCCGCTTTCTTCCGCACTAGTATAATGATCCCCCAACGTTACGCAGTTTCGCCGTGTCCCATAGTCACTCCCCACGTTGCACGTTGTATTGTTTACGTCATCGCGTACAAAAACGACAGAAGAAAATTGTATTGTTTTGACACCAAATGACAACCGACTGCAACTTAAATTTAGGACGTGTGAAATAAATATAAAATGGTACCTTTGCGATATGCATCTCCCTGTAATCGAACTCAACGGCAGCCGTTGTACCATACATACTTGGACACGGGCTACTACGTTGTCCGATTATGTGTGTTATTGCACCACCGTCTCGTACGATTTGCGGGCGATGCACTTCGCAAGCAATGTGACTATTGAGAAAACGAACAAAGATTCTTTTGCACAGCACCTGGGTACGGCGGACCCGGCAGAATATGTTGGAACGAAAACGAAAGGGGAGAAGCCAGGTAGCCATACAATGTTCGTCAATGACGTCACGTGTGATGAGAATTGCAATACGCGTGAATTTATTGAAGGAAACAATAACTTCATTGATTCACAGCCGTTTAAATGCGTGAATACAATAACAATAAATGAAGACGCACTGATTAAACACATATCAACCTGTACCATATGTAACTACCACTAAACAACTGGATTTCATGGTCACAGCAGATGATGCGCGAAACACTGGGTGAGTTTTAAGTTCCACCAAATGTGGGCTCCATCGAAGGCGAATGCATAGTGAATTGCATACACTGTAGACAGGATGTAAGTGTGGTATTAGTGTCTTATGAGGCAGTGCATTGTATTTAGTTTTAGTGCGTTTGGCTAATCACTGTACATAGACTGAAATATTGATATAAATTACAAGAATTAGTTTTTTATTGTCAGTGCCGGATGAACAATGTGTGAAGCCCCTACCGAGTGCGTGAAAAACCAAGATCGAGGCGTGTGGAGACATAACCCTATATATATATATATATATATATATATATATATATATATATATATATATATATATATATATATATATATATATATATATATATATATATATATATATATTTATATGTATATGTATATGTATATATATATATATGTATATATATATATATGTATATATATATATATATATATATATATTTATATGTATATGTATATGTATATGTATATATATATGTGTATATATATATATATATATATATATATATATATATATATATATATATATATATATATATATATATATATATATATATATACATATATATATATATATATATGTATATATATATATATATGTGTATATATATATATATATATATATATATATATATGTATATATATATGTATATATATATGTATATATATATATATATATATCTGTATATATATATATATATATATATATATATAACTAACCCTTATTCAACTATGATAAAGCATGAACATTCACAGATTGTTGTCGACGACACCATACAGACACACATACAAGAAAATACAGTGTATGATAACAAACGAGAGCAAACATCCTACAATAATAACAAAGAATTACAGCATATCAGAAAATAAAAAGAGAATACAGCGTAATATTGAGACTGTCCAAGTTATTCTGACCAAACAAAGAGAGTCTCTCCAAATACTTTCCAATAAATTCCACCAGGTTGATCACGTAGTCATTCACGAGTCAGCATACGTTAATTATTAAATGAACTTTCAAAATACAAAACTCTAAAACAATATAGTAGATTGATCGCCCTACGCCTGGTGTCGCGCATAAACAACACCTACAGTGGGTAAGTTAACAAGTACCACTGGTATTATTTACCCTCAATCAGGTCTTAACGGAAAACACTGCATTCCCGTCATCGGGGAGGGGGTTGTTCGAACCCCCTTTTTCGGATAATTATGTTTAAATATAACATTTTCAGAAATCGCCCCAGAAATCCTTAGCTGATCGTGTGCGCTCGAACCTTCTTTTCGGGGACGGTTTTGGGTGGATCGTGTATAATTATTGCATCCATTGTATGAAAAGGGTGCAGGGAAGAACTGCCGAGGGCTTCACTACATGCATCATGACACACATTACATATTACACACATTAAACGTACGTAAATATTTAATTTATTTAAGTTATACAGACCTATATTCTATATATGTATAATAGGTGGAGGAGAGGCTTTCGAAAACCTTCTTTCCAAAAACGTTCTTTCCAAAAACGTTCTTTCCAACGAACGTACACAAGAAAGACACAAAGAAACTACGAATCAACGTGTCAACACGTCTGTACGGTGCGAAAGTGTTTTCAATCTTCGAAGTACGCAGCGGATTCTGGCACGTGAAGCTCTATGACCCGTCGTCTTGCCTGACTACGTTCAACACGCCCTTTGGTCGCTACAGGTGGAAGCGACTACACTTCGGCATTTGTTCAGTGCCTGAGGTATTTCAGAAGAGAATGCACGAACTCATCGAAGGGTTGACATCGTCGTCGTTTGGTTTGGCGACACTCTGGCGACACTCTGGCGGGAGCGCAACGTATAGTCACGAACAGAAGTTGTTCGCATTCATGAAACGCAACATTGAGAAGATGAAGCTCAGAGTTAGGATAGTGCCATTCATGGGACACATAGCCACAGACAAGGGCCTATGTGTTGATCCACGGAAAGTGCGAGGAATAATCGAAATGTCTCGACCGACAGATGTGGCTGGAGTATAGCGTCTCCTCGGCATGACGCAGTATCTGGGATAGTTCCTGCCTCGTTTGTCAGACATGACAAAATCGTTGCGTGACATGACCCAGAAAGAGGTAGACTTTCTGTGGGATAAACCACAGCAGAAGGCATTCGATGCGCTGAAAGCCGCGGTCGAAGACGCAGAGGTGACTCTGCAGTGTGACGCATCACAATCGGGCATCGCTGGATGCATTCGTCGTATGCGTGACACGCTTTACTGGCTACGCATCGCAGTAAATGTGAGGGAGTATGTGTCGAGATTTGTCTGGCACACCGTGATTCGCTGAGCAAGGAGCCCATTATGCAGCACAAATTCACCGCCAGACCTTGGTGAAAGGTCGGTGTCAACCTGTGTTATGAGAATGGTCGCAATCTACAAGTAATGTGCGATTACTATAGTAATTTCTTTGAGGTTGGTCACCTTAAGTAAACGACGTCGCGCAGTGTAATTCGAGAGATGAAGGTGTGCAGGTCTGTGACAACGCACCACAGTTCGCATCGGCAGGAGTGTTCGCGACAATGGTCGAACAATGGGCATTCGAGCACGTCACATCGTCCCCACACTAACCACAGTCAAAGGGAAAGCAGAAAACGCGGTGAAAACGATCAAGAGACTGTTCACCAAATGTCTTAATTCAGGAGCATCACTGTTTAAGGCGTTACTGGTTTGGAGGAACACCCCCATAGCTAGAGTCGGGACTCGCCCCGCTGATGGGACGGCGGTGCAAGACACTGTTACCCGTGCAGGCACACTACTAATGCCACGATATGATATAGATATTGATGCGCGTGGTTTGCTGCATTAAACGACGCCAGCAGCACTATGCCAAACAGAGTGCGAAGCCACATAAACCGATCAACACAGGCGACGCCATCCGCATGATGTTGCCTGGTCTGAAGCGGTGGAGTTTTGGTATGTGCATAGGCCAAATAGTAAATGTTGGTGGTGCCTACTACCCCGAAACCGACGCCAACCGATTGTTGAGCCACAGATTAATGACCCGCCGAGAGATGAGCTGCAGAACATCGAGCCACCAAGCAACGAGCCACAGAACACCGAGCCACTGAGCGACGAGCCACAGAACTCGGAGCCACGGAGCGATGAGCCACAGAACACCGAGCGACGACCCACAGAACACCGAGCAATCGAGCGACGAGCCACAGAACACCAAGCAACCGAGTGATGAGCTACAGAACACCGAGCCACCGAGCGACGAGCCACAGAACATCGAGCCACCGAGCGACAAGCCACAGAACACCGAACAACCGAGTGACGAGCCACAGAACACCGAGCAACCGAGCGACGAGCCACAGAACACCGAGCAACCGAGTGACGAGCCACAGAACACCGAGCCACCGACCGACGAGCCACAGAACACTGAGCCACCGAGCGACGAGCTACAGCACACCGAGCCACTGAGCGACGAGCCACAGAACACCGAGTCACCGACCGTCGAGCCACAGAACACTGAGCCACAGAGCGACGTGCTACAGAACACCGAGCCACCGAGCGACGAGCCACAGATTAATGACCCGCCGAGCGACGAGCTACAGAACACCGAGCCGCTGAGCGACGAGCCAGAGAACACCAAGCCACCGAGCGACGAGCCACAGAACACTGAGCCACCGAGCGACGAGCCACAGAACACCGAGCCACCGAGCGACGAGCCACAGAACACTGAGCCAACGAGCGACGAGCCACAGAACATCGAGCCACCGAGCGACGAGCCACAGAACACCGAGCCACCGAGCGACGAGCCACAGAACACCGAGCCACCGAGCGAGGAGCCACAGATTAATGACCCGCCGAGCGACGAGCTACAGAACACCGAGCAACCGATCAGTGCAATGCTGTGTTTGTGCCACAAGTGGTGCCTCAAATAGTGCCACAAGTGGTGCATAGTCCCGGCGATAAGGACGTGTTGTCAACAAAGCAAGTCATCCTGGTGATTATATACATACTATTGGACACTTGACACTTGTTTTTGAGAAAAAAGAGATGTGACATTATGAATGCCTTTTAGGCTGATGCCGAAAGCTGCCCTCTGCCTGAGACGCATATCAAATTGCGGTGTCACTGTGTGTGTGTATGTGTACTTTGCCATGCCTCGAGGTCGCACGTTAATAAATCTCTCTTGTTAACTGCGTGTTGTTGTTGTTAGATACGTACAACGTCCAGCATAAACATGTTACAGAGGATGCACCTTTAAGTTACCGACGTGTGCTTGCCTCATATTTTACAGTTACCCGTGCTACAAACATTGTCAAGATCGACCACCTTTGGTGCGTTATTCTAAAAAACGCAAGCACGTGTTCGCAACGATCTAGATTTAGGTTATCTATATACAAACATTCTGAATATCGGATTTCACGTTGGGTCTATCGCCGTTAACAATTTTCAGCGCGTGTGGCGTTTCCTAAATCAGCTTCAGTGGATGTTTTTCTCAACTTTGCGAACGTCACAAAGACACGCAATTATTATGGGCAATTACGAAACGTCCCGACAACATATCGGTTACCACCCAATCCCTAGCCCCCCCCAAATAAAAGTTTGCTGTGCACAATTAAGCGGCCCACGCTAAGAGTAGATTGTTCGCATGATCGCAAAATGCCCATTTAAGCTGGGCAGCGTCCATCGCTGCCACAACACCAAACTGCCCTGAACATGCTTACTGATAAAAAGCAGCAGACAGAACGCGTTGACGTATTGCATACACTATATATGACACCCGCTGGTAGGCTTGTTCTACTTTCTCCCTCCGGAAGGTTGTTAGTCACTTGCCAAGCCGGATGAGTTACCTGACCTGGTGTAACCTACGTGTGCACTAGGGCTACCTAATTCAGTTTGTCACGAGAGTCCCTCCGAGGCATGTCTCGATAGTGAGTGGTCACCCGTAGTTGTGCGACATTGAAACATCTGACGGCGAGACAAGTATGGCGGTCAACCGGCTTTTGTCCACTGTCGTCCTGGTGCTTGCGGTCTCCACAGGTAAAACAGCTGTATTTATCACCACAGGTGAATGAGTTGTGCGTTTAGAGAGACGAATCGGCTGGGGGCGGGGGGGTGTGGGCGTTACAAGTTTTGGGCGAGGACAACCTGGACCATTGGCGTATTTGGAGGGGGGAGCATTTGACCATTGCAGTCTATTCAGATTAGCCTAATGCTGGGGGGCGGGTTGTTACAAATGTTGGGTGTTGGACCAGTGGCGTACGTATTGGGGGGGGGGTGGGAGCGTGGGAGGGTGGGGCGTTGGGACATATCCTCCCCATTTGGCTTTGGGATATGAATATTTATGTGAATAACCTGTTGCGCCACTGCATCACAGTACTGCATCACAAACTAGTGGGTGATTCACCTCCCCCTTCCGCAAAACATAATACGCCACTGCCATGGACGACACGGGATTGTACCGGCATACGGCACACACAAGACACATCGCAAAACACGCGCGTGCGTGTTTGCATTAATATACATATATATATATATATATATATATATATATATATATATATATATATATATATATATATATATATATATATATATATATATATATATATATATATATATATATATATATATATATATTGGGGTATCTGGAATAATTAACAGTGGCCCCGATCCAGAAACGAAGAACATCTGACAGATGCACGATGAGTCGCATGTGCCCGTTGTCTACACATTGGCCTAATGCATCAAGCGTGCGAGTCGCTGTTACTAATCGATTACGCCATCGGCGACTATTAATAGACATGCATAGAAGCGTAACCGATCACACGCATCGATGGAAACAGGCACGAATCCTGGAGACATATGGGAACATGGAAGTGCATATAGGCAATGGCAGCTGGTACACACTGTTACCTCATGGGGCTGGGCGAACTACGTACCCCTTCCAACTTTTACAAAACATACAGATAGGTTAATTAAACGCAGCTATCAACAAACGTGTATTCCCGGATATAACCTAGTGGGGGGGAGGAGCGGGCAAAGCTCAGTCACCCCATTAGTTTGCCGTGTTACTATGTAGGGGTGCGTAGGTCAGCATTTTCAAATCTGGCCGCGACTGGCATCTGGACATGTGATACCCTTTTATGGTGGCGTATCGAAATCAAGCCGTTCACCTTGTATCTTATCAACTAGAAGTATGAAAGCAGTCACATAAACAATAAAATTGGACAAACCTGAATCATTGGAATTTACCCTAAATCCTGTTAAATGTGAAAAATGTCCAATTTTCTTACAAAGTTATGCCACGTTTGGTTTAAAATCAAGCAATTATATGAATACTAATTTAAAAATAAACTCATTAGTATATTCAAAGGGACAGTAAGCAGGCTTCATTGGATCGCAGTGCTATGTAAATCTAGTGAACATGATCTATGATTTATCAAGTGTCAAAATCGACCTATAATTAAATTATGTGACTGGTTTTCAGCTAATAATACGGACAAAGCATTGTTTAGACTTGGCTGTCAAACAAATAATAATGACTTGACAAATAGGAGTGTTCCATAATGTGTCTACATATACACTGTGCCGCAACTTGATATAAAATTTGACACTTTCTCAAACAAAAAAATCCCTATTTGGGGTAAGACCACAGTTGACCTTCCTGTTTATTGTTTCACACGAATGCAGGGCGTATTAAATTGCGATATGTTAATTTAAAGAATTCATATGATGTGACATAAGTGCAATTGAGCAGGCATATTTATAGGTTTGTTTGTAGAAGCTATTGGCTGTGAAATGGTGCATTTTTTGAGAGTTTAAAAGGCGGAGGGATTTACGGGAATTTTTCTGCTATGGGCCACGTGGGCGCATGAATACAAGGCTATTTTTGTCAAAATTGATGGGCCGCACGTCGGGGCGTTTTAAAAGAGCTGGAGGTATGTGATTTTGATAAAACATGGTTAGCATGTCAATGAGATGATGGCAGTTGCTGTGAAAAAGTTTCAGAATTTTTAGTGGTCACTTTTTTTTTATAATCTAACAAAACGTTAACATGGCCACCAATGCAATTTTCAACTGTGGTCTGACTCATAATTAAACACAGCTATCGACAAACTTGTAATCCCGGATATAACCTAGTTCGCGGGGGGGGGAGCGGGCAAAGCTATGTTACTATGTAGGGGTGCAACAGGTAACATGCTAAAAAAATCACAACATTAAGCCAAAGACGGGCATGTCCCAATGCCCCCCCCCAAATACGCCACTGTATGAAGCCCGCCCAGATGTTTGTGCATATAACACTACGAGCTGCAACAATGAACACTTTATATATATTTCTGAACTTATATTTCAGCTCACGCTTTCCTGCGGTGCGTATTAGTACACTTGATACGAATGATACCAGCTAAAAAAAATAAAATTAGACTTGTATTTTTACCGTTACACTTTTCCGTTAATTGGCACTTTTCTCGAGAATGTTCAAACGACATTATGTGCACAGATTGTAAGCTACAAGATGTGATTTGATGACAGGCGTGTCTAGAGGCGAATGTGGCGTCCAGCCTCCTGTCAACACGGAGCTGATGGTCAAGTCTCTGCGTGACATATTTCACTTGCCCCGCGGTCCGAGGGATGTCGCCAACAAGGAGACTGTCAGGCGGTTCATTGGCGACTACTTCCGCAACATGTCGTTAATCTTCAACGACTCCCTCGTCCACGAACAGTCATTCCACGTCCCCGACGGGGTAATGTTGTTTTTACGGCATATATATATATATATATATATATATATATATATATTCTCAATTATATATCATTTATATTTATATATATATATATATATATATATATATATATATATATATATTATATATATATATATATATATATATATATATATATATATATATATATATATATATATATATATATATATATATATATATATATATATATATATATATATATATATATATATATATATATATATATATATTCAATTATATATCATTTACACATAAACTATTGGGATTTGCATTGTAGCTAGTCCTATATTTGCCATATTCTGCTGTAGCCCCCTTTTTAAAAGGCTTGCATCCTTTTCAGCAATGACGCATTTAAGACAAAATAAAGATAACGATACAGTAGCCTGTTAGCTGTGTGACAGACGTACATACTTTTAGTAACGCATACAATTATTATAATTAGAGCCTTGCGCCAAATGTCCCAACAACAATTTCAATGTTATCCTTCTTAGTTCATCGTTTTCTCTTCAGAAACCTAACGGCGACGGAGTCAACATCATCTACGTGCTGCCGGGCGCCCAGTGGGGCAGTAGCAGTGACAAGCTGCTGGTGGTCATCGCCAACTACGACACAGCCAACTCTGAGACGCCAGGTAGGCAGACAGTGTCTTTCCCAAAATACCATCGAATATTATACCGTTGACCTATTTTCCCGTACGCCAGTTTAAACAGGTATAGCCAAGTTTTCCGTGGTAACCTAAACCATGCAGATGACGCGCTTTCCGATGACGAGATTAAAAAGTACCACGAAATTTATATTAACAATAATTTATTACCCACGTCTAAGGCCGGTTTAAATGTTGTGCTGTAGTTTGTAACCACTTTGAAATAATGTCATATGATGCGTCCGTAGCGGAAAGTTATGCCTTACCTAGGACCGGAGCAGTAACGGCATTATTAATAAAACGTTGAGGTGTCTACTAGTGCTCCGAAAATAAATTATGAGGAATTTGCATCTTTGACATTTGCGAACCGTTGCATGTAACTATTGTGCGTCACTGAATAAGTAAAGGGTATAGTGCATAACGTTAATAAGACACATTTAAGCGCCGAACGTCGACGCGAACGCCGAATTATTGAGTGGTACGTCACAGCTTTTTGCAGTGCAATCTAAAGTAAATGTGTCATCTGGCGTTCGACCAGAAGTTTGAAAAATGAATAATCCGCGTAAGAACCAACGCGCCCTTAGTACATTAATTTCTCAGCAGCAGTCAACAGTGGCACGGGTAGCATAAACATATTTTTGTACCAATCATGGTTTAAACTAGAAGCGCATGAGGGTTACTTAGAGGTGCCTCAAACAGGACAAGAGGCCACTAGTATACACAAACCAGTAACAAAATGTCCGGAAACGGAAAACATTTCTCAAGCTGGTTATAAATGTTTGTGATTAAGTGCAAGGAGCATACAGTTAATAAGAAAAACTAATTAAATATTATGGTAGAAGATACTGACACTCACATAATTGGTTTACTTTAACCGAATCATGGGCCAATAAAAACATATCAGATGCTGAATTAGGACTGCCAGGATACGTAATGTTTAGGAGAGATCGAATAGGAAGGGGGGTATTTTATATATTAAAAAATATATTCAGGCTTATGAAATGCATTTATAAAGGCAAGCAGATTGCGATGAAGCTGTTTGGTGCAATATAATTACAGTAAATTCAACATTAACTATTGAATTAGTTTGCGGAACTTCGGTAAAACAATATTTACAAAACGGTCTAGATAAATTAAAATTTAATGGTCTAAAAATGGCTGATGTTCAATGTTGGGAAATGTAAATGCATACATACAGGACACCGGAGCTTGGACATAAACAATAAAATGGGAGATGCTGTTCTAAATGCTACTGTAAAAGAAAAAGACTTAGGTGTAACACTAAGTACTGATATGAAAGTTTCAGAGTAGTGTGGTATTGCAGCTTCAAAGGGTAATAAAGCAATAAAGCAATATTTAGGCGTGGATACCATATTGTAAGAAGGATATAGAATAATAGATACGATTGAACGAATATAGAGGAGAGCAACTAACATGATTCCAGAACTGAGAGACCTCAGTTATGAAGAGCGCCTAAAAGAATGTGGTTTTAACAAATGTAGAGATAAGATGGTTAATAGGAGATCAAATTGAAGTTCATAAAATATTGAATGGTCTTGGTGTTTTTCAAATCTACATAAATATTTATACTAATTGAAAGTAACTGTGCCGTGTAATAACTCAACCTCTTAGGAACACAAACGTGTACAGAAATTCCAGTTTGACGTCTTTTGTAAATACCTACAATTTGCACTTTTACAATTGTAACGATGGCGCGATGCCAGTGAAATACAAATGTGCTTCTTGGATTGCTTAGGCTTATATAAATGTGAAATCGAAGCAACACAAATTCTGAATGTATGTCATCAATGGCTATACCAACCGATTTCCCACAGTGTTTGAATAATATGACCGTACTCGCAGAACCGCTCACTGTGCGTTTTGCTAAAGCTGTTTTGCAAGACGTCGACGCCGGGTTTGGAGTAAACGCTAGTCTTGGAGTCGACGTCTGATCTGGTTTTCGCGTTCGGCGCTTAAATGAGGTTGCTGATGGTGTCGGTTAGATGTGCTCGCATTAGGTTTACTTCGCCGGTGCGGAGGCCCTTCGAATACGATGTGCCCATGTGTACCAGTCATAACGGAACAACAATGCAAACGTAACATCGCGGCAAGAACAAAACGTATATTTTTCCAGTATGGCCTATGCATGCCATTTGACAAAACCAGCTAATGAATTCGTTCGTACCTAATTAAAATATATTCCCGTGTCGGAGTTGTAATAACTGTTTTTGCTCGACTTTTGATTTAATTAGACTGAACATGGTTAGGGACGTTTGCCCTGTGCCCTTTCTACGGATCTGTGTGACGCCGTTGCAGGAGTAGACGACAACGGGTCTGGCATGGCGGCATTGCTGGAGACGGCCAGAGTCTTGACTTCGGTGGCAGACAACTGTACCTCCAACACGACCATCATATTCGCCGCTCTTGATTTCCAACGCATGGTGAGTTAACACAGCGTCGTCTCACAAGACGTCATTGATAATAATACATTCTTGCTCTCATCTTTGACCCTGAAGTAGGGCAGTGTGGCGAAAGAAGCCCACCTTGAGGGAAAATGCTAATAGTTATTCATAAACTTATTATTTGGGATATAAGTACCGTCATACGATTGTTGTGTGGTTATAGTATGTAATACCAACATATTAGTGACAATATGTAATTGTTAATTAAATACATTGTGTTTAGGGGGCTACTTGCCCCAGACATGGAGGTAATACGCCCTCTCATATGGGGCAAGAAGCCGTAGTTGGCGTCTTGTCCCATAACGCTAACAGTCTATATACATATAGATATACATATTGAAATTATACAAACTGTTGCCAAATGTCAAACAAATGCTTTATGTTTTATTGGATCCAAACAGGCAAACATTTTTAGTCCCTCGTCCAGCCGCCAGTGCCTTCCTCTTTAGCTTCTCCTTCCCCTTCGTTGACACATCGAAAATATATGTTTTGCTTCTCATATGGAAATGATTGCTGTAGGAATGGCGGGAATTATTTGGCAGAAAATTAAAGCAATGTTTACGCTCAATATTTGGGCAGAAAACTGCCAAAACACCTTCATTTGGTTCAATGTCTACACTGTCGTTTGTCTACTGTTTCTCTGCAGGAGACTGGTCTTACGTCCTTTACCACCGGGTATCTGACAGAGCGTGTGCTACGGAAGTACGCCATTCCGCCTGATCACTTCCGGGGCGTGCTGTTACTTCAGACCCTCATGAACTTTGACACGACGGAAGAATCGCAGACAATTCCGCCAGCAGTATTTATGGTAGGTATATGAATGTTTTGCATTAAGCATTATTAATTAAATCTAAATGATGGCGCGGCCAAAAGGTGCATCCTTATTACCATAATGCAATACGACTGTGATACCCGGACAATTAATGACGTTTTTGGTTATTTTGTGTCTCTGCGCAGCAATGTTTGGTACAGCATGTTCTAATCTGTCTCATGCCATATGTCGGGTGTCGAGCTTATGATATACGGTTAGACGTTTTAGCAAAATATTTTCTTCGAGCGATAACGGAGGGACACCGGCACATGCATTTGTGATACACGGCCATACGAAAACTAAAACGCATATCGTACCATGGTGCCGTTCTATCGATTCATTAAACGCGTAAAAAGAAGAATAATCTGTACAAAAAATATATTAAATGTAAAACAATGCATGCCGAAAAGAAATATGAAAAATATAAAAATAAGTTGACAAATATATTACGATATGTGAAAAAAGAGTATTAAAGTAATTTACTTGAAAAACACCTCAATGACACAAAGGGAACATTCTTAAATTCAGTAACCAAAAGAAATCGAAATTTTACTGCACTTCCAGACCATTTTGTAGATGAAAATAAAGCATATAAAAAACAACAAGACATTGCCAATGGTTTCAAGGAATTCTCTGTCAATATTGGACCAAATCTCGGCAAAAACATCAAACCACCGATAAATAAAGCAAGCATTTATGACTGTGCACATGCGAATACGGAGGCATCCATGTTCCTTCACCACATTGATGAAAACACATTTTTGACTGTCGTGAATCATTGTAAAGGAAACACGTCTACGGTTTACGACGGAATAGACACGTATGTTGTGAAAAAAGTAATTCCACACGTAGCTAAATCACTCACGTATATCTGTAACACATCATTCGAAATAGGTATTTTTTTTAGATAATATTAAAGTGGCAAAAGTTATTCCTGTCTATAAGACCGGCGAAAAACTTTTAACAACTACACGCCTATCCCTCTATTGTCGGAGTTCTCAAACATTTTAGAAAAACTCTTTGATAACAGATTGGACAAATTCATGGAACAAAACAAAATACTAAGTGACAGCCAGTATGGTTTTCGGAAAAAGTACACATAAGTTTACCCTTCAATTCTCTCCGTTTCCAGCACAAGATTGTAGCACACTTTGATTGTTACTATTCATCTTTTAAATATACACGATTTACATGAGCATTGTATATAATTGTTCTGCATTAGCAATATATGCATATACACTGCATATATGTAATGTTGGAAATAAAGATGTATTGTTACTATTGTTATGACATATATTCTTATGTACGTGCTTGCGAGCGTAGTGAAGATCATGTCTTACTTAACATGTTGTCAGGTTGCCTCGGAACCAGCAAATGCAATCGCGGCATATGACATATATTCTTTTGTACGTGCTTGCGAGCGTAGTGAAGATCATGTCTTATTTAACATGTTGTCAGGTTGCCTCGGAACCAGCAAACGCAGTCGCGGCAAGAGGAAACCGAGGCGACTTCCTGGCCGCAGTGTCACTGTCACAGTTCGGCGTTGGGGAACTAGCGAAGTCGTATCACGACCACTGGACGGAAGTGACCGGTCAGTTGGTCACTAGTCTCAGGCCGCCGCTGTATACTTTCGACCTGCCCGTGGTGATAGATCTGGTCAATGTATTCAAAGAAAAGATTAAGGAGTTCACACACGGGGGCGTGTTTTCTCTCTGGAACAGCCTCAGCAACTACACAAGTGAGAACTTCAATGTCGTCGTCCTCACGGACACAGGTACGTCTGGCAGAACGACACATCACAGTTGAAGTGGCAACTGGTGGTGGTGGTGGTGGTAGTGGTGGTGGTGGTAGTGGTGGTGGTTGTGGTGGTAGTGGTGGTGGTTGTGTGTGTGTGTGTGTGTGCGTGCGTGCGTGCGTGCGTGCGTGTGTATGTGTGCGTGCGTGCTTGCATGTGCATGCGTGTGTATGTGCGTGTGTGTGGTGTATTAAACAATATGTTGCCTCCTTGTTGCACCCTGTTTATGCTTCTACAGTAAACCTGCGCGGCTACATGAGGAAGTGTTACCGTCATCAGTGTGACAACCTCACAATGGCCCTCACACCAAACAACATTGAGTTCCTCCGGATCACAACGACAACGCTCGTTCACTATCTAGCGGACGTTGGGAGATCTACCGACCAGGGTAATATTCTTATCAGACCTACGAGGGCCTGGGTATCCCACGTGTTACTCTCTACCAACATATATTTTATTTTATCGAAACCGCACGTTATAACAAATTGTTAACACAAATTACACAAACAGGACCTATAAGCAGCCATTCTTAATGCCCAAATACTACGTGACAACATTTCGCTCGACAACGTTATACTGTTCCTGCTTTGTATACAATAAAAGACAACGTAACATATGCTGCATGCCTGTATCGGCCACGTCACTCTGTTACAGCGCCACCAACCACTGAGGCCCCCACGACAGCCGCACCAACAGCAGCGGCACCAACAGCAGCGGCGGGCTTGGTTGGGGTCAACCTGCTCGTCCTCTACTTGTTGTCCGCGGCGTGTCTGCTGACGTAATCCTCAATGACGCTGCTGTCATCCCACAAATGTACTGAAGCAGTTGTGTATTTTCCGGGACAACGCACCAGTGTAGCATTGTGTGGGTAAAACTCACACAATAGCAATGCATCTAAAAATACAAACTGAGGATACTGCCGGTTTGCCCTTTCATTTCCCACAGCAATTCCTTCTGATTTGCCCCCCCCCCGCGCTGCCTAGTGCCCCTCACACAATTTTAAACTATTCATGTTTTCACATGTCACGCTCTGTCTCTCAATCTTTATAGTTATTTACTCTAGAGTAGATATTTTGATCCATTTGTGAGATGCACGAAGTCTTATCCGACACTGTACTTATGTAGGATCATGTGATGATCACCTGCTCATCTGCTGCTCTTTTATCGACAATTTGCGTGTTCAAAACAAACAATGCTCACCCGCGACCAACTGCTTGGTGACAACCCACTGATACAGCCCCGTGGTGTCGAGACGCTCTGTACTTGCAGCTACTGTGGTGAGGGTGTTTCACGAGTGACATCGTGGGACATGTCTCTAGTCGCGAGTCATCCACACCGCTACGATTCCAAGAATTCTAAAGCGCCTAAAATAAATAAAAATTGGAAAACAACTTGTTAGAGAAGGTGGCGTGAACATCATCATCATCATCAACAATGGTTATGTTTACATGATTCCCATATAATATAAACTTGGTTAATGATGCGAGCATGCATTTTCCCGTTTATTTTAAGAGGCAAGTTATATAGTAGGAGTGGTTTTAACTTTGAGGATGTAGTGGCCGGGCCCGGATAAGTGTATTTGGAATGTTTAACTCCTCCTAAAGAACGATCTTCTGGTTATTAATTGATTTGCTACCTTAACTGTTCTTGCTCCTACTTCGCCAAATGGTTTGCCATTCGTGATTGCAACATTCAAGCAAAACTGTGTTTTAGATGTAACGTGACTCTTTTTAGAGGTAACGCACACATGCTTTAGTAGATAACTGCGTAAAATGTAACCGAGGCACGTTGATTTTATGTAATGTCCATTCAACGTGGATCACCAGTTCCTTGTGTTTTAGTAGTAATTTACGTAACGCTGTCAAAGAACATTATTAGATTTTACCCTGCGTACATGATTCATCGATGTATTGTGCATAGTATATTTTACGGTCAGGTCGTTTTAGTAAAAGTTTAATGATGTGCAATTTAAGTAAAAATAATATTTATAGTGGCTTTGTTACATGCTATGTAGAAAAACATGTTATTGCCAACCTTGTTATTGTTTTTCAAAACGATTGAAAAAAGATTGGTAATAAAAGTAATAAGATATGTTCAATATATGTCCGAGTCATTCACACGTAACGTACACTACACATGTTTTTGGCTGATGTTTTCACGTAAGGTGATCCATGTTATAACTGTACACGTACGTGGATTCTTGATGACTGTAGGCATATTATTTGAGATAGTTAAAGAGTTTGTACCAGCTGTGACCACGTACATAACAAATCGAAATGACACACCATACACAAAAGTGCATGGTTTATGCTTCAGCATAGATATTTACATTTAGCCACGCAACACTTCGCGTGACTTCCGTTCCGCCCACTTTACGACCGGCGCCACGGCGAATTACTAACAGTTACTACTTTCTTCTTTTAATAAAGCTTAAAGTTATAACACTCGCTTTGGATAGTCAACTTACGTAATGAAAACTTACGTGATAAAACAATAGTCCCTTTTAAAGAAAAACATGATACATTGGTTATTTGTCATCTTTATTCATTTCCTTAATCATATAATGCACATATCAAACAAAGCTATTAATTTCAGCCCATTCTTTGAGCACAACATCTATTTTCTGGACACGTGTCAATTGTTTGGATTTTTTAAAGAGGGTCTAATTTGTAAACAAATTTAAAGTGGGTCTAATTGGTAAAATTCACTTTGTCCTTCACGGACAGAGGGGGTCTAATGCCCCTTCCATGGCCTGGGGGGCTTGAGCCACCTGGATCCGCTGCTGAAACATATATTACTTTGGATAATTATTACGATATTCGAATACTTTAATGATACGACAGAGCAAGTTGAAGTTACAACCTATTTTTCATAAACTAAGTACGTCAACAACTTCAACAAACTGAATGTACCTGAGATAATGAATTAGATCATTCATAGCACATAGACGATATTTACCAAAATGATTCTTTCCTGAGTACGATTTCCCCTTGGGGGATTTCTTACCCCACCTACCCTATGTCCGGAAGGGATGTGCACGGTGACCACGAAGGGACACCTCGACACTCTCGCAGTCATCAGCTGAGGTCTAAACTGGTACTTTGTCTAACTACCGCCCGCACACAGCCACGAATAGGACACTTAAATTTTCCATTCCACCGCTTGTTAGCTTGACAAAACATATCGACATCGTGGCATCTGACATTACACGTACAAGACAATACTTGTAGACACGTGCTTGCCTCATATTTTACAGTCGTGCGTGCTACAAACGTTGTCAAGATCCAAACACGTTGCATTGGTGCGTTATTGTAATACACGTGCAAGCCTGTGTTCGCAACGACCCACGCCTCAGTTCGCGGATGGACAGACTTTTAAACGTTGGCTACTGGGTACATTAATTTCGTTCAGCCGACGAAATTCACTGCTGGGTACGCTGTCAGCCGTTTAAAGTGTCGTACACAGTGCGTGCTGCCACCCCATCAAACTGAAGGTGTCTTGAATACGCCTATCAATAAACCACCAGGCCTAACTTGAAAATACATTGCATACAAACGCACTGTATACGGCTACCGTAGGTAGGTATGTTCTACTTTCTCGCCCCGAGAGGTTGCCACGTCAATTGCCACGAAGGATGAGTAACTGGAGGTCACATACCCTCCGTGCATACTAGGGCTACTTCAGTTTGTCACGACAATCCCTCCGAGGCAGTGTCGCTTGTGAGTGGTCACTCGTAGTTGTGCGACATTGAAACATCTGACGGCGAGACAAGTATGGCGGTCAACCGGCTATTGTCCACTGTTGTCCTGATGCTTGCGGTCTCCACAGGTAAAACAGCTGTATTTATTACCACAGGTGAATGAGTTTAGGGAGACGAGTCGGCTGGGGGGGGGCGAGGCGCTACAAGTTTTGGGTGATGACAACCTGGACCAGTGGCGTATTTGGATGGGGGAGCATTGGGTCATTGCAGTCTATTCAGATTAGCCTAATGCATGCATGCACGTCGCTTTTATTACTCGATCACGATATCGGCGACTGGTGTATATTGGTGGACATAGACGTGTGACCGATTACATGTATCGATGGATACTGGCTTGAATCCGGGTCTGGTGACCGGTACGAAAATGTTACGGGGTGCTGATATATAGAGGCAATGGTAGATATTGCCTCTATTGCTGGTACACAGAGATACTTCTTGGATGTTGGATGAACTAACTTATACAAAACATACGGATAAATTTGACCATGTGAACGTGTACGAAACCAGGCCGGAAGCCTATGTTCACTAATTCTACAACATGTGGTGTGGTGACAGGGGTCTCTGGAGGCGAGTGTGGCGTCCTGCCTCCTGTCAACACGGAGCTGATGGTCAAGTCTCTCCGTGACGTGTTTCATCTGCCCCGCGGTCCGAGGGATGCCGGCAACAAAGAGATTGTCAGGCGGTTCATTGGCGAATATTTCCGCAACATGTCGTCAATCTCCAGCGAAGCCCTCGTCCACGAACAGTCATTTCACGTTCCCGACGGGGTAATGTTGTTATCTTCACGTCAACTTTATTAGATCAGAGTATATGAAGTTTGCCTTGAAGTAGAAGAAGGATCACAGTGTGCGTGTGTGTGGGGGGGGGGGGGTGGGTGGGTGGGTGCGTGCGTGCGTGCGAGCGTGCGTGCGTGCGTGCGTGCGTGCGTGCGTGTGTGTATGTATGTCGAATGCGAATTGCACCAAACGATGGCGGAGTGGCACAAATAAACGGACAAGGCTATATATATATATATATATATATATATATATATATATATATATATATATATATATATATATATATATATATATATATATATATATATATATATATACACACATACCACCAATATTGAATGACAGTACCAAGTACCAAGGCATAGATGGATATTTCTGTGATAATGTTATGTATCCTGACATTTTGTAAATATTGTCGGATGGGTATGTGTGTGTGTGTGTGTGTGTGTGTGTGTGTGTGCGTGCGTGCGTGCGTGCGTGCGTGCGTGCGTGCGTGCGTGCGCGCGCGCGATTGGGCGTGCGTGCGTGTGTATGTGCACCCATATGGTTCAAATAAAGTCTATGAGGATATATAAACGAAATATACAAATCATAGACCGATAAAAGTTACGATATCGTTTGCCAAGCAACTTAAGTGTTTTTACAGCATAAATGTGTTTACTGTTCTGTAATGACATGCACTTGATACATATATTATTGGAATTTGTATTATACAAATACTACTTTTGCCACATTCTGGTGACGCCCTGCTTGAAAGTGCTTGCATTCTTTTTCGCCGATGGTGCATTCAGAACAACGGAACCGAAACTATACAGTAGTTCACTGGCTGTGTGAAAGAAATACATTGTATTTGTCTGAGATTTGATTATTGCAGTTAAAGCCTTGCATCAAATGCCTCAACAAAAGTCCAAATGTTATCGTTCTTGTTCATCGTGTGTATATTTATAGGAATCCTTCAGCGACGGGGTCAACATCATCTACGTGCTGCCGGGCGCTCAGTGGGGCAGTAGCAGTGACAAACTGCTTGTTGTCGTCGCCAACTATGACACGGCCAACTCTGAGACGCCAGGTAGGCAGACAGCCATAGCATAGAGCAAAACCACTAACATACAGCGTTAGTAATTCATTAAGCAAAAGTATTTCATGTCCCAATTAAGGTATGCCATAGACGCGGCTTTTTCACATTGAGGACGTTTCTTTCCGAGTAGCACGTTAGCAAAACGTAGCCTGCAAGTTTCAGCATTTCAAGTTGACTTGACTTTATTATTTATCATTGCCTCTTTTCATGCTCAGTGACGCATAACGAGCCCGACAATGGTTCAGAAATCTCAACGATGCAACCGACTCGTTTATTTCTTGGGCACTGGTTAGCACCTCGCCAAGATCAGTCTTGTCAAATTTAGAAATACTGCTCGAATGACGTTGCTTCCACCTTATGAGATAATGCGACTTGGTTGTAACGTCAAATTGATGCATTGGTCATCCTCGACATATTTTGGCTATCACGAATCTGGGTTCTTTAATGTCCAAATATGTAGTGTGTGAATAATTTAAGTAACATCAGCAATTCAAATGACGACAACAAAAACGTAACTGAACGGTGGTAAATAACAGCTGTACTGTACCTGGCATAATAATGTTTTAATGGCCGCGTGGATATTATTTTCCTTCAAGCATATAATAAATGTATTCCATATCACATATTTAAGTTGCACGGACATAAAAAATAAATAAATATATGAAAATAATACTCCTACCCGTATACAAGGATACATGCAATACATAGGTGTATACAGATATTTAGATTTTTTGTAAATCATTCATGGTCTGTGTTCCATGCAGAGGTTTGACTACATAAATCTCACATTATTACCATTTAGAATCCGGCATTGCCCAGTCTGTTCATTGCCTTTCCTTCGTTGTTTGGTCGCACGGCGTCTGGCAATAATAATAATAATAATGACGTGTATGTGCTTTCTTGTATACAATAAATCACAGACAGTTTCAATCACCTGGTTCTGGTCCACTTGTTGTTCCGACAGTTGAAACAAACATAGAAACTAGGGATTTCTCTGTTTGAATTCACTCCTTGTCAGTGCTATGGCATAATGCATTTCGTCTTCATCTGCAGACTCATATTTTCAACCATAATAATAAAATTTCCCTCCTAAGTTCCTGGCGTATTTATCGATCTATTCACAACTTTAACATTGTCTCCGATTTCGAGATTGCTGATAAATTTTGCTTTGATGCACTTCTGAGCTGTGGGTTCCGATTATTTAGTCGCCATAGGGTTTTTTGTATTATTATCATTACGAAAAATGTTTAGTGACGTTTCCACTGTGCCCTTACTACGGATCTGTGTGACGCCACTGCAGGAGTAGACGACAACGGGTCTGGCATGGCGGCGTTGCTGGAGACGGCCAGAGTCTTGACTTCGGTGGCAGAGAGCTGTACCTTCGACACGACCATCATATTCGCCGCTATTGATCTCCAGCGCAAGGTGAGTATCACTACCGCTCTACCACCCTCATCCACCCCCATTATATCTCGCTCCCGGCTCCACTCCCCTCCAAATCCCGTCAAATCATTCTTCATGTATTATTAGCATAGCATACATGCGAACTGTATTCGACTGTATTCCTGGCTTAAAACGTGATTTATTTTGTTAAACTGTTATTAAATAGTTGAGACAAGATTAAAAAGGTGCCATAAAAAGGAATGTTTTGATCGATAATCCAAAAATGCTTGACCTACATATTGCTCTACCTACGATTTACTTACACGTGACCCCTCGTGGAAGACACCTGTTCTTTTTTAAAATGCTATATTTAATTTTTTCATTTGGTCAAATAATTTATCATCCTCTAGAAGAATAGAAGAGTAATCTCTTAAATATAATCTACATTGTCTGTAGCGATGCCAATTACTTTCAGCACGTTTGAAGAAAATGTTACTATCACTATATATTCGATATTGAAAATCAACGCCAATATAGAGGTTTCCTCAAGTTTTATTAACGTCAGGTTTGGGAATAATTCATGCGTAATGCTACTATTGTTGCCCAAGCGAACAAAACAACCTGCAAACTGCTCAACACACGTGTAAACGTTTTCATGAAAACTCTCCTACAAAACCATTTCGCTTAGTAGAAGACGCTTAATTTCCGAACCGACTCATTACTGATCACTGCAGTTCGACTGTCACCAGTAACATCGCAGAAATAATCAGGTGGTAACGAAACTATATGTTTTGGTTCCTATTATTACTGTTTGAATAGCGGTGATTGTTTGTTGAAAGCAATGTTTACAACATTAAAATATTTTGGTAGAAACCTGCAAAAACACCTACATGTGGCTCAATGTGTACACTACTTGTTTGTCGTACTGTTTCTCTGCAGAATATTGGTATTACGTCCTTCGCCACCGATTATCTGATAGCAGACGTGCTACGGAAGTTCGCCATTCCGCCTGATCACTTCCGGGGCGTGCTGTTACTCAAGACCCTCATGAACTTTAACCAGACGAAAAAATCCCAGACAATTCCGGAAGTATTAAGTGTGGTATGTATATTTATCAGAGGGATCAGCAATGCAGCGTGTTACCCTTTCCCATGTGGACAATTTGCTTCATATAGCATACACTACGAGCTAGTGGCGCCAGTCACCATTTCACCACTGCCATGACATATTTAATGTGCAGATTCGGCACATCTTTTTACATTTAATAAACTCCTGTTTTGTTTGTCACGCAACCTCTCTGTTTCCATTGCATACAATTGTGGATAGAAACGCAACAACGCTCGCTTTTGTTTGGAACTATGTTACGTTACTCATGTAGACAATTGCAATGACGTAACAAATTGTAAACAATAATGACGTGACACAATCAACTGTTCCTTTATGTCACTCCGCCAACTGTCTATTTGAATGTGTAATCAAGTAGTGGCAGTGTTCAAATGCTGAAGGGGGCCAATGTCGAGAATGTGACATGCGGGTGCAATATGAAATGCCGTTATTTGCGTCAGGACGCGGCCACCGACTCCACTGTCGTGGGAACCACGTCGGTTTCTTGTTATGCCCTAGAATTAAACTATAGTTGTAGATAGACGTATTGTCTGTTAATTTTCTCAGCTTATTTCCGCACCAGCTTAGTTATCCCCAACATATCGCAGTTTAGTTATCCTCAACCTAGCGCAGTTTAACTGTTCCCCCGAGATTATGGAGTACGGTTTGTCTTTTTGACAAAATATGTTCTTAGGGCAATAACGGAAGGACACTAGCATATTAATGTTCGATACACTGACATAAAAAATAAAAAGCATGCCTTATTACATTATTTGTGAAATGCATTCTTACATACATACGTATGTGTTTTGGAGATCATGTCTTGCATTACATATGTCAGGTTGAAACGGAAATTGTACACGCAATCAAGGATGGGGACAATCGAGGTAACTTCCTGGCCGCAATGTCACTGTCACATCTCATCATTCGGGAACTAGCGGAGTCGTATGACGACCACTGGACGCGAGTAACCGGTCAGTTGGCTACTAGTCTCAAGCCGCTGCTGTATACGTTCGAGCTGCCCACGAGTTTTGAGGTTGAGGTGTTCACACACGGGGGTATGCTTGCTCTCTGGCACAGCCTCAGTAACTACACAAGTGAGAGCTTCAATGTCGTCGCTCTCACGGACACAGGTACGGCTGCTGGTGGTAATTGTATGTGTGCGTGCGTGGTGTGTGTGTGTGCGCGTGCGTGCGTGCGTGCGTGTGTGGCGTATTAAGATTGCCTATATATTGCTCCCATTTATATCCCAGCCAACCTGCGAGGCTACATGAGGAAGTGTGACCTTCGTCCGTGTGACAACCTCACAATGGCTCTCACACCAAACAACATCGAGTTCCTCCGAATCACAACGACAACGCTCGTTCAATACCTAGCGGAGGATGGAAGACCCACTAGTCAGGGTAAGGTTTTGTCAGACAGTTGAAGACCTGGCTATACTCGTGACACCCACCGTGGACCCCACCGTGGGTGACTAGGCAACACAAACATATCTTTTACTTTAGCGAATTAATATGTCATAATGAATTGCTTAAATAAACCATACCTAACACGAAAAAGACGTACAGGCAGCCATGCAAAAGGCCCAAAACTGCATGACGTCATCTAAAGCAATTCAAATTCAAGAAACAAAAACAAAAGTTCCGTCGCCATTTTGTAAGCGATATCGCGTCATAACGTAAACAAAGAGTTCCGTTGTAATCTGACACGTCCAATAATGAAATCATAACTGCGCCCCTATATTGGATAGAGCATATCGAATACCACACTCCCCTAACAGTGGCTCTTCTCCGGATATCACCACTACCACGACTTGATTGTAAATTCAAAATTAACTGTTGCGGAGTGATATAAACGTTTGGTAGACAGGGTTACGTCATTGTTGTTTTCGACTTGTTACGCCATTGCGACTGTACCCTTGAGTAACGTAACATAGGTTCGAAGAAAAGCGCATGCGTATTAACATCAGCTAATGGAAAAGTGGGAAATTGCATCAACCCCAATTTACGAGCTCACGACATATGCGTGCGCACAAGCACATGATATTATCATCCAAATAACCACATTAAATGACTTTTAAGGATAATGTTGTAATAGCAACATAAATACACAAATACGAAAACAATAATTAATTTAAACCATCATTTAATGGGAGTGTCAACCAAAATCTAAAAAACAACTGTTTTTTCACAAAACACAGTTGCTTTAGTCTTATATTTCACCACTATTAAAACATAATTTCATAATGTAATGTTTTCAATCATGAATAATTGTAAAAACAGTATATAATGTAAAAATAACTTACTGACCTTATATGCACCAACCAACCTTATATTACTTACATAATCATGCCTCAACTTCAAGTCCCAAAATGACACACAGGCCGCTTAGTTCTGGCACCTGGCCATTGTAGGCTACACTAAATATTCAGAAGGGTCATATTATTTGTAATGAACCATATAGGCTAGCAATAGGCCTACAAGCAAAATAATTTGCTAATTTGTTTTCGTTAATAGCTAATTACTCTAATGACACCCTAATTTGACGACATTGTAATTGAGATAAGTTTAACTGAATGTTTACTTTTTTATAATAATAATAAGAAACTTATCCGATTAAAGTCTGGAGCAAACGCTCCCTTGATGATCTGGGTAGTATTGGTTCTCCCCGCCGAGAACGTCTTGGCAATGTCACTGTCGAATGCCAAGACGCACATCGCATGCCATGCAACAAGTTTTGTTTCCTGCTTCGCTACTTGCGCGTATGTACTGAAAATCACTAATCCATGAGAACCTAAAGAAACAGCCTCCCCCCACTCAACTATCTTCCTTTTTGGCAGACTCGCAAGGATTTATGTTGCTCTGCGTCGCCATTTCAACTCTCGTGGCGCCCTTCCGAGAACGCGTGCGCGACGAAATGTGAAATCGCTTCATTTAAGACCAAGGAAATAGCACGCTCATAGAACGTTCAACGGCTCACGCACAACAAGAACGGCGTAGTGCGCAAGAAATATATTTATTTTTGGGGTAAAAAATTTGGGGAAATGTACCAAAAAAGCGGGACATTCCAGCCAAAAAGCGGAAAAGCGAGATCAAGGTGAAAAAGCGGGATTTCCCGCCCGAAAGCGGTAATGTTGACACCTATGAACGCGAAAAGTAATTATTTTTGTTTATATACACATTTTCAACACAAACAGTATCCAATTGTGTGAAATTGAAAATGAGAGATTTCTTTTAATCAATTAGGAGGTAACCTAAAGAAATAAAAATGTTCAGAACCTGCACATCAAATGTAAGTCGTGGCAGTGGTGAAATGATTAGTGGCGCCACTGGTGGGGAATATTCACGTACGACACATATCGGCTAACAATGAAACTACCGTTGCGGATCGTGTTTGTGACATCATTACGATATGTTTGTGACGTTGTTGCCGCATATTCGTGACGTCATTGCGCCCCTGTATCGGATAGAGCCTTTTGAATGCGTGTGTAATAAGGTCTGCTAAAAAGAAACCAGTTTCTCGGGCGGAATATTTAAGGAAGAAGTGGGTCATTATTATTTACTATTTACGGTTTTTTTTGCTATTAGTTTGGAAGATGGTCGCCATGTCTTAGATGCTCACTGAGGTTGAAAAAAAGTCAAGCTGTAGTTTGTTTAGATGCAATATGGAACATGCCAGTGATGTATATTAATATAAAGCCCGCCGTTTCATTTGGAAATTAACAAATGCAATACTGTTTAGCGAGACTGGTAGATGAATAGAAACATTTACGTCAATGGAATATGGCACGTATGTTGTACACCGGAAAACTACTTAAATTGACTAGAAACAGACAAGGGGCCATCGTTCTTATTTTAGACTCTGTAGAATGCACATACATCCATACACCTTGTGTGTTGCATAAAGAATGAACGGACGTCAAGTTTTGGACAGAGATTTCTTAACAGAACCAGAAAAAAAATGTAAGAATAATTTTTTTCACTAGTAAATAATAAAACAAACGACGGCGGCCAAAAAGGGAATCAGGCAGGGACGAGAAACTAGCTTTTTTATTAGGCGTAAACTATAACATAGCATATATTGCATGCATGCATCAAACATGTCGCTTTGTTACAGCGGCCCCAACATTTGAGGGTCACATGACAACGCCACCATCCACCGAGGGCCCAAGGTCACCGCCACTAACCACCGAAGGCCGAAGGACTCCGGCACTAACCACCGAGGGCCCAAGGACACCGGCACCAACGGCAGTGGCGGAACTGGCTGGAGTCAACCTGCTTGTCCTCTGTGTGTTGCTCGCGGCGTGTCTGCTGACGTAATCCTCACGAATGCTGCTGTAATCACACAAATCTACTGAAGTGGTTGTGTATTTCCGGGCCCACACACCAATACTGCATTGTGTTGACAATGCTTGACTTGATTGAATTGAATCGAAAACTTTTATTGTCCATTAAATGTATGGAAGATCCTTTTGGAAAAACCTGCAAACATTAGGTGCCTCCTCTCAGCTCAACCAAATCAACACCAAACACCGTGATGAGTTGGCCAAATGCATCTATGAACTAGGAAATGTTGACTTTTTTAAATACAAAGTGCCCATTTGGGATCTTTTTTTCAGAGGAGGTCACTAAACGGCTCTGTTTAGAAACAACCAATCATCCTTGCGAGCCAGGGGCAGCTCAGTACATCTGGCATATCGACATATAGTGCGGTTATTGCAGATTCGTTCAACCAAACTCCCACCGGTGGCGCCACTAACCATTTCATCACTGCCACAACCTACATTTAATGTGCAGATTCTGGACATCTTTATATATTTGGTACATTCCTAATATTTGTGTCACTATTTTTGTCAAACAATCTCTCAGTTTCAATTGCATACAACTGTGGATAGAGTTTGCATTGCAAATATGTTTAGAAACAGATTGACGTTCGTTTTTCTTTGAAGCCATGTTACGTATACTCAAGTGAACAGTTGCACTGACGTAACAAGTCGTAAAAAAATTCGCGTTTCCCAGCCAACCAGTCGATATACCACTCCGCACTGTCCATTTTGAATTTAGAATCAAGTTGTGGCAGTGGTGATATGCTGAGTGGCGCTACTGTTTGGGAGTGTGCTGTGCAGACTGTTGTATTGTAGTAACACACGTGACACAGACCGAACTAGTTATTTACGTCAAAAGGCGGCCATCGCATACAAAATGGTGCGAGTAATGACGAAATCAAGTGGCCCGACTCCACTGTCGGTGGCCACCATATGCCGGATTCACGTGTGTCGATGCTTTTTATGCCGTAAAAATAAACAATAGATGTTTGAAAACGTATTGTCGGTAAATTTTATCCGCACCAGTATAGTGATCGCAACCATAAGTTGCACGTTCGATAACGACGAATCTATTGTTTATGTCATCGCGTAAAAAATGACAGACGGAAATGTTATTGTTTTAAAACCGAATGCCAACCAACGGTAATTACATTTAAGATGTGGGAAATAAATACAAAATGGTACTTTTGCGATATGCATCTCCCTGTAATCGAACTCGATGGCTGGCACTAGAGCACACATAAGCGGACTGCGCCGGCTTTATCCGATTATGTGTGCTACTACGCCACCGTCTCGTACGATTTGCGGGCGATGCACTTCGAAAGCAACGTGCGAAACTGGTGGAACGAAAGGGGAGATGCTAGGTAGCCATACAATGTTCAATTTATTGAAGCAAACAGTAGCTGCATTGATTCACAACCTCTTAAATGTGTGAATACAATAACAGTGAACGAAGACGCACTGAATAAACACGTAAAAATGTAGTTGAATGCATGGTTTCCAAAGTCGAGATTTGCGTCATATCGCAAATTGGTGGGTTGCGACTGTGGACGGAGAAGAGAGATCGTCGGAGTGAAAGGCCATCGACTACCACGCCTAGAGCTACGTCAAACTGTCTACACCTGTACCATCTGTAACAGAGACTATCACTAAAATATCGGACTTTGTAGTCACGGAAGATGATTCCTCCAAATGTGGATTCCATCGAAGGCAAATGCATAGTGAATTGCATACACTGTGGAAAGGATGTAGGTGTGGTGTTAGCGTATTGTGGGGAAATGCATTGTATTTAGTTTTAGTGCGTTTGGCTAATCACTGTACATAGACTAAAATATTGATATAAAATACAAGAAGCTTGCAGAAAATATTTGTTTTATTGTCAGTGCCGGACTAACAATAACCCTCAGATCGTGGAACTGGTGCAATCCCTGCAACTCTCCCCTATATCTTCGGAAATCTGTAAATAAAACTGAATGTATGAGACAAACAGTTTTTGTCTTGAATAATTTGCACGATGTAAAACTAAAACACGCACGCACGCACGCACGCACGCACGCACGCACGCACGCACGCACGCACGCACGCACACACACACACACACACACACACACACACACACACACACACACACACACACACACACACACACACACACACACACACACACACACACACAAAACGCCAGTATTGTAAATAAAGCGTGAAAACATTTGTAGGAATACCGGACAGGCCACTAGAAATTGAACATGGCGTTTCTATTGATGACCATCAGACCACAAATGAGCACTCTGATGTCACAGTGAGCAGAGGCGGATATAGGCTTGTTGGCAGGGGGGTCTCAGTCAGTCGTAGCAACGTCATTCTACTTACGAACCTGGGCGGTGGCGGGGCGGGGACGGACGACACATATATCGTTCTACTTACATAAGTGTTAATATTAGCCGGCTGCTAATACTTCAGTCTTTACATTGACACTAGTCCGCCCCCTTGGACAGTCTAATAGATCTGGAAACTGTATTTGTAGAGCTAGAGGATCAGTTTTGGCCTTAAATTTAACGAAAATATCTTGTCCACGGTTGTGCTATCAACAAATGTCAAAACTGTTACAAGCCGATATCCAAATCTGACTCTTAGTAGAACAGTCCAGTTTTGTCTTATTTCGGTTTTGTGAATTAGTGATGAACACAAATTCCAATCTACAGATCTGTGTATAATATTATAAATAAATTTCAACCTTCCACACAACATATCTTTGAAACGCCATGCCTATTTTTTAGCCATAAAAGATTTCTAACAAAGAACTTCTGAAAGTAACTGCTCAAATTAACACGGATAATGTTCACCACAAGAATCGGCCACGTTTTACCAAAGGATGATGACAATATAGCCAAAACAGCTGTGAGATAAACCCCGAAGGACAACGAAAATGAGGTACACTAAAGAAACCTGCGACGTTTGTGCTCTCTAACGGTGGTATGGCGTGCCAAAGTAGATGCAAAATAATATAATTTAAGTGCACGTATTTCATGTTTTATGAGTTCCCACAATGTCCCACAATAAAATTCCTGAACATGCACTTTTGAATAAGCGCGTTGGCATTGATACGCGATTGTTTCAACGCAAGACAAACAATTTGCGCGAAGTACGTGTCGTACTTCCGTCGACAACCTCGCGCGATTTCACATTTACCTTAGTGGTATATCATGCAACAGAGGCGCCACGGGTTATTTCGGGCAGCCTCTGTTCTAATTACAATGTAATTAACCCCAAATCTGATTGTAATACCCTATCAAGTGAAACAGCGCTTCTGAATGAGCAGTTGAAGGTCAGTGACAGCCCCAAAGGGGTGGTACGGCTCCAACTGGATCGGAGCGAAGTTCTTGACATCGAGCGACATAAACATGCAGCTTACATGCTACTGTGAAAACACGGGCAACATCGTCTGTTGAGTCGAAGGAAATGCCTGTCATGGTTGCCTATATCCAGCACAGACAATACGGTGGTTCAGCAGCCCGCGAACATTCACCAAATGAACTGCGGCGGTCCAACAAGGGTTTATTACTGTTGACCGGCCAGCACGTTCTTCAAATTAGTGTCCAACATAACAGTCCAAGCGAAGTTGGACTGTTATGTAAAACCCATTTGTGAAAGACCCCACTTGGTGGCTAGCATGGCTTCGGATTCAATATACATTCTTGGCCTATGACACACACTGTATGCTTGATGCGGTGTTGTGCGTGACGTTGACAGCCAGTCGGTACAAAATATGTGAAGAATGAAAGAGGTGTTCCAATACAAAGACGAACAAAAACATAATGTTCTTTATGTGTGCACATGAACGTGGTGACTAGTAGGAAACAGCGCCGTGCACGGGTGGAATTTCTCTCGTGGCTGGCACGGCGACACTCTGAGAGGTTGGTACTGATCGAGTGATGTGTATAACAGCAGCTAGGCGATGGAAGTTTATTCCATCATTCATTACACTTCCTCTACCTTCACTATGATAATTGACAGACATAACTTGAAGCTTTCAAGTTTATGTATTGATTGTTGAAATGACTGTGTTTGTTTATTTATTTTAACTACGTTATAGCGAAACCACCTACATTACAGTATTGTGTCATATTATTTATTTCCTACATATAAATTGGTGAAATAACTCTGTATTGCATATCCCGTTTTAGAAATTGTGTACTATTTTCTAGTTCTCGGAAATATTTTTATTGTCGCTGTTCACGCGATACATGAAAGATTTTCATCATGAAAGATGTTCATCATCCTGTGTGCCTCTTCGTTTCTTGCTAAGGGATCATCTATAAACGATTTCCGCTTTAATTCTCATTATGTTGAGAAGCTAGGTTTGTGTATAAATGTTAGTTTGGTAGTGCATATAAATATGACCTATTCCATTGTTGTACATTTAAATGGAGCGGCAATTAATGTATTGGGGCATATATTTATTACTAGTGATAATTAATGGTGACAGATTCGTAAATTTCAGATTACTAACTCCATACAGCCCCTTCTGGGGATAGCAGCATGATAAAGCGCCGTCGTTGTATAGGATTTCTCTATGCCCCTTATTTGATATGTGTGCTATATTTATATTTGTAATAGTAATT